>CAMZMU010000107.1:112462476-112621759 GCA_947311845.1 Poa pratensis | reverse complement strand
AAAACAGACTGAGACGATTACATGTCCTTGCAAAACGAAAAAAAAAAGACGATCTAGATAGAGAGAACTAGTGTCCCATTGGAGGGTCACTCTAGCGAGCAACGTGGAGGACGCGCACGACGGGCTGGACGAGCGGGCGACCCATTCGTACATCAGGCTGGGGTTGACCTTGACGCAACACAGGAGGGTGTAGCCAACCCAGTAGACGTCGCCGTGGAGCCTTCCCGCGGCTCCTTCTTCCTCCAGCAAGGCGTACAGCCCATGGCCGCCTGCGCCGGAATGGATCTTCTGCTTTGCCATGACCCCACCGGAGACATGGCTCAGATAGATCTGAGCAGCGCGCCAGGTGGATAGGGTGCCTCCCATGCGAAGAACTGGACGGTGTTGCCCATGTTCTATGGCCTTGGACCAAGGAACCTGACAGCACCTTCAGCGATTCTTGGCTGGGCTAGTATAGCAACTCGAACTGTTCGCGATCCATGGGGACTACTGCGAGGATGATGAGACGGTTGATGAGAGAAAGGTAAATGGTGGGAGGTAGATGTAATACCCCGCGGTTATAGGACTCGAGAGGGTAGAAATGGAATTGCATTTGTGCATTCATGCATCTTTTGGTGAAAACCGGAAAATTTCGCGCTTTTGTGTTAAAGAGTCGAGGGTCGATACCAGACGAGTGTCGATGGTCTGGGAGTCAGACATCGACAGATAGTCGAGAGATGTCGATAAACCCTACAAATTATTTTCAAAACCCTAATAGCTTGAATTCAAAATAGAGATTTAAATTTTGACATCACCTATTTGAAAGTTTATAAGTCAAATCATTTCTATATCTTCTACAATCTTATCCACACAAGATAATTAATAAACATACACACTTATAAAATTCACAAGTTTGTGAACACATCATATCCAAACATTATAATTATCCAAACTCAAGTCATGCAGAAACATTAATTCAAATAGAGGAATTCGTTCTTCTTTACAAGAACACATCATTACACTTACAAATAAACAAATATTACAATCTGTCCTTTTACAAACAGAATTACAATTTCATAATTACATCAAGTGTGAGCTTACAAAAGAGTATAAATAAAAATCCTAAACCTATATCTTCACTTCTGGATATCAAGGAGATCTCCAACCTGCAAAACAAACAAAACAAAACAAAAGAAATGGGGGTTAAGGTTAAAATGTTGACAACACCACTTGGTGTTGGCATGTTAATATATGAACCTGGTTTAGCCTAACCAAAACTTTGGTTTAATTAGGCTAGTGTGGAGAATGCAAATTAAATCAAAGGCAACAAAGGGACTGATCAGTTTTGATCATGCTCAATAATCCGAAGGCAACAAATAGGGGCAAAGGCTTAAGCATAGCACTTGACAGAAGCAACTTCAGGCAACTAAGAGCAAAGGAAACAAGTGCTATTTTGAGCATTTTGATCTCATGATCATATAAACAAAGCAACATATGAATTTACAAACTCCACAATTAAACCAGGAAGCAAATGTAAGCAAAAGGCAGCACATTGGTATCACATTTGCCATTATTTGACAAATGGATCCTAATCCCACTTATTAAGCTAATGACTAGCTTAATTACACATATACTTGAGTAATCATCTCAAACCGACATCACTAATCAAATGCTTCACAGCCAAGCAAACCAGCAAAATATCTAGATAAAGATAGGATCAATGACTCAGTTGTGACTCAAGTTTTATCACCAAGGGAGATGAACTGAGCAGCAGCAGCTGGAGTCTATCTCCAGTGTTAAAAGAATAGTAAAAGCAGTCAAAATAGGCAGCTCGAGGTGAAGAAGGGCCACTGCAAGCAGGTGAATCATCACAAGCCAATTATCATGGTGTCACAAGCACAAGAAACCCAAAACAGTATATAATCAAGACCAGTTCGAGGCCCCAGCTCATAAATCTTACAACAAACACAAATCACACTTATTCACAAGCACTAGAACATCAAGCATCACCATTTCCATCTGTTCTTCACCAAGAACAACCACAACCCACAAGCCATCATGGAAATTACCTAAACCATCCACCACAAGCCATTTCAGCTAGCAATTAAACTCTAGGAGAAGGCAAGCAGCATGGAGGAGACGGTAGAACCACAAGGTGCAGCCCAGAAGAGACGGTTGAACCTTGGAGCAAGACCAGAACTCTTCCATAGCTCTAGCTGCTCTACACCAAGGTTGATTCATAAGTGCTAGTGAGAGGCTAAGCTGATTCTGTAAATGACAGGATCATGCTAGAGTGATTTATTTTAGCATCTGTTCTTAACAGAGCCTTGCACAGCAAGGTGAGGTGCTGTAGAAAATGGATTTGCAAGGCAGAGTACTTCTGTTTGTGCAAGAAATAGGACAGAGAGATGAAAGGGAGTGGAGTTGAGTGTTTTAGCATTTGTTTGAGCATCTACAGAAGCAAGGGAATTTTTTAGTGTAGCATCTGTTCTTATCATGCTTATCAAAGCACCACACACAGGGCAGTGAACCAGCAGAGCTGGATTAGCTGTTCTTATCATAGTTGTGCACTTAGAAGAAGCACAGGAAAGCATAAAATCACCCTAATCAAGCAAGATTGCTGTGTAACTCTACATGAGGCATCACAGCAAGCAAAACATGATTAAATCATGCTCTAAATCAACTAATCATCACAGCTATATCAGTCTAGCTCAGAATTTTTTTCCTATGCACATATCGTATCTGTGAGCAAGAAATGCTCTCAACAAATTATCCCGAGGTAGTGGAAAGATCTACACACTAGATCTAACCATCATCTCCATGGATGGCACATAGAGGTAGACAGTGCACATACACAAGCAAATCATCAACAAGCATCATCTGCACATCCACAGCCTAAGCCAGCGAGAGAAATATTGGCATAAGCAGCAGCTAGTAGAACTAGCAGAGGTTGAGAGAGAGTGGGAGGGGATTTCTTACCCAACGACCATGGCCGTAGCTCCACGGCGGCGAGGCAGTGCCAGCGCAACCGTTGGAGGGGGCTCACGGTGGTAGAGGACCAGCACACCGCACCACGGCGGCACAGAGGGCGAAGCTCTACGCCCAACCATGGCGAGCACGCCGGCGGTGAAGGAGGAAGGCGGCGCCAGCACCAAACCCTAACCCTAGGGGAACTGGGTTGTGCAATGCCGCGAGAGGAAACGGAGCACGAATTCCTCCGGTGAGGAGGAAGAGCGGAGCGAAGGGAGCGTTTGCCCCACGTCACGGTGGCGGAGAAGGCCGGAGTTGGCCGGGGCGAGGCGGCGACGGCGCGGGCGACATGAGCGCCAGGGTGAGGTCGAGCACGGGCTCGAACACGAGCGAGAGAGAGAGAGAGGAGTGGCTTGGTCGGTTGACCCGACCCGAGCCAGACCCGAGTTTTGACCTGGTTCAACCAAGTTGGACCAGGGGCAATTTTGTAAATTCATAAATTTGAAAATTCAAATCTTTCAAAGAACTCTAAAAATTCAAATAAATTCCTAAAAATACAAACAAAATATCTACAAATATGAGCAGAAAATAACCTACCCAAATAAAATATCTCTTTGAATTTTTGAAAATGATTTCTTGTAGCAAAAATTCAAAGGATCCTTAAGTGAAAATGACTTTGAAATATTTCAAACTATTTTCAAAGAAAATAATATGGGAAAATTATGTATCAAGTACAAAGTATAATTTGAACTACATTAAGACTGTCATGTTACTCATCCTACCAAAAATTCAAATCAAAGAAACCTTCAAAAGAAATTCTTAACAAAACTCTGGGGAATTTTTGGTAAAGAATAAAAAAAATCATCTCATTCTATGCATATTGGCATGTATTTGGTTTTTCAACATTGTCTGATACAGACAGTGATATTGATTTTCAGAACACGCGAGTCCCAATTCGTCGGAAGCTTTAGACTGCACTACCTATCAGTCTCAAGGCAAGTTCCAACTTGCATGTCCTCGATTGATTATTTTTATCAAAGTAATTGCAAAGTACTATCGTTTATCATTGCATGAAAAAGAAAAATCTATTTTCGAATGATGTGAATTGCTATAGGTATATGGTTGGCTGGCAGTGGAACCACGGTTTGATGTTGTGGTGGAGGTTCCACTGTACGGGAAAGCATGTACCTAGGATTAATAACCCATGGCCCAGTGATCCTTGCGCCGTATTGAAGCATCAGCCAACAGATTCACTATGGATGGGCTCGTCAGGGTTTCTTCCTTCGTTCGCATATCCTCGGCAGGCTATTACCTGGTTGCGTCCGTTGCGCAGCCAACTGCGTGGAAGCGCGTGACCTTCCCACTCGACGGGGTGACTGGAATAGAAGCTTGGGAGGGGTGGCGGGCCAGTGGTCTTAGTTACCAGTCGCGTCACAAATGGGCGAATATGCGTTGTGTGGGGAAGCGACTCCACATGACTTGTTGCCCTGAGTTCTGGCTATAGCACACATGGTGTGCTGAGGGAGCATAAAGAGCCAGGCTGCTGTTGGGTAAAGTGGTGCAGCTCTGCAGAGTTAAGCAAAGAAATTGTGACTGTCACATCCTTGTTCCAGGAGGGGACTACAGAACGCTGCGGGAAAGGCATCCCAACTGATGACTAAAGACCGTGGAGAGTGGGGGCATAGTTTTCCAAAATAAAATGGACCTTTTATTAAAATGTTTTACAAAACTTGCATATTCATCCATGACTTTTTGGTCAGGATGGTAGATAGAGCATCATACACCTTATCATCTATTATCTGAACTTGCTTTGTAACGCTAGTGTTGCTCACCCTTTCCTCTTTTGATCCCGTGCTTAGACTCTGAGGAGGTTACGAGGAGGACTTTGGAGCATACCATGCCGACGAGGTGTACTTTGAAGCACCAGATCTGTCTGGAGGAGTAGAAGGCGTCGACTACATCATTGCCTACGGAGCCGACGACGCCAACGAAGAGGAGGTGGAGACTTAGAGTTATCAATAGGAACCTGGCCGAGCAGGACTAGACTAGTACTACTTAGCTGCTGAGCCAATATGGTTCTTAGTTTATTCCTTTCTATCGCTAGTAGGTTGACTCCTGTAAACACATCAATAATACGGTCCTCCCTTGTCGGAGGAAGACGTTGAAGTTTTTATGCATTTCTGGCTTGTAATATTCAGCAGTGTGTAATAAAGTGGACCCGCAATGTTTCTGTTGTACTACTCTGAGGGATGTAATATTTACGGATAAGTCCTTCTGTGGGTGTTATGTCAACGACTTGTACACTACAATATGCAGTGGTGTGCGGGTCACCGCAGATGGTATCAGAGCAATTGCTAGACCTTAGGTTGGAAACCTGTCGTGTCTCGTTGCATGGACACCGGGAGTATAGGATACCCCCTTTTAGGTTCGGCACGGGGCGCGAAGGAGGCTGAGAATCGTCTTCTTGGGCGGAGTCTAGATCAAGCTCTCCTCTCCACGATCAAGGCATGCAACCAAAGGGACACAAGGAGCTACCCAGGTTCAGGCCGCCCGGAGGCTAAAAGCCCTACTCCTGCATGTCTGGATTGATGAGTTCTTCATAGTGTGGCTTACAATGGAACCTCCCGAACAGGGTACCCGGAAGGGTTTTGGCTCGAGGTAGAAGAAGGACAGATCCTGACCCGGAGGAGATCACCTTCCTCTCTACCTTCGCAGCCCTAGTCTAGTCTTGCTCTGGCTCTAACTGGTGCTCAGCCTTGGTTCCACCTTGTTCTATCTTATCCTCCCTCCTCCCGTGCCTTGGTCCTCCTTTTATAGGCTAAGGGGTTGCCACAGGGTCACGTGAGGGGCATGAGGGACCTTCGGGGTGAAGGACCCTCCTCATCTAGTTTAGGGAGAGACGTGGCCTCTCCTCAGCCTAGCGTCTCCTTTGGGTTAGGTGGGAGCGTCCGCCTTGGGGTGGACAGGCGCTGACACCACCACGGGACGTGCTTCCCGCCCGCGCTGCCTTCATCTTGCTGCCCAAGTCTTCGTGGTGAGGTGGAGTGCTTATCCACAGGGACGTAGGGTAGTACCCGAGAGGGAGCCTGGCCTCCTGCCGGGAACTCAGGCTCTCGGGTCCTTCCTGGCCTTCTTGCTTGATTCGGGGACCCGGAAGGTCCCCAGGACCGGAGCCCTTAGTCGACGTAGGCCATGCGTGTCTTGACGGTGAACCCGCCAGCTTGACTTGAGTCTTGGTCTTGTCCATCTTCATCTTGGGCCCACATGGGGTGGACCCACTTTGGTAGTACTAGGGAAACCCCATGTTCCACTGTTGCGACAGTAGCCCCCGGGCATGGTCCCGGCGGCTCTTGCTCCAGCTGCCGGGGCCATGGCCTAAAGATAGGTCAACGTGGGTCCCGGGCACCTGGTCTTCTCAGCTCCGCTTCACTGATGGCCTTGAAGGTCTTGGAGTTACTCCGCTCAGGGGAATAACTGGGGGGCCCCCTCGATTCCTACTAATGGAAGAACCGAGGAGACGCTTGCAGAGGCACTGCCGTGGCTATAAAAGCGAGGCGCACCCCTGGCCTTTTTGGTCATCTTCTTCCTTGGTCCAACTCCAGGCCTCCCCACAAGCTGCCAACGCCAATGGCGAGAGCGAAGAGAGGAGTTGGGCGCCCGCGTACTTCGTCAGCTGCTGCGGAGAGTGGCCCCTCCACTCGTGGTCGAGCTGTTCCACGAGGTCGTGGGATTCGCGGTCGCGGCGGCCGTGGAGGCCGCGGCACCGCTGCCCCTCTTCCTAGGAGCATGGTTCATACCAGCTTCGCGCCGTTCGAGTTTGCCGTGGATCTGAACCGCAGGCCTCGCAGCCGGCTTCTCCTGCCGGATTCCTTCGTGATGGCGACGGAGGACATCGGACCCTCCGGCTTCTGGCTGCAGGTGGAAGGCTGCCCCAATGGCCCCTCCTGGGCCATGGCGGAGCGCACTACTGAAGGCGCCATGCTTCTGGGTCCGGGGTGGAAGTCGTTCTCCCGTTCCCGCCGCCTGTCTAGGGGGCAGTGCTTGGTGTTCCTGTACGACGGAGATGCTACGCTCTCCATGAAGATCTTCGGTGTCGATGGCGGACGCGTGGAGTGCTGCATGGAGAGCAGCAGCGGCAGCTCGAGCTCCTACGACGAGGATGAAGATGAGGAAAACTCATCTGACATCAAGGTCGAGGGGAGCTCGTCTTCCTGAAGGCGAGGAGCTTCGGACGGGCGCCATGGAGATCTCGTTGACCTCCTCCTTGGCGGCCTTGACATCGTACTTCTGGAAGTAGCGTCTTCCATTGTACGGCGGTGCTCCTTGTTCAGCGGGAGCCAACCTTTTTGTTGTAAAAAAGATCGTCCCCTTGTAGTCCTTGTAAATGAAGAAGATCTTGCTTTCCTCCTTGTCTTCGTGTCGCGTCCGTGTGAATGAGAAAGAGCTTTTTGCAAAACGCGCTCCCATTACTGCAGCAGCCGTAGCGTCAAGGGGTAGGTGGAGCAAGGGAGGCCTATAAAAGACCATCCAGACTCCACCCCTTCGCCACATCTTCTCGCCTTGCTCCGCTCCTCTTCTTCCTTTGCCTCCCCTCATCCCGCAGAACAATGTCCGGCGAAGCAGAGAGGGCCTTGTCCGATGTGTCGACGGCGGAGTCTGTCTTTCGAGGAGCGGCGGAGGCACCCAGCGAAGCTGGAGCCCGAGCCACTAGAAAGGACGAGGTCGTTCCTCGCCCTCGAGTCTCCTTGGTTTTCCCCGCGGTGGGGAATATCGCCGGTTCTGCTGCCATGGAGGCATCGGTAGCGCTGGCGACCCGGAAGGAAACCATTAAGATGGAGATGTGGC
Source organism: Poa pratensis (assembly GCA_947311845.1). Lineage (NCBI taxonomy): Eukaryota > Viridiplantae > Streptophyta > Magnoliopsida > Poales > Poaceae > Poa > Poa pratensis. Next base: position 112,613,965 of record CAMZMU010000107.1, on the reverse strand, counting down.
TGCCTCGGTTCCGGCAGTACGACCCTTGGGAAGATCCTGCGCCTTGACTCGATTTCTTCCCTTCGTACAGGATGAGGAAGACATCATGGATAAGTTCGTGGACCATGTGCACCTCCTCTGCAGCCAGCATGTGCCGGGGTTTGCCCGGAAGTTCCCCGGCCCATGGGACCCCTGAAGATCCTGCGCGAATGCCCTCCTTCATCCCAGGCGTCCCCGGGAGTCCGGAGTTACCCGGCAGGCAATAAAACAGAAAGACAGAGCTGCACAGCCAGGAGCCCTGAGCTGGCCTTAGTAGCATAGGCTAGATATGTATCCAGGAAAGCTTCGACTGAATGTAATTCAGAATTGCAATCCTAGGGCTCAACTCCCGGGGTCATTTCCCAAACCTCCTTTGCACTAACGCGCCGTCAAGTTTTCTGAGGAGATCTCTTAGGTGACAAGTGCTCTGACCCCGCACCGGTAGCAGCACCCCTAAGAGCACTATGCCTTCCGGGAGTCCACTCCACAGCCACGGGTACTAGGCCAGAAGGGAAATCTGACCGTTCGCCGGGGAGGACGCATTACCCCCGCAAAGGTTCTCATCAACTGTCAAGCATGCGCAGGTTGGTGGTATATTGACTCCGAGCGAGATATTATGCCTAGAATGCAGATGCACATGCAAAGACTTAGCTGGTTTTTGCCGTGCCTTGATCTACTCTGTCCTTCCCGGGTATCCAGCTCCTGAGCCGCTCTTCAGCATCCATTCCTGTCCCGGGAGAGGCGCTACACACAACACACTTTCAGTAGGAAAAGAATGGACCCTCCCTTACATGTCGTGAAAGTGTTTCATCCGGAGCAACCCGCAAGCAAAGTTGAATGTGCATTTCTGTGTTTAGGTTCTTTAAAACACAGCACTGCCCGTTCCACTTCTTACCGCGGCAGTACGGCACGATCAGGTGGCAGCGCCTACTGATAGGCTGCTCGCGCTCGACCTGTCAGCCACCGGCACCATGTCAGCCCCCTGCTTGGGGGTTGTTACGGATAACACACTTCACGACAACAAGAGAGGCTCACGGAATTGAAAAACTTATCTTTTATTCCTTGGCGACGATTCTTACACCCTTATACAGAACACTAGCCCCTTGGGCGTGCTTAGTTGACTCGAACTATCTGCGATTCATGTTCGTATTCAGGGGTAGAATTTCCGGAGATTCTCGATGTTCCAGGCGTTGCCCTCCGGCCTGCCTTTCTCGTCCTCCAGATAAACAGCTCCGGGTCTCAGGGTATGCGTCACCCGATAAGGTCCTTCCCACTTGGAGGACAGCTTGTTCATGTTATCAAGCTTCTGCTTCTTGCGGAGAACCAGGTCTCCGGGTTCCAGTACCCGTGAACGGATATGGCGATCATGATAGCGGCGGAGCCCTTGCTGGTATCGAGCAGATCGTAAGGAAGCTCGGCACCGCACCTCTTCCAGGAAGTTGATGTCATCAATCCTCCTCTCAGCTTGTGCGTCTTCATCATAGGCAAGTACCCGGGGGGATCCATGCCTGAGCTCTGTTGGCAAGACGGCTTCTGCTCCATAGACAAGGAAGAATGGTGTTTCTTGAGTGGCTCTGCTTGGTGTGGTTCTGAGGGACCACAAGACACTTGGTAGATGCTCAATCCAGTTCTTGCCCTTGTCTTCTAACTTGTCAAAGGCCTTGGTCTTCAAACCCTTTAGGACCTCCGCATTGGCTCGCTCCACTTGCCCATTGCACCTTGGGTAGGACACCGAGGCAAACACACCTTGATTCCCAGCTCTTCACAGAAGTTGAGGAAGGATCGGCTTGTGAACTGAGAGCCATTGTCCGTTATGATTCTGTTGGGTACTCCGAAGCGGTACACGATCCCTTCAATGAACTTGATGGCTGCTTGAGCTGTCTGTCTTGGTACTGGCATCACTTCCACCCACTTTGTGAACTTGTCGATGGCCACGAAAAGGTATTCATGGCCCCCGACAGACTTCGGTATCTTTCCCACGATGTCCAGCCCCCAGACCGCGAACGGCCAGGAGATTGGAATTGGCTGCAGAGCTTGCGCCGGCTGATGTATGTTCTTCGCATAGTACTGGCAGGCTTCACAGGTCTTGACTAGCTGCTCCGCATCACTGAGGACTGTTGGCCAGTAGAACCCGTGACGAAAAACTTTACCCGCCAGTGATCTTGATGCCACATGACTTGAACATGTGCCTCGTGGATGTCCCGTAGCAGTACTTGGCCTTGTTCTTGAGGGATGCAGCGGAGCTTGACTCCGTTGTCCCGTCGCCGGTAGAGCTCGCCGTCGATCATGACGTAGAGCTTGGCTTGACGAGCCACCCGCTCGGCGTCGTGATCGTCCTCCGGGAGGGCGTGCTCCATGATGTACTTGACGATGTCCCGGGCCCAGGGTGGGTGGGTTCCTTCCACCGGTAGCACCATCCGACGGAAAGAAAGCATAGCTTCCTCCGCTGGAGGGGCTGCCGGGTCTTGAGCTTCTGGGCTGGCTACCCGTGTTGTCGAGGTAGAAGGGTCGCCAGCCCCCGGCGCAGATCTTGTCGCGAGCCTCTCGGGGGGATCGAAGGTCGCCTGAGGACCTCGATGTAGATCCCGGGAGGCACTGGTTCTTGCTTGGACGCCACCTGCGATAGCTCATCCGCGGCCGTGTTTTCTCCCCGTGGGACGTACACAGCCCGGAAGTTGTCGAAGCGCCGCTGCAGCTTCCAGACCTCTTCAACGTATGGTGCCATCTGAGGGCACGCGTACTCCTTGTTCACTTGTTTGATGACTAACTGAGAGTCACCCTTGACGACGATCTTGTTGATGCCGAGGCCGATGGCAGCACGAAGTCCTGCGAGCAGGCCCTCGTACTCCGCCGTGTTGTTGGAGATGTTCCCTTGGTAGTGCATCTGGACGACGTACTTCAGCCGGTCCCCGGTTGGTGAGGTTAGGACAACCCCAGCACCTCCTTTCCCCTTGGTGTAGGAGCCGTCGAAGTGCATGGTCCAGGCGCTAGGATCTTCCTTCCCGGGGAGGCAGGTTTCCTCTTCCGGGTCGTCGAACGCCGTCTCGGTCCACTCGGCCGTGAAATCCGCCAGCGCCTGACTCTTGATGTTGTCCGTGTGCTCGAACTTGAGACCGAAACCTTGAAGCTCCATGGCCCACCATGATATGCGACCAGTGGCAAGTGGGTTCTCCAGGGGGCTTCTTAGGTTGTACTTGGACACCACCGTGATGGGATGGCTTTGGAAGTACGGCCTCATCTTGCGGGAGGCAATGAGGATTGCCAGCAGCAGCTTCTGCATCATGGGGTACCGCTCCCGGGCGTCGCGCAGCACTGCGCTGACGAAGTAGACCGGGTGCTGCACCTTGCGGGTCGCCGAGTCCTGAGAGGGCTCGGCTTCCCCACGTCGATGTCTTGGGGTGGGGACGAGGTAGCCCCCGGCGAAGTCTCGTCGGAGGGAGATTCTCCATTCCCGACGGGATCCGCGTCCTGGTGAGGTTGCAGTGACGCAGGATCATGAGACCCCTGGTCACCCGGCAGCCTTTTCTTGCACGGTTGCCCGGAAGAGAGTTCCCGGGTCGCTTGCCCTTGATCTTGCTTGACTTCTTCGGAGGAGCGTCACGCTCTACCACGAGCACAGCGCTGATCACCTGGTTGGTGGCAGCAATGTACAGTAGTAGGGGCTCCTTCTCTTCTGGTGCCACGAGGATTGGTGGCGAGGCGAGGTAGCGCTTAAGGGACTGCAGGGCTTCCTCGGCCTCGGAGGTCCACTCCACGGGGCCTGATTTCTTGAGCAGCCTGAAGAACGGTAAGGCCCGCTCCCCAAGCCTTGAGATGAAGCGCCCGAGTGCAGTGATGCACCCGTTGAGGCGCTGTACGTCCTTGACCCGCCGGGGCGCCTCCATGCGCTCGATTGCCTTGATTTTGTCCGGATTCGCCTCGATCCCTCGGTGAGAGACCAGGAAACCCAGCAGCTTGCCGGAGGGGACCCCGAACACGCACTTGTCGGGGTTGAGCTTGAAGTTGACCCGGCGGAGGTTCTCGAAGGTCTCGTGCAGGTCTTGGATGAGGGAGTCCTTGTACCGGGTCTTGACCACGATGTCGTCGATGTACGCTTCGACGTTGCGGCCCAGCTGCGACCCAAGGCATGCTTGCATTGCGCGCTGGAAGGTAGCGCCGGCGTTTCGGAGGCCAAAAGGCATCCGGGTGTAGCAGTAGCAGCCCTTGGGAGTGATGAAGGCCGTCTTCTCTTGGTCCTCGAGTGACATCATGATCTGGTGGTACCCGGAGAAGGCATCCAAGAAACACAGCAGCTCGCACCCGGCCGTGGAATCCACGATCATGTCGATCCGCGGCAGGGGGAAAGGGTCCTTGGGACAGGCCTTATTCAGGTCTGTGAAGTCGATGCAGAGTCTCCACTTGAAGGTCATGGGTTTCGGTACCACCACGGGGTTGGCCACCCAGCTTGGGTGGGGAACCGACCGGATGACACCAGCTTCTATCAACTTGTCCACCTCGGCGATGATGAATTCCAGCTTTTCCTTGCTTTGGTTCCGGAGAACCTGCTTCACGGGGCGAGCCCCCGGATTGACCGCCATTTGTGCTCGATCACCTCCCTTGGAACGCCGGGTAAACCTGATGCCTCCCACGCGAAGACGTCAGAGTTTTCCCGAAGGAAGGCGACGAGCGCGCTTTCCTATTTGTCGGTGAGGCGGGCGCCGATGGTGATGGAGCGAACTCCGTCACTGGTTAGCGCCACCTTCTTGGTCAGCTGCGGATCGCCATGGAATGGCGCCTTCTTGGGGGAGTAGATGTGGAGCCCCCGGGGTGCCCTTCGCCCCCGGGGAGAGCCCCATCATCATCCTCCTGTACACCTTGAGGGATGTCCGCCGTGGTTGCCACCGTCTGGTTCAGCTGGTGAACGCAGTAGATAGCATCGTCGATGTCGGCCTTGACCTTGATCACGCCCCACGGCGCCGGAATCTTCAGCATGTTGTAGGCGAAGTGGGAGACGGCCATGAACTTGGCCAGAGCAGGTCTGCCAAGTATGCCGTTGTACGGTAGCGGAGTGTCGGCGATGTCGAAGACGATTTCCTCGGTGCGGAAGTTCTTGGAGTCGCCGAAGGTGACCGGAAGGGTGATCTTCCCGAGGGGTCGAGTAACACTTCCGTTCACGCCTTGGAACACCCGGTGTCTTGCAGGCGAGACAGGGGATTTGAAGGATAGCCAGGACCTTCGCCGTCAGCAGTTGAGGCTGGAGCCTCCGTCGACCAGCATCTTGGTGACCTTGTAGTTGTGGATGACGGGCGACACGATCAGCGGCAGGGTCCCGACCCCGGCAGTGTTTGCAGGGTGGTCTTCTGGGTCGAAGGTGATGACTTGGCTAGACCAGTCCAGGGGCTTGGACGGAGCAGAAGCAACCGCGTTCAGCTCCCGGACAAGTCTCTTGCAGGCGCCGTTGGAGGGAGGCAGAGAAGACCCTCCGTGGATGCACCCGACAACTCCGTGACTTCTTGATACTTGCCGCCGTTGCCTCCTTGGGGAGCCGGAGCTTCCCCGTTGCCGACGTGGGCGGCCTCCGGAGTGTTGTACCCGCGACCACCTTGACCGCCGCGTCCTCCTCCGCGGCCCCCGCGGCCACCGCCTCGGTACCATCCACGGCCGCCTCCGCCTTGGCGACCCGTGGGACAGTCACGAGCGATGTGCCCGGCAGTGCCGCAGTTGTAGCAACCGTCTTGACTGACCCCATCAGCTCGGCGTTGCTCCCGGACGGCGAGGTTCTTGAGCATGCGGCAGTCCTTGAGCAAGTGGTTGCCTTCTGGATGGATGTGGCACCAGGGATCACCTTCACCTTCTTCCTCGGAAGTCGGCGCGGGCTTGGTCTTCTTCGGAAGAGGCTCGGTGACGAAGATCCGCTTGTCGGGTCCAGGGTCCCGCTTCTTGTTCTTAGCTGGAGCGACCTTGTCCTCGGGTTCATCCTCCCCGGGGAACTTGGCTCCTTCTTCAGCTCGAGCGCACCGTCTGCAAGCTCCCAGAGCTTACGAGCAGACTCGACGCGATGGATGCTCAGCTTCTCGCGCATCTTGGGGTTGCGGACGTTGGCGTGGAAGGACTGGATCACCAACTCCTCCTTGATGCACGGGATGGTGTTCATCTTCTGGGTGAAGCGCTGGATGAACTTGCGGAGAGTTTCACCCGGCAACTGCTTGAAGTCGTGGAGATCACTGGGAGCCCCCGGGCGCTCGTACCCGCCTTGGAAAGCCCCCAGAAACTGCTCCTTCAGTGCCCGCCAGGAACGGATGGAGCACTTGGGAAGGTTGAGAAGCCAAGTCTGGGCATCTCCCTTCAGGGCCAACGGGAACCAGTTGGCCATCATGACCTCGTCGGCCCCGGCAACCATCGCAGCAAGAGAGTAGATCTGCAGAAAGTCCCGGGGGTTCGTGGTGCCGTCGTAGCGGAGAACGTCGATCTTGAATTTCTTGGGCCAGTTGAAGTGGCGGAACTCGGGAGCGAGGGCGAGGCAGCCTTCGGCGAGGTCGATGCCCCGATCTTCCCGGCGGTGACGTTCTCGGCGACGCTCGATGCGGGTGCGCATATCCTCGTTCTGACGGCTGTTGAGCTCGTCACGAAGATCTGGGTTGCGCGAGGTAGACGACCCGATGGAGATGGCCTCGCCGTGATCGCGGTTTAGCCGATCAGCCATCGGTGGCGCGGTGCGAGGAGGCGCCGTCTTGGCTTGACGTTCACCACGAGGCTGGCCTCGCGGATCACGTGTTTGTCTTGTGCTGCTCCGGGTTGTCGACGGTGGGAGCTTGAGTGGGTTCGACCCACGGACCACCATCGGCGAAGTCGAGGAGCCTCTCGACGCGAGTCCTCCATTCTTGGTAGACCTTGGGGTCGCCGCTGCTTGGAGGGAACTGCATCAGGCCTTGGCAGCGACTAGAGCATCATGGCGAGCTTGCACGTCCGAAGGCGAGTGCGCGGAGGTCTTGCTCTTGGATGCTCGTGGATCCCCGCTGGGGCGAACGCCGTGGTTCCCTCCTCCAGCGGTGGGCTCCTTGCCGGTGCCGTTGCAGACGCTCTTCTCCCCTGAGCGAGGAGGAGGCATGGTGGTGCCCTTTGGAGCCGCCGCTCCGCCAGGGCCGTTGTCCTTGTCGCGACCGTCCACTTCGTCCGGCGCCACCCTCTCCATGGGAGGCGGGGACGGAGAGACGCTCCGCCGTGCGCCAGCAGCACGACGTTCAGCTGAAGCTTGAGTGCGTGAGGGAGAGACCGGCTTGGACGCCGCAGGATCTCCCTTCTTCCTTGGAGGCATGCTTGACGAAGAACTTGCCGATGAACTTGATGAAGATGAATCCAGCACTTGCGCCCCCTACCTGGCGCGCCAGATGTCGTGTCTCGTTGCACGGACACCGGGAGTATAGGATACCCCCTTTTAGGTTCGGCACGGGGCGCGAAGGAGGCTGAGAATCGTCTTCTTGGGCGGAGTCTAGATCAAGCTCTCCTCTCCACGATCAAAGCATGCAACCAAAGGGACACAAGGAGCTACCCAGGTTCAGGCCGCCCGGAGGCTAAAAGCCCTACTCCTGCATGTCTGGATTGATGAGTTCTTCATAGTGTGGCTTACAATGGAACCTCCCGGACAGGGTACCCGGAAGGGTTTTGGCTGAGGTAGAAGAAGGACAGATCCTGACCCGGAGGAGATCACCTTCCTCTCTACCTTCGCAGCCCTAGTCTAGTCTTGCTCTGGCTCTGTGTAGCTTGTTCCTTGTTCTTCTCCTCCCTCCTCCGTGCCTTGGTCCTCCTTTTATAGGCTAAGGGGTTGCCACAGGGTCACGTGAGGGGCATGAGGGACCTTCGGGGTGAAGGACCCTCCTCATCTAGTTTAGGGGGAGACGTGGCCTCTCCTCAGCCTAGCGTCTCCTTTGGGTTAGGTGGGAGCGTCCGCCTTGGGGTGGACAGGAGCTGACACCACCACGGGACGTGCTTCCCGCCCGCGCTGCCTTCATTGCTTCCCAAGTCTTCGTGGTGAGGTGGAGTGCTTATCCACAGGACGTAGGGTACCCGAGAGGGAGCCTGGCCTCCTGCCGGGAACTCGGGCTCTCGGGTCCTTCCTGGCCTTCTTGCTTGATTCGGGGACCCGGAAGGTCCCCAGGACCGGAGCCCTTAGTCGACGTAGGCCATGCGTGTCTTGACGGTGAACCCGCCAGCTTGACTTGAGTCTTGGTCTTGTCCATCTTCATCTTGGGCCCACATGGGGTGGACCCACTTTGGCAGTACTAGGGGAACCCCATGTTCCACTGTTGCGACAAAACCTATTAATGGGAAAGCCTGTAGGTGTGCGAGGCCTTGGAATGAATTGAGTTTTACATTGTTATGATGGATATTCACTTGAGAATAACAGTATCATGCAATTATTACATCAAACTTATACGATTTTCTTGGTTATAACAGCTAGGATGGAGAAACGGGGTTCCAGGAGGGCTGTGCGTATTAAAGATGCTGAGTTGGGCAAGGGTGTTTTCCGGGGAAGTTGGGCTGACATGCTTGAGCAACTGATCTATTTTCTTGGTATCAAAACCAAGGTGATAGTGAAAGTGATGAGTTTCTACGACGGGTCAATTTTAGCTATGTACCGGGTGGCACTCAATTTACCAACCGAGCTAAAGATGGGATTTAAAATGCCCTTTGGTGAAGCCAAGAACGTGGAAGTAGCTTTCCAGATTGCGGTTGTCAGAGCAGTCACTGCTATTAGGACATCCAAGGGTCATGTGTTGGGAGAAACACCGTTTAACGCCATCCCAAGTGCCAATTACCGTCTTGAGGGTCCAGTAGACTATAAGAATTTCCTGAAGTCTGATCCACGTGATGTGGCTGAGTTCCTGGATAGCTGTCTCAAGATGATTCAGGCGTATCATAAGACGTTCGGAGTAGTAGCTGGAGAGGTAGAATCCCTGGTAGAGGAGTACTCTAGTCCTGAAGTTACTAAGCAAAGGAGTGAGGTACTGTGGAATGAAGCTGAGAAGGGATACATTGAACCACCACCTACACCCGTTAGGATTATTGAGGAAGTAGAACCCTATACTCCAGTTTATCCTACTTATGAACCACCACACCCAAACTATGTCTTAGTAGATGAGGAGAACGGTTGGCAGAGTTGGGAACCTGAAGTACCATGTGCCACAGGTTGGGATGAAGAACCTTATGAGGGAACTCCTAGTGATCCTATTGTGATTCCAGCGGATGAGGAGGAGGAGGAAGTTACTAGTCACGTCGTTAGAGGAAAGCCAAAGTTGGGACGAGCACGTAAACCTATTGTGATTGACTCAGATGAGGAAGATGCTTTGGAGAAAGGCATGTATAAGGCTAAGTATACCCAGGGGGGCAGTTCTTCTAGGCAGCCGAAGAAGGAGCCAAGTGAGGAGCCTCGGAGTTATTACTGTAGCACTGATGATGTGCCAACAGGTCTATATAATGATACCGAGGAGTATGGAGGTGAAGGCGTATATGATGGTGAAGCGGAGGCGTATAAGTACATCGATAGTTACTTTGGAATGACCGATATGACTCTAGAATCCTATCCATCTGATCCTGAGTATCAGCCGGAGGAGAAGGTGAAGTTACCAGGAATTCTCAGGAGGACCAGCCGTAATAGTTGGTGGAAGCCTGGGAAGTATGTGGAGAAGTGAAGCACGACGGAGTGAAGCAGTAGATGAATTATATGTATAATACAGAGTTGTGTAAGGCGTATTGTAAGGCTTGAACACTAGCAATAAGTGAGGCCTACTCACTTTAGAGTGTGTTACAATTATGTACCCATGTTTGTAAGCCTACATGTATAATACATGGTATATGTTTGAAAAATCTTGTTTTCTTTGGATCTTTCTGGATTTCCATTGTTTGACTAGTACTTGTGCATGGAATAAGAATCGAAGTGCATATGCATAATGTAATGGAGAGTTCTATTCGATATAGCAGGACTAGAGGGATATGGCGGATCTCGGTGAGGAGAGTGAATTGCAGAGGCAAGAGCGTGAAAATAAGCAGAAACAAGATGCCGAAGCAGGAGGCTTACCAATGCCACCAAGGCCAATCACAGAGCAAAGCTTTATGCGGTATATGCAGATGGTGGAAGAAGGCAGACGTCGTGATCAAGAAAGGCAGAATAAATTCCTGCAAGACTTACTGGAAGCGCAAGCAGGGCGAGCTAGAGATGAAGCACCCAAAGGAGTAACATTATCAGACTTCCAGAATGCAAGACCAGTACTTTTTGCAAGAGCACCAGAGCCTATGGATGCAGAGGATTGGATTGCAGATACCGAAAGGAAACTCAATACAGTTGGATGTTCTGATGAGGAGAAGGTTAGGTACTTAACCCATTTGCTTACCGGACCTGCAGCATCCTGGTTGGAAGCTATTACAGCAACCTTACCAGGTGGACATGTAGTAACCTGGGAGGAATTCAAGAAGAGGTTTAGAGAGGCCCATGTTCCTGAAAGTATTATGGAGTTAAAACGGAGGGAGTTTGAGAACCTGAAGCAGAATGAGTTACCAGTTGGACGTTATGTGAATGCGTTCAATGTTCTATCAAGGTATGCCTTGGATGAAGTGGATACTGAAGAGAAAAGGAAGAAAAGGTTCATGAAGGGTCTGAATTCTTTCATGAAGATGCAGCTGAGGTTGGCAAAACCAAAAGAGTTCCAGGAGCTGGTTGATGCAACAATAACCCTTGAAGATGATTATAAATCACTTCAGGAGGAAAGAAGGAAGAAGGCAAGAATGGAACCAAGGAAGTTTCAAGTTCAGAGGCAACCACCAAACATAAGTTTCAAACCTAAGCTTAGAACTGAAGGAAGGAAGCCTATTCCACGAAGTTACAATCCTGCTAATAATCTGATATGCAATAACTGTGGAATGAGAGGACATCTGATGAAGGATTGCCAGAAGCCCAAAATCATATGTTTTGGATGTGGTCAAGATGGACATATCAAACCTGATTGTCCAAATAGGCAGAATCAACAGATGAATCGCGGAGCTGGTGGAGGAGGATTCAAGCCAAGGAATGGAGGATTTGGACGGAACACGGCGGATGTCGTGGGTTTGTCACGTCAGGTGTCATAGATGACTTCGTAGGTGTGGGATTACGCGAGTCAAGCATCTCCGAGCTTGGGATCGCAGGAACAAAGATCAACACAGATTTACCCAGGTTCGGCCCCCTCAATGTGAGGTAAAAGACCTACTTCCTGCCTACCCTAGATTGGTATTGATATGATAATCGAGGTGTTACAATGGAGGCGATCCGATCTGGTACTCGCCGTATGAGCTAGGGTTTAGGGCTTGATAGCTTGACCCGCTCTAAGTCCTGCGAGTCCTCTTTATATACACAGAGGCTCGCTAGGTTACAAAAGGAAACTTTCCCCATAAGGAATACGTCCACAGAGGCCTACTCGGAGACTACTTGGTCTTCACGTCCTCCGGGATATGTCTTCTAGATCTTTCCCCTTATGGCGGTTCAATATTGGGCTTGCTCCCAAGTGGGCCTTTGTCCGTGCGAGTAAGTTAAGTCGCACTGGGCCGCGGGTTAATCCAGAAAGTATTCCCCCGACATTAGCCCCCAAGATTGGTTAGGACTTTACGGTGAGAATCTTCTGACCTCTTGAAATGGTCTCTGAGTCGCACTGCAAACGTTCTGACCAATCTTCTGACTTATGCGATTCAGAGCTGTGACTTATCTGCGCGACTCATCTCCCCTTCTGGAAATATTCTGTTTCCTTTAATTGCGGACCGTTACTCGTTTTGCGGGCGCAAATTGTGCCGTTGGTTGCGAGCGCAGATTGTGCCGTTAGTTACGAGTCCCTTCAGTTATAAGCTGCGGCCACCTAGGTCATTATCCACTTTCCCTTGCAATCTCCTCATCCCTAGCCGCGCCGTCTTCTTCCTCGACCCGAGCCTAGTTCCCCAATCCAATCTCCCCTTCGCAATGGCGCCCAAGGCGAAGCCATCTGATGATAAGCGCATGATCTTCTGCAACTGGGAAGGATCCTGGGTGACGGAGGAAACTCTCGTGGATCTGGCCGAAGCTGGCTTCTTGCCGCCGAAGGAGGACGGCGTCTGGCGGGCGCCAGGCGATGAAATCGAGCCGCGCCCCAAGCCCGACGAGCTGGTGATGTTCGTGGAGCACGTGGAGCGTGGATTCACGCCGCCAGGTTCTCCCTTCTTCCGCAATTTGCTGCAACGCCTAGGCCTCCGTCTTCAGGACATCGGGCCCAACTCAATGCTCCAGGTGAGCAATTTTCATGTGTTGTGCGAGGACTATCTTGGCATAGCCCCCAACATCGATCTATGGCTGGCCTCTTTCACCTGCAACAGCCAACTTGTCTCCAAGGGTGGCGCCTATATTCAGGTAGGCGCCATCTCTCTTCAACGCCATCGAAACTCTGTTCTTCCCAAGCTGGCCCTGGCGAATCGACCCAGGGCTTGGCAAAAATCTTTCTTCTATTGCCAAGACACTTCACCGGAGGGCGAAACTCGCCTTCCCTCCTGGTCTAACACCCTCTTCGTGCCTACCGAGGCACTGAAATCAAAGCCTCGCGACTCGGCCATGCCCTTCATTAATGAGTCGCTGATCAAGGTCCGCGCCTTAATAGGTCATGGTCTTACTGGCCTTGATCTTCTCTCTTGCTGGACCAAATGGCGCGTCCAACCCGTGAGTCCACGACAGCGATCCTTCCTTGAGTGCACAGGCACCTCTGCCGACGTCGATCGCATCAAGGCCGCGGACTGGAGGCCTGAAGATTGGGTGGAATTCGTCGCCCGCGTGACTGAGGAGAAGGACATCTCCTTTGACAAGGTGGGGCTTGCCCCTTTCAGCGTTAACAACAAGCCTTTTGAGGTAACTCCTCTTCTCTGTCTTTTCGCCTTCGTAGTTGAGTCGCATTCCTTTCTTAATACTGCAACTTATATCTTCCTGATCCAGGCTGATGAGAATTACTGGTCGCTGCCTGCGACCATCGCCGGCACTGCTGCTCCCAAGCGTGCCGCACGAAAGAAGTTGCTGCCCACTCTAGAGGGCAGCGAAACTGCTGATATCCCCTCTGTCGCCTCTGCGGCCTCAGAAGGTGAAGAGACTGAACTGGACGCGGATGACAGTCCAGTGCCAGCCACGAGTTCTGCTGCCGCGGCTGGACCAACTCCCCGTAGAGCCTCCAAGAGGCTATCTCGTGAGGAGCCAGAGCTTGATGCTCTGGAGAATCCTGAGGCCACGTAGCGTCGCAAGCCTGCTACGGGCGTGACCTCCTCCGCTGCCAGGCGTGTGTACGAACCCACCGCCTCAACTGAAGAAGACATGGGTCCCCACTCTGGTAACTTTTGTTGTCTTGTCATCTTGAATGCTTATTCTTTTTCCTCTATTGACACGCAAACTTCTGCTCGTAGATTCTGGGACCCAAGGCCTGTCCTCACCGTCAAGTGGCGAGCTTATGGCCTTCGTGAAGATGGCTCCAGAGTTAGTGATTTTCCTTGTGCTCATAATACTTTTATTCTGGCTTACGTGCTTCTTCTTTACACAATGCCCCTTGCTTTTTGCAGAAGTGCTGTCACATCCCAAATTTTGGAACTAAGAAAAACTTAGTTTTACAAGACCCAAAATTCAGAACCAACAAAAACTTTTTGAAATGATTCACTGATGATTGTGTTTTCCTTCCCATTGCTATGTTTGGACCTAGTGTGACTTGTTGTTTAAATTATTTGACTAGTAAAAATAAGACGCAACCAATATAAAAATATATTTAACTTTGGTGATCATGTCATGACAAGAAAAATATTCCATGTATCTTTTCCATTCCTATTTTGGCCAACTCCATTTCAAATGATACTTGGTTGTCAACAACCCAAAATCAATACCCATTATTTGAGAAAGTAAAAGTACTTCCAAAATTATGTGTTTCCAAAAGTATGGAGATCTATATGCATCTCCTATCTATATTTCAACCTTGCTATTTTGCATGTGTATGCAACTCCCATTTTATAAACTCTATTTTTCCACTCCATATTGAAATAACACTAGTGGGAAATACATTACCCCACATATGTCTCTTTATCAAACCTTTGTAAACTATTAAGTTATGAATTGAGATATTCCTCAAACATCATCTTGTCATAATTGAGTGTGATCATTTTTACAAGATAGTATTGTTAATCATGGAAATGGTGGTGTGATTAATTCATGTGGTTTGATTTGTGTGATCTTGGTTGTGATGCTGATCTGATTGTGTTTGTTGCTTGTGAGGGTAATTCCTCAGTTGTGATTAATACTAGAATAAGGCACACTTGACAACAAATTTGGTATGTGACTTGAATAAAAACAAACCCTCAAGAATTATTCACACCTAAGTTGAAATCCTAAATTAAGGGAAATGATCTTATTTAATTTCCCTTTATCTCTATTCTTCTATTTTATGAAAACAATTATATTTCCTTATTCTAGGAATGAGATGAAATAATAACCATTTCAACCCCATCTCACTCCCTCCTCAAGTAAACATACTTTTCAATTTTAAACAAAACTCTCAAAGTATTTAACAAAAGGAAATTAAGATCATGATAAATAAATGATCTTAATAAATTATTCCTCTCAATTTCTCTGTTTCTTTCAAACCAATATTTTCTCCATGAAAATATAACTTAATTGAAGTTACCATATTTGTCAAGAAAGTTCCAAAAGTTCAAAACAATATTTTATCACTTGTTTAAAAATATTAAAGAAATGTTAATTTAGTTTTACCAAAAATCATTTATTTAAATCCTATGAACAAAAATGGTTCAAAACATTTTATTTTCAAAAGCCAATTTTTGTGGAGCTTCTCCATGTATATGGGAGGCTACCTGATTTTTCTCTTAATTTTTAAAAATGTTTAAAGGCCTTAATTAAATCCTTGAAGTGGTACTGGTTTTAAAAGAAATAGCAAAAAGGACCTAGTTGTGATGGGAAAACTTTGCCAGGGGGTTTTCTGTAAGAACATCATCTTTCCTGTTGCTCCAGTGGCGCAGCGTCGCCGTGTCGTTCGCCGTGGCCGAGCTCGCCAGGCCCCCCCCCCTCTCGTTCCTCTGCCGCGCGAAGGAGATAAGGAGGCCCCCCAGGCTCCCTTGCTCTCTCACTCCCCCTCCTGCTCCCTCTCTGCCGCTCCCTCTCTCTCTCCTTTTCTTCCTCGACACGAACCCCCAGCCGAAGCTCGCCGTCGTGCCTCGCCGGCGATTCAAGCCGCCCCACATAGATCGAAGACCACCATCGGCATCTACGCGTCGTCCTCTCCCTCTCCGTGCGAGGAATCGAAGATTTGAGCCCAGGATCGTCGCCGCCGTACTCATCCTTTTCCTCTCCGACCGCCGCATCGCCGGGAAGCTCGCGAGCAACCTCGTCCATCTCTCTCCGCCATTTTCATGTCTATGTGCTCCCCTCGTCGCGCTCTTTCTCATGAACCTCGCCGTTTCTTCTCAGGTTCACCGGAGAGCCGACGCCGTCCTCGCCGTGCTCCCTGCTCGCCTCACCGCCGTGCGCGTCGACGAGGAAGAAGAAGAAGCCCGTACCGATTCGTTTCGCACATGGGCCGCTTGCTGGGCCGCCTCTGCGTTTCTCGGCCGGATCTGGGCCAGATCTGGCCCGTCTGTCTTTTTTCCAGTAGATCTATTTATCTGTTTTATTTCCTGTTTAATTTTACAGTGAAGCTTTAATTCATTTGTGATAAATCTGTGATAGATATTTGAGTGAGGCAAATTTTGTAGAGTTCCTATGTATTTTCTTGATTAGGTAGCACTGGCCATTTTTCAAAATGTGTAGTTATGTGTGTGCTGGATTTAATCTTGTAAAAAGTATGTTTTGCACCAAATATTAAATATCTAGAGTTTTATAAATCCAAATATTGCAAACTAAAATTCTTTGGATAGCCTGAAGTGGCACCTTTCTAGATATCTAAGCCTTGCATGCAAATGAAACCTAAAACAAAAGTTCTATTCATTCTTAAAAACACATCAGTGGCATTTTGGTGATTTTTGTGAATTTTTGTGAGATGAATTTTGGAGTAAATCCAATTGTTCTGTCTTCTATATGTGTAGGAGAACATCTCCCTAAATTGGTTTGAATTTAGGAGTCATTGATTGACTGTGGTGCTAATTATAAGGTTTAGGTCTTTTCTGCCTATTTTTATTAGACAATTATTAATTGTTGTGTTATAACTTTATTGTTATAAAAATGTTTCCTAGCATGTGCAGGGTGGTAATCCACTGTTGTGACATGTTCCCCTATTTTTATTAGCATATTAGGAGAACTATTAGTGAATCATGTATTTGTTAGATTTTTATTCCCTATATAATTTTTCCTCTAGTAATTAAGAATTGCTATGCTTATTTATTTTAATGTGAGAATTTTGTGTGTGATTTAAATGTATGCCTTGCTAGTTAATGATTGTTGTGGTTCTGTTGCTTGCATGTTATCATTGTTTATCATGTATAATATGTTAGTACTGTTAGTGGTATTTGTTAGACATGTTGGTGTGAGTAGCATGTTTGCATTACTTGATGAACTTGATGGTCTTTGAGTTGAGTACTAGCGTGAGTGTCTTGTGAATGTCTCCACCTTAACTTAGTGAGATATTTTGGAATTACCAAGATTAATTGGTAGTTTAACTTTTGTCTGAAGTATTTCCTGATTAGAGAAAGTACCTCTAATTGGGGATGTCCTTGTGCCCTCTTGTTTTGGCATGTGTATGGTGTTATACTCCCGATTAGTATAATGCCCTTGTAAATGTAGATCCTAGTTGTTGCTTGAATGTTTAGTTTGATGCTTGTGGTGTGATTACTTGTTGGTATACCACTTGTGGTTTGGTTTGCTTATTGAGTGTTGTTTTATTTTCATGTTTGCGACGCTAGACATAAACGCTACCGGTGTGGTCTTTGGAACGGAGTTGTTGAGGAAGGAGAAATTGTTGAACCTGCAGATCAAGACCAAGTTCACTTTGCCGAGCAAGGCAAGCTACTCTCTGAGCTTGCACCTAAATATATATGCATCTACCTTGATCAAATGTTTTACTTTTAAAGCAAAGATTTATAAAACCTTTTCCAAAAAGTATATGGAAGATAGATAAGATAGAGTATATCAAACTATAGGATGGGAAAAATATTGTTTACTCAAAACTCCTTTGAAATTACTGGTGTGGATATGGAATACCGAGATGTCGGTATGGAAGTGGAGAACTGGAGAATGGAGGTGTTTATGAAAAATGCACATTGTGTCTTTGTACTATGACGACCAGCCAATAACCTGTGCGACCACGTTTACCCCCATATGGGAACGGGGCTTAGTCATATAATTTGCCCTTATTAGTATGGGATACCTCATCGACGGAGATGACTCCGTTATGCGTGAGGGGATGGTTTGTGAACTCCCCTGACCTGGGTCCTCGCTCAAACTCTATGGAAAGATAAGGAGGAGGATTGAAGACTTCATAAATGTGGTCGCCGGGAAAAACATATGAGTCCTCACACTTGGGGTTGCCGACGGGGACCGGACTGAGTGTCGATGGGAATTATCATATGGGTAGGATCCTATACTAGCATGAGCAAAGGAGAGGCTATGGTCGGTGACTCAACTTCGCATACACCTGGTATGGCGAGACGTGGCTGACACGATGAGTTACCGGATGGGTGTGGGAAAAGCGTGCTACCTCTGCAGAGGGTAAAACTATTCGAATAGCCGAGTCCCCGGACATGGACAGTTGGGAGGCTGTCCTCTGACCATGTGCAAGTTTTGGAAATGTTTAAGATTTAAAAAGGAAAATGGAGATGTTGTATTTGTGCAACTATACCGACGAGTCGGTATGAGGTTGCTGGAAAAGAGGAGGACCCTGAGGGGCTCTGATCGAGAAGTGCAAAGTTTTGTGTCCTGAAGGTGGAAAATGTTTTATGCAACTATACCAAGGGGTTGGTAGAAGGTTGTTGGAAAACTGATTTGACCAGGAATGGTTCTGGTCGGAAAAGGAGGAGTTTTGGAGAAATAAACAAAGGGGGATTTTCCGGGAAAATACTTATAAAAGAGACTTCTTACCTTTTTCAACAAAGATGTATTTTCGGGAAAACGTTTTAAACGAGACTTCTTACAAAAACAGATTTATGGAAAAAGTTCTAAAAGCCTTTCTTTCCTTTTTCAATAAAGGTATAGATATTTCAAAACAAAGTTTTATCTAAACAATAAAAGGAGTAGTGCATGCTCATTTCGGGGGTAGTTTGCGAGTACATTCAAATGTACTCATATTGGTTTCGTCCCTGGCTATTGTCTTAGCCAGATCTTGAAGAAGAGCAGTCCGAAGAAGAAGTGGTTAATGACGCCAATGCGAACTAGGGCGCTTCCCAGTCAGCTGCCTGTAGGGTTGGCAAGTGACTTGGGCTCCACGTTGATTTGGTGATTTCCGCTGCGAGTACCTGATGAAGTTATGGCTTCAATCAAGTAAGTAAATTTATTCGGTATTTATGGGTGATCTGTGATACCAATTCGAGTTATGTGCAACAACAGACTGATCATGGGATTGTTGCAGGAAACATAACGGGTACCTCGGATACCTAATCCGGGGTCCCCACAGACTTGGTATCAGAGCGATCCTGACTGTAACAGACCTTAGTTAGCATGGACGTTAGTTAGGAAAGAAATATTTTGTTAAAAATATATTGTTACCAAAAACATATTTTTATCTAAGGAAGCCCAAGAAAATAGCTTCCACTCTTCTCACCTTCTCAAATATTTCCGAGACTCATCCCTCTATTTAAGATTTTCTAAGGATTTCTCTACTCCCTCTTACCTGTTCAAAATACTTGACGATGAACCCAAGTGAGACATAATTAGCTAGCACCTACAAGAAGAAGCTTTCATATCAAATATTCAACATTCAGCCTCAAGGTGATTGATCTGCAAATACCAAGATCGTCAATATCAACAAAGCAAGAGACCTCGAAGACCTCAACTCAATATCAACAATTCCACTCAGTTACTACCTCGACAATCTCAATTTTTCCTGCTGAAGCCTAAGGTGACAAAGTGAAGACTTCACCAACTATGTTTAACCGAGACCATAGGATAAACCTGATAGGAACCTTGGGTGTAATACCCGACTACCACGAGTATTAGACGTCCTTTGGTACTAGATGTACCTTGTGTGCTCTTTGCTTGTGTGTACTCTGCTTGTGTATTGTTTGTTGGTGAATTCTCTGTTTGTGTGTTCACAATCACGCCTTGTCGGCAGCACACAGTAACCTCAAAATTCTCTTCTTACCAAAGCTTCGTGAAGCTCAAGAACCAAGGAAGTCGACAATGAAGTTCCTCCTTTACTCAGCTGAAGAAGGACAAAGGTGCAGACAAATAACCGACAGAATACCCAGAAGAATCAAACGCCGGAAACACCTGCTATGGACGACACCAACCACCAAGCAAGCTGAGATTCAAATAGAAGTTTTTATTATCCTTTTTCTAACTAGAAATCCCAAATTTTGGAACTAAGAAAAACTTAGTTTTACAAGACCCAAAATTCAGAACCAACAAAAACTTTTTGAAATGTTTCACTGATGATTGTGTTTTCCTTCCCATTGCTATGTTTGGACCTAGTGTGACTTGTTGTTTAAATTATTTGACTAGTAAAAATAAGACGCAACCAATATAAAAATATATTTAACTTTGGTGATCATGTCATGACAAGAAAAATATTCCATGTATCTTTTCCATTCCTATTTTGGCCAACTCCATTTCAAATGATACTTGGTTGTCAACAACCCAAAATCAATACCCATTATTTGAGAAAGTAAAAGTACTTCCAAAATTATGTGTTTCCAAAAGTATGGAGATCTATATGCATCTCCTATCTATATTTCAACCTTGCTATTTTGCATGTGTATGCAACTCCCATTTTATAAACTCTATTTTTCCACTCCATATTGAAATAACACTAGTGGGAAATACATTACCCCACATATGTCTCTTTATCAAACCTTTGAAAACTATTAAGTTATGAATTGAGATATTCCTCAAACATCATCTTGTCATAATTGAGTGTGATCATTTTTACAAGATAGTATTGTTAATCATGGAAATGGTGGTGTGATTAATTCATGTGGTTTGATTTGTGTGATCTTGGTTGTGATGCTGATCTGATTGTGTTTGTTGCTTGTGAGGGTAATTCCTCAGTTGTGATTAATACTAGAATAAGACACACTTGACAACAAATTTGGTATGTGACTTGAATAAAAACAAACCCTCTAGAATTATTCACACCTAAGTTGAAATCCTAAATTAAGGGAAATGATCTTATTTAATTTCCCTTTATCTCTATTCTTCTATTTTATGAAAACAATTATATTTCCTTATTCTAGGAATGAGATGAAATAATAACCATTTCAACCCCATCTCACTCCCTCCTCAAGTAAACATACTTTTCAATTTTAAACAAAACTCTCAAAGTATTTAACAAAAGGAAATTAAGATCATGATAAATAAATGATCTTAATAAATTATTCCTCTCAATTTCTCTGTTTCTTTCAAACCAATATTTTCTCCATGAAAATATAACTTAATTGAAGTTACCATATTTGTCAAGAAAGTTCCAAAAGTTCAAAACAATATTTTATCACTTGTTTAAAAATATTAAAGAAATGTTAATTTAGTTTTACCAAAAATCATTTATTTAAATCCTATGAACAAAATGGTTCAAAACATTTTATTTTCAAAAGCCAATTTTTGTGGAGCTTCTCCATGTATATGGGAGGCTACCTGATTTTTCTCTTAATTTTTAAAAATGTTTAAAGGCCTTAATTAAATCCTTGAAGTGGTACTGGTTTAAAAGAAATAGCAAAAAGGACCTAGTTGTGATGGGAAAACTTTGCCAGGGGGTTTTCTGTAAGAACATCATCGTTCCTGTTGCTCCAGTGGCGCAGCGTCGCCGTGTCGTTCGCCGTGGCCGAGCTCGCCAGGCCCCCCCCCCCTCTCGTTCCTCTGCCGCGCGAAGGAGATAAGGAGGCCCCCCAGGCTCCCTTGCTCTCTCACTCCCCCTCCTGCTCCCTCTCTGCCGCTCCCTCTCTCTCTCCTTTTCTTCCTCGACACGAACCCCCAGCCGAAGCTCGCCGTCATGCCTCGCCAGCGATTCAAGCCGCCCCACATAGATCGAAGACCACCATCGGCATCTACGCGTCGTCCTCTCCCTCTCCGTGCGAGGAATCGAAGATTTGAGCCCAGGATCGTCGCCGCCGTACTCATCCTTTTCCTCTCCGACCGCCGCATCGCCGGGAAGCTCGCGAGCAACCTCGTCCATCTCTCTCCGCCATTTTCATGTCTATGTGCTCCCCTCGTCGCGCTCTTTCTCATGAACCTCGCCGTTTCTTCTCAGGTTCACCGGAGAGCCGACGCCGTCCTCGCCGTGCTCCCTGCTCGCCTCACCGCCGTGCGCGTCGACGAGGAAGAAGAAGAAGCCCGTACCGATTCGTTTCGCACATGGGCCGCTTGCTGGGCCGCCTCTGCGTTTCTCGGCCGGATCTGGGCCAGATCTGGCCCGTCTGTCTTTTTTCCAGTAGATCTATTTATCTGTTTTATTTCTTGTTTAATTTTACAGTGAAGCTTTAATTCATTTGTGATAAATCTGTGATAGATATTTGAGTGAGGCAAATTTTGTAGAGTTCCTATGTATTTTCTTGATTAGGTAGCACTGGCCATTTTTCAAAATGTGTAGTTATGTGTGTGCTGGATTTAATCTTGTAAAAAGTATGTTTTGCACCAAATATTAAATATCTAGAGTTTTATAAATCCAAATATTGCAAACTAAAATTCTTTGGATAGCCTGAAGTGGCACCTTTCTAGATATCTAAGCCTTGCATGCAAATGAAACCTAAAACAAAAGTTCTATTCATTCTTAAAAACACATCAGTGGCATTTTGGTGATTTTTGTGAATTTTTGTGAGATGAATTTTGGAGTAAATCCAATTGTTCTGTCTTCTATATGTGTAGGAGAACATCTCCCTAAATTGGTTTGAATTTAGGAGTCATTGATTGACTGTGGTGCTAATTATAAGGTTTAGGTCTTTTCTGCCTATTTTTATTAGACAATTATTAATTGTTGTGTTATAACTTTATTGTTATAAAAATGTTTCCTAGCATGTGCAGGGTGGTAATCCACTGTTGTGACATGTTCCCCTATTTTTATTAGCATATTAGGAGAACTATTAGTGAATCATGTATTTGTTAGATTTTTATTCCCTATATAATTTTTCCTCTAGTAATTAAGAATTGCTATGCTTATTTATTTTAATGTGAGAATTTTGTGTGTGATTTAAATGTATGCCTTGCTAGTTAATGATTGTTGTGGTTCTGTTGCTTGCATGTTATCATTGTTTATCATGTATAATATGTTAGTACTGTTAGTGGTATTTGTTAGACATGTTGGTGTGAGTAGCATGTTTGCATTACTTGATGAACTTGATGGTCTTTGAGTTGAGTACTAGCGTGAGTGTCTTGTGAATGTCTCCACCTTAACTTAGTGAGATATTTTGGAATTACCAAGATTAATTGGTAGTTTAACTTTTGTCTGAAGTATTTCCTGATTAGAGAAAGTACCTCTAATTGGGGATGTCCTTGTGCCCTCTTGTTTTGGCATGTGTATGGTGTTATACTCCCGATTAGTATAATGCCCTTGTAAATGTAGATCTTAGTTGTTGCTTGAATGTTTAGTTTGATGCTTGTGGTGTGATTACTTGTTGGTATACCACTTGTGGTTTGGTTTGCTTATTGAGTGTTGTTTTATTTTCATGTTTGCGACGCTAGACATAAACGCTACCGGTGTGGTCTTTGGAACGGAGTTGTTGAGGAAGGAGAAATTGTTGAACCTGCAGATCAAGACCAAGTTCACTTTGCCGAGCAAGGCAAGCTACTCTCTGAGCTTGCACCTAAATATATATGCATCTACCTTGATCAAATGTTTTACTTTTAAAGCAAAGATTTATAAAACCTTTTCCAAAAAGTATATGGAAACTATTTTGCCACCAATGTAGATAGATAAGATAGAGTATATCAAACTATAGGATGGGAAAAATATTGTTTACTCAAAACTCCTTTGAAATTACTGGTGTGGATATGGAATACCGAGATGTCGGTATGGAAGTGGAGAACTGGAGAATGGAGGTGTTTATGAAAAATGCACATTGTGTCTTTGTACTATGACGACCAGCCAATAACCTGTGCGACCACGTTTACCCCCATATGGGAACGGGGCTTAGTCATATAATTTGCTCTTATTAGTATGGGATACCTCATCGATGGAGATGACTCCGTTATGCGTGAGGGGATGGTTTGTGAACTCCCCTGACCTGGGTCCTCGCTCAAACTCTATGGAAAGATAAGGAGGAGGATTGAAGACTTCATAAATGTGGTCGCCGGGAAAAACATATGAGTCCTCACACTTGGGGTTGCCGACGGGGACCGGACTGAGTGTCGATGGGAATTATCATATGGGTAGGATCCTATACTAGCATGAGCAAAGGAGAGGCTATGGTCGGTGACTCAACTTCGCATACACCTGGTATGGCGAGACGTGGCTGACACGATGAGTTACCGGATGGGTGTGGGAAAAGCGTGCTACCTCTGCAGAGGGTAAAACTATTCGAATAGCCGAGTCCCCGGATATGGACAGTTGGGAGGCTGTCCTCTGACCATGTGCAAGTTTTGGAAATGTTTAAGATTTAAAAAGGAAAATGGAGATGTTGTATTTGTGCAACTATACCGACGAGTCGGTATGAGGTTGCTGGAAAAGAGGAGGACCCTGAGGGGCTCTGATCGAGAAGTGCAAAGTTTTGTGTCCTGAAGGTGGAAAATGTTTTATGCAACTATACCAAGGGGTTGGTAGAAGGTTGTTGGAAAACTGATTTGACCAGGAATGGTTCTGGTCGGAAAAGGAGGAGTTTTGGAGAAATAAACAAAGGGGGATTTTCCGGGAAAATACTTATAAAAGAGACTTCTTACCTTTTTCAACAAAGATGTATTTTCGGGAAAACGTTTTAAACGAGACTTCTTACAAAAACAGATTTATGGAAAAGTTCTAAAAGCCTTTCTTTCCTTTTTCAATAAAGGTATAGAGATTTCAAAACAAAGTTTTATCTAAACAATAAAAGGAGTAGTGCATGCTCATTTCGGGGGTAGTTTGCGAGTACATTCAAATGTACTCATATTGGTTTCGTCCCTGGCTATTGTCTTAGCCAGATCTTGAAGAAGAGCAGTCCGAAGAAGAAGTGGTTAATGACGCCAATGCGAACTAGGGCGCTTCCCAGTCAGCTGCCTGTAGGGTTGGCAAGTGACTTGGGCTCCACGTTGATTTGGTGATTTCCGCTGCGAGTACCTGATGAAGTTATGGCTTCAATCAAGTAAGTAAATTTATTCGGTATTTATGGGTGATCTGTGATACCAATTCGAGTTATGTGCAACAACAGACTGATCATGGGATTGTTGCAGGAAACATAACGGGTATCTCGGATACCTAATCCGGGGTCCCCACAAGTGCGGCTAAATCCGCGGCTGATCCTGGAGTTGTTTCTGAAACCGCGGTTGAGCCGCATTTATCGCCTGCGGCTCATACCGCCATGGTAGAAGGCGTGGCCACCACAGATGACTTGGCCACGGTCCCTGTTCTTGACACAGTTGCCCAAGAGGTGGCTTTGGAGGATAGAACGGATCCCCTTACGATCCAAGACGTGGAGAAGGTCAACCCCTCCTCCATAGATGTAATGGCCAAGGATGCTGATGCGCCAGTGATTGAGTCGCCAGCGGCTGACAGCCTGCGGTCGCCAATTCTGCGTGCTGAGGTTGCTTCCTCCTCCTCCATTAGCCGCGTTGAGAAACTGTCAGAGGCCATCATTGCCTCAAATGACAAGCAAGCCATGGAGCTCCGCAAGGCACTGTCTGACCTGTCTGCGGCTTATAAGGTAAACTTCTATCTCCACTTATCTGTCTCTAGCCCCCAAGGATCAAGTTTCTTCTTTGACTTTAAAGGGGGACTTGATGCTTCTCTTTTATCTGTTGATATGTATTTACTAACTGATGTACTCTTTATAGGAGGAACTAAGCTCCATAACAGCTGCCAAACTCGCCTTGGAAAAGCAGTTGGGGGATACTCCTTCTGAACTGGAGAGGCTGCGCGAGCTCCTTGGCCAGCGTGACGCTGAGCTGAAGAAGAGGGAAACCAGGATGGGCGAGCTATCTGATGAAAGCTTCAAGTTATCTGAACAAGCCAAAGCCACCGAGCTGCGGCTTAAAACGGTTGAAGAGAAGTTCCAAGAGAGGGTCCAGCAACTGGACCTCCAAATCAGTGCTCAGAAAGACGCCATTGCTGATGCCAACGAGGACGCAAGGCTTAAGGCTGTTTCCATTGGCGAGCTTGAGAAAAAGTTGAAAAAGTTTCTGATGCCCATAACCTTGTCCACGCCAAAGTGTGCATCATGACTCAAGAGTTAACTGGTATGTTTTGCGACTCATATCTGCATCTGTTTTCTCTACTATCTTTGCCTGTATGTTGTAGAGCTGACGGAGACATGCCTCGATGTAGGTGAAGATGCCAAGGTGCAGCGCGGCAGTACTCAAGAACAGCTGGAGTATATCCGCGATTTTTCGCGAAGAACTTGTGATGCCATGAAATCACTGTCTAAGTGCCTGCTGCCGACCAAGCCAGTCCCCGGTGATTCTGAAGGGTTGCTAAAAAGACTGCTTAGGGCGCCTCAGTTCTTTTTGGACTGGAAGGAGTCCTCAGCTCGCACCGGCGCGGCTCATGTTCTTGCTTTGGCCAAGACATACTATCCTTCTTTTGATGCTGCCAAGGTTGCAAAAGGTAGGCCCTCGAAGAAGGTGGATGGCACCGAACTGACGGCCTCAGAATATGCGGCGACTTGGAAGGATATGCGCGGCCACGCGACTGAACTGGTGGAGGGGATAGATCTTGCGACCTATATGGGCAAGTATAATGCAGATGGAAGCAGATGGGAGAAGTTACCCGCTCCGTCATCCAGTGCGGTGATTCCGCAGGAAAAGAACCCCTCTCCAGGCGTATCCAGCTCTGCAGCCCCCAAGCCCGCGACTGAAGAGCCCTCCAGCGAGCCTGCGATTGCTCCTTCTGGCAAGCTTGGCAAGCCGCCTGTTCCTCCTTCCCGCAGGTCAAAAGCTGCGCACAAATGAAGAATAGAAACAATGTTTTTATGATCTTGGCCCTTAGCGGCCTGTAATAATTGTTAGAATTTATGTGTCATAAGACAATTATTGTTTGCTTAAGTACTCTCAGCAGTACATGTTTCGACCAATAGGCTGGTCCTTATGATTTGTCTCGGTTTTTCCTCACTTAGGCCCTTGCGCGGCTCAGTATTTCCCAGGTAAAAAGTGCGTGTTCAGGGTCGAGAGCGGCCATGATAGGCAATCAAACTCGATTGACGCCGCACCCCCAGTACTTTGGCCGCATAGTGCAAGTCGCATCCAAGAGAGGTTGAGTATAATCACGATAAATGCCACTTGTTTGGCGATCCCAAGGAATAGGCCGCGCTAAAAAGCTGCCGCACCCCCAAGGGACCAATGATTAAAAAATAAAAGACTCACAGCTCAATTGGTAGTTTGAGATGCTTTATTTCAGAATCATTATATGATAGGTGGCGACCAGAAGTGATGCTTGGGTCGGTTGCGCCTAGGTGGCAACCAGAGGTGTTACATGGGTCGGTCGCGCCTGAGTGGCGACCAGAATTGGGTCGGTCGCGCCTAGGTGGCAACCAGAAGTGTTACATGGGTCGGTCGCGCCTGAGTGGCGACCAGAATTGGGTCAATCGCGCCTAGGTGGCGATCAGAATGTTACATTGGGTCGGTCGCGCCTGAGTGGCGACCAGAATTGTTGCATTGGGTCGGTCGCGCCTAGTGGCGACCAGAATTGGGTCGGTCGCGCCTAGTGGCGACCAGAATTGAAATTTTTAGCCCTGAGTGGCCAGCTTGATGATGTAAACTCTTAATAATTTTGTTGCGGCTGCTGATGGCAACTCGCGATGCCTGGGATGTGTCCTTATTGGCAATGGCTTGTAGCCTTTGACTTCCTTGCCTCCCTTGCGGCCGTAATCTGAAGTCGCAAGTCAGGCAGGTGCCTCTTAGCCTTCACGATGTCATCAAAATTCTCCTGCGACTCGCGCATGGGCGCGCTCTCTGCGATGCAAGCTGCTCTGGCTATGGCCTTGTCGCCTTCTTCGCATTCTTGAGCTATTCTTTTGTCGCCATTGATGGTGATGACTCCCCTAGGGCCTGGTATTTTAAGCTTTAGGTACACATAGCACGGCCTAGCCATAAACTTTGCGAATGCTTCTCTGCCAAACAGCGCATGATATGGGCTCTGGAAATCTACAACCTCGAACCAAATGTACTCGCTCCTGAAGTTGCTTTGTGTCCCAAAGGCGACCTCCAAGTTAACTCGCCCCAATGGCTGAGCTGATATGCCTGGCACGACACCGTGAAACGTTGTTCTTGATGGGTGTAGCTGCTTTTCTTGAAGGTTCATTCTTTTGAAGGTTTCATAGTATAATATATTGATGCTGCTGCCTCCATCCATCAGTACTTTGCTCAACTTGTACCCTGCGACTTGAGGGGCAACCACCAGCGCGAGTTTTCCCTCTTCATTTATTTCTCCTGGGTGATCCTCGCGGCTCCAAACTACTGGCTGCTCGGACCACTTTAGCCACTGTGGGACGGCTGGTACTATGGCGTTAACAGCCTGATTGCGTCGTCGCAGCTTTTGTTCCCTCCTTGAAGTATTCACCACAATGGTATGATACTGACCCAACTGTTTTGGGAACTGTGGCTGATCTGGCTGCGGATTTGGGACGGCGTTGTTGCTGTTGTTGCCTCCGCCGTGTTTACCTCCCTCGTTGTTTTGATGATTGTTGTTTGTGTTGAGTGGTTGTCCATCCTTCCACTTTTTGTAATGATAACACTGTGCCTTCGTGTGGTTGGGTGGTTTCCCATCTTTTCCTATATGGATGTCGCAGGGGCGGTTGAAAACCTCTTCCAAATTAACTGGGTGAAAATTCCTTCCTCTGCCGCTGCTTTGTTTGTAACGAGTGTTCGTATTTGCGACTAACCCTGAGTTTCCTTCCTCGTTTTTGCGCTTGTTATAACTCGCATTGGCATTGCTAGCTTGCTGTTGTTGAGGCTTGCTACTGGCCTTCTTTCCCTTGCCAGTGTTTTCCTCTTCCTCCCCATCAGATGCGTCCCTGGTTTTATCCGAGCTAGCATACTTGTTGGCCGCCGCCATTACCTCGCTTAGGCTCTTGACTTTATCCTTCATGCGACCTAGTTTGTGGACTAGCGGCTCAAATTTGCAATTTTTCTCCATGACAAGGACTGCTGAACTGGGTGGTATGTTATCTGAGGAATGTATGATCTCTGCGACCCTTCTCATCCAGTGGCGACTCGACTCGCCTTCCTTCTGTACACAACGCTCAAGGTCCTCTATGCTGCAGAGTCGCTTGCATGTTCCTTGGAAATTCTTGATAAAAGCTTCCTTCATCTCATCCCAAGAGTTTATTGAATTTGGCGGCAAATTTTGTAGCCATATGTGAGCTGCGCCTTCTAACATCATGTTTAGGTAACGTGCGCAGATCTCTTCGGATGCGTTTAGGATGCTCATGCCCATCTCGTAATTGTTGAGCCAAGTAACAGGGTCCATGCTTGCGTTGTAGTTGGCGACCTTGCGAGGCCTTTGAAATCTGCAGGAAACGGTTCAGACCTGATTCTTTCGCTGAAACAGACTGGGCCTTTGAGTCGCGACGATAGGTTGGACGAAGCTGGCCTTCCTATTGGATTAGCCGCCGCGCGGGCTGCACAATCTCTATGGGTTGAACTTGCTGAGGTTGATTTTGAGCCGCAGGTTGATCTTCCCTTTGTCGCCTAGCCGAACTCGAAGTCGCAACGTGTGGCGATCCGCGTGGATGCTTCTCTCCGCCGTTGCTCTGCTATTGTAAGGGGTGGAGTGCAGCCGTCCTGCGTGTTCGGACATATTTGCCTGCTGTATTACTGCTGTGCTCAGCATCTCAATGGCACGCCGTGCCTCTCTGTCCATTGGCGTGTTTCTGCTGGCGCTAACCTGGCCAAGATGTTTGTGGCCGCAAAGAGATTCTCCACTGGGCTAACATAATGCCCTTGCGGCGTGTGGAACCTTTGAGGCTGCTGTGGCGACTGCTGAACAAAGGTTGGCTGCGTCAATGGCGGGGGCATCATGGCCCTGTTGTTAGCCTGTACTATGGCCCTTGATCCAGGTATCTCGCTGCTCTTGGTGCTGCGAAAGATGGAACCGCTGGTACGATTGATGGTACAGCGATTGCTTGAACCGCGGGCGCAGCTAACGGGGCCACGGACCGCATAACCATGGCAGATGGTGCCATGTGTGTGGGTACCGCGACTGAAGGTTGTGCGACCCCTGACCATGCGACCGGGTGCGCTGTGTTGGTGGCGACTGATGGGATCGCAATTGTTGGTTCAGCGGTAGGCGATTGGAACAGCTCCATAGGGTTTACTGTTCCTGGCTGCAGGCGACTCGCGTGGCGTCGTGTGGCAAGGTGGCCTGTATTCCTTGCAGAGTATTGGTTTCCTCGATGAGTCGCAGTTGCTCCTGTTGGAGGCGCTGTTCCTCACGCGCCAGCCTGGCTCTCTCATCTGCGATTCTCTGGACTTCATCATATAGCCCGATCCTGGTAGCCTCCAATTCTGTCACCCTAGCAGCCGCGTTAACCGCAGATATTGGCGTAAGCAACACGCTTCCCTGTGGCGGCGTGACCGCTGCGTTGGGGGCTACCCTTGACCCTGATTCCGCAGGCGCGACTCCAGGTGGAGTCTCTCTGTTTGCGACTCCTGAGGCCGCGACTCCTGGCGTCATCGCGGCGGGCCGCGACTCCTGATGCGTCTAGCGCGGCTTGTTCTGTTGCTTCTAGCGGTGTGGGGGCTAAGCTGCCTGGTGGCATGCCCAGCCCTTCGTCCGCTTCTGTGGTCCTGTAGACCCCTTCAACATGCCGATCTTCTACAGAGGGCGAGCCACTATCCACAGGGCCTCCGCATAGCCTTTCCTCAAGGACATACTCAATGGATTGGCCTTCTTCGTCTTCAAGAGGCAGCGACTCGTAGTTGATAGATTCTTCTTCTTGGTCCACTGTTACCGCGACTCCTTCTTCTGAGTCGCCATGTTGCGATGGATCCTCTGACTCGCCGCCAATGAAGCCGACGAAGACGTTGATGGATCCAAAGGGGATGACGTGGCCGGTTCCAAGTAATCTGCTTCCGGCCCCCAGCTTGAATCGTCGATGAGGGGTGTGCCATTGACCGTGATGATGCGGCCAACAACAAGATCTTCAGCTCCCTTCATGGATCCTGCGCGGAACGTGACGCTCTTGACCGCAGGCCCCACGGTGGGCGCCAACTGTCGTGGGTTTGTCACGTCAGGTGTCATAGATGACTTCGTAGGTGTGGGATTACGCGAGTCAAGCATCTCCGAGCTTGGGATCGCAGGAACAAAGATCAACACAGATTTACCCAGGTTCGGCCCCCTCAATGTGAGGTAAAAGACCTACTTCCTGCCTACCCTAGATTGGTATTGATATGATAATCGAGGTGTTACAATGGAGGCGATCCGATCTGGTACTCGCCGTATGAGCTAGGGTTTAGGGCTTGATAGCTTGACCCGCTCTAAGTCCTGCGAGTCCTCTTTATATACACAGAGGCTCGCTAGGTTACAAAAGGAAACTTCCCCATAAGGAATACGTCCACAGAGGCCTACTCGGAGACTACTTGGTCTTCACGTCCTCCGGGATATGTCTTCTAGATCTTTCCCCTTATGGCGGTTCAATATTGGGCTTGTTCCCAAGTGGGCCTTTGTCCGTGCGAGTAAGTTAAGTCGCACTGGGCCGCGGGTTAATCCAGAAAGTATTCCCCCGACAGCGGACAAGAACAAAGGGAAGCCATATGGGAAGCTGAACTGTACCAGTTTGGAGGAAGTCAACACCACTGACAATACGGTGATCGGTACGCTCAAAATCCTTTCCCATCCTGGCAAAGTTTTGTTTGATACTAGAGCTACTACATCTTTTATTTCGCAACAATTTGTGGAGGCATATGGGATTAGATGTCAGCCGTTAAAAGTACCCATGACGGTCATGTCGGTCGGGGGGAAATTCCCAAATAGATTGCGCTGAAAAGACTGTATCCTTGAGAGGACCAGGAGGTATGAGGACTGTGTATCAAGGAGATAAGCATAGTCACATACAGGCAGATCTGCAGTTGAATGCCATGAAGGAAGTCAAGATGGAAGAGATTCCAGTAGTGAAAGAATTCCAAGATGTTTTTCCGGATGAGTTACCAGGAATGCCACCGGACCGTGAAATTGAGTTCACTATAGATTTGATTCCGGGTATAGCACCTATTGCACAAGCACCATATAAGATGGGACCCAAGGAATTGGTACAACTTAAGGAACAATTGGATGAGTTGGAAGCTAAAGGATTCATTAGAGAAAGTATATCACCTTGGGGATCACCAGTAATCTTTGTGGATAAGAGAGATGGAGGAAGAAGAATGTGTGGAGACTTCAGAAATCTAAACAGTGTGACCATCAAGAACAAGTACCCATTGCCACGGATACAAGATTTGTTTGATCAAGTTAGAGGAGCAGGAGTATTCTCCAAGATAGATCTGAGGTCAGGATATCACCAGATAAAGATTAAACCTGAGGATATTCCCAAAACAGCAATTGTATCAAGATATGGACACCATGAGTACTTGGTAGTACCGTTTGGATTAACCAATGCACCAGCAATATTCATGAACTTGATGAACAAGATTTTTATGCCTTATCTGGACAAGTTTGTGATTGTGTTCATTGATGATATATTGGTCTATTCCAAGACCAAGGAAGATCATGCACGACACTTGAGTATTGTGTTGCAGACATTAAGGGAACATCAGTTGTATGCCAAATTCAGTAAGTGTGAGTTTTGGTTGGATCAAGTAGAATTTCTTGGTCATGTGATTAGCAAAGAGGGAATTGCAGTTAATCCTGAGAAGGTAAAGGCAGTATTGGATTGGGAAGCACCCAAGAACCCTAAGGAAATTAGAGGATTTTTGGGAATGGCCGGATATTATCGGAGATTTATTGTAGGATTTTCTAAGATAGCCGGGCCAATGACAAAGCTACTCAGAAAGAATGTTCCATTTGAATGGACGGAGAAGTGTGAGAAAAGTTTTCAAGAACTCAAGTACCAGAAACTGGAAAAGTTTACACAGTATATTGTGATGCATGTAAAAATGGACTAGGTTGTGTATTGATGCAAGATCGCAAGGTAATTGCTTATGGATCAAGACAGTTAAAACCACATGAACTCAATTATCCTACACATGATTTGGAGTTAGCAGCAGTTGTTTATGCTTTGAAGCAATGGAGACATTTCCTCTATGGAGAAAAGTGTGAACTGTATACGGATCATAAGAGTTTGAAATACTTCGTCACACAAAAGGAATTGAATATGAGGCAAAAGAGATGGTTAGAGTTAATCAAGGATTATGACTTGACCATAAATTACACTCCTGGAAAAGCCAATGTAGTGGCAGATGCATTAAGTCGTAAGATGAATTGTAATCCTTTGATGGAAGAAGGAATGCCTAAGGAATTGAGGAATGAGATACAAAGAGCTGGTATTGAGATCTGGGATGGTCCAGAATTGAATAGTATTGTAGCCATGGAAGTTGTTGAAGAAACAGAGATGGAGCTGAAAGACAATATTCTCTCGAGGCAAAGAGAAGATGAATTCATAGCTGAAGAAATCCGCAGGATTAAAGAAGGTAGAAGATCTGAATTCACCTTGAAGCCAGAAACTGATTCATTATGGTATCATGGTAGAATATGTGTTCCAGATATCCAAGAGATCAAGAATATAATTTTGAAAGAAGCACATGAAACACCATATTCTATACATCCAGGTAGTACTAAGATGTACATGGATTTGAAGAAGACATTCTAGTGGAATAATATGAAAAGAGAGATTGCAAGATATGTTGCAGAATGTCATGTTTGCAGACAAGTAAATGTGGAACACCAGAGTCCAGCAGGATTATTACAACCACTACCAATTCCCAAATGGAAATGGGAAGAGATCAGTATGGATTTTATCACAGGATTACCCAAAACAAGGAGAAATAAGGATTCTATATGGGTAATAGTGGATAGATTGACAAAAACTGCCCATTTCATTGCCATCAATCAGAAAGATAATGCAGCACAATTGGTAGACTTATATGTGAAGGAAATAGTTAGTAAGCATGGAGTTCCACAAAGCATTGTATCAGATCGTGGATCCATATTTACGGCAGCTTTTTGGAGACAACTTCACAAGCAGTTGGGATCAAACCTAAAGTATAGTACTGCATATCACCCACAAACTGGTGGACAGACTGAGAGAACGAATCAAATATTTGAGGATATGCTAAGAGCATGTGCACTTGATTTTGGAGGATCATGGGATGAACACTTAGCTTTAGCTGAATTTTCCTATAACAACAGTTATCAAAGCAGTATTCAGATGGCACCATTTGAAGCTCTATATGGAAGGAAATGTAGATCACCAATATGTTTGTTTGAAGTGGGAGAGAGCAAAGAATTTGCACCAGAGTACATAAAGGAACAACAACAGATCGTTGATATTATCAGAGATCGTCTCAAAATAGCTCAGAGTAGACAGAAGAGTTACGCTGATCTATCCAGAAGACAGTGGGAACCAGAGGTACAAGATATGGTATATCTAAGAGTTAGTCCTACCAAAGGAGTAAAGAGATTTGGAGTAAAAGGAAAGTTGAGTCCCAGATACATAGGACCATTCAGAATTTTAAGCCGGAAAGGTGAAGTAGCCTATGAATTGGAATTACCTGCTATATTATCACAAGTTCACAATGTGTTCCATGTATCTCAACTCAAAAAGTGTTTGAAACCACCAGAAGGACCAATTGAGTTTGAAAAGTTGAATCTAAAGCCAAATCTATCATATGAGGAGCAGCCTGAGAAGATACTCAGGGAGAATAGGAAAAGATTAAGGAATCGAGCAATCAAGTTTTGTTTAGTTCAGTGGAAGAACCACTTAGATCGAGAAGCAACTTGGGAAAAAGAAGAAGATTGCGACGAGATTACCCACAGTTGTTCAGGTACCCCAGAAAAGAAACTTCGGGACGAAGTTTAGTTTAAGGGGGAGAGGATGTAATACCCCGCAGTTATAGGACTCGAGAGGGTAGAAATAGGAATTGCATTTGTGCATTCATGCATCTTTTGGTGAAAACTGGAAAAATTTCGCGCTTTTGTGTTAAAAGAGTCGAGGGTCGATACCAGACGAGTGTCGATGGTCTGGGAGTCAGACATCGACAGATAGTCGAGAGATGTCGATAAACCCTACAAATTATTTTCAAAACCCTAATAGCTTGAATTCAAAATAGAGATTTAAATTTTGACATGACCTATTTGAAAGTTTATGTCAAATCATTTCTATATCTTCAACAATCTTATCCACACACAAGATAATTAATACAAACATACACACTTATAAAATTCACAAGTTTGTGAACACATCATATCCAAACATTATAATTATCCAAACTCAAGTCATGCAGAAACATTAATTCAAATAGAGGAATTCGTTCTTCTTTACAAGAACACATCATTACACTTACAAATAAACAAATATTAAAATATGTCCTTTTACCAACAGAATTACAATTTCATAATTACATCAAGTGTGAGCTTACAAAAGAGTATAAATAAAAATCCTAAAGCTATATCTTCACTTCTGGATATCAAGGAGATCTCCAACCTAGAAAACAAACAAAACAAAACAAAAGAAATGGGGGGTTAAGGTTAAAATGTTGCCAACACCACTTGGTGCTGGCATGTTAATATATGAACCTGGTTTAGCCTAACCAAAACTTTGGTTTAATTAGGCTAGTGTGGAGAATGCAAATTAAATCAAAGGCAACAAAGGGACTGATCAGTTTTGATCATGCTCAATAATCCGAAGGCAACAAATAGGGGCTTAAGCATAGCACTGGACAGAAGCAACTTCAGGCAACTAAGAGCAAAGGCAACAAGTGCTATTTTGAGTATTTTGATCTCATGATCATATAAACAAAGCAACATATAATTTACAAACTCCACAATTAAACCAGGAAGCAAATGTAAGCAAAATGCAGCACATTGGTATCACATTTGCCATTATTTGACAAATGGATCCTAATCCCACTTATTAAGCTAATGACTAGCTTAATTACACATACACTTGAGTAATCATCTCAAACCGACATCACTAATCAAATTCTTCACAGCCAAGCAAACCAGCAAAATATCTAGATCAAGATAGGATCAATGACTCGGCTGTGACTCAAGTTTTATCACCAAGGGGAGATGAACTGAGCTGCAGCAGCTGGAGTCTATCTCCAGTGTTAAAAGAATAGTAAAAGCAGTCCAAATAGGCAGCTCGAGGTGAAGAAGGGCCACTGCAAGTAGGTGAATCATCACAAGCCAATTATCCTGGTGTCACAAGCACAAGAAACCCAAAACAGTATATAATCAAGACCAGTTCGAGGCCCCAGCTCATAAATCTTACAACAAACACAAATCACACTTATTCACAAGCACTAGAACATCAAGCATCACCATTTCCATCTGTTCTTCACCAAGAACAACCACAACCCACAAGCCATCATGGAAATTACCTAAACCATCCACCACAAGCCATTTCGGCTAGCAATTAAACTCTAGGAGAAGGCAAGCAGCAAGGAGGAGACGGTAGAACCACAAGGTGCAGCCCAGAAGAGACGGTTGAACCTTGGAGCAAGACCAGAACTCTTCCGTAGCTCTAGCTGCTCTACACCCAAGGTTGATTCATATGTGCTAGTGAGAGGCTAAGCTGATTCTGTAAATGACAGAGCCTTGCACAGCAAGGTGAGGTGCTGTAGAAAATGGATTTGCAAGGCAGAGTACTTCTGTTCTGTGCAAGAAATAGGACAGAGAGATGAAAGGGAGTGGAGTTGAGTGTTTTAGCATTTGTTTGAGCATACAGAAGCAAGGGAATTATTTTAGTGTAGCATCTGTTCTTATCATGCTTATCAAAGCACCACACACAGGGCAGTGAACCAGCAAAGCTGGATTAGCTGTTCTTATCATAGTTGTGCACTTAGAAGAACCACAGGAAAGCATAAAATCACCCCAATCAAGCAAGATTGTTGTGTAACTCTACATGGAGGCATCACAGCAAGCAAAACATGATTAAATCATGCTCTAAATCAACTAATCATCACAGCTAATATCAGTCTAGCTCAGAATAATTTTTCCTATGCACATATCGTATCTGTGAGCAAGAAATGCTCTCAACAAATTATCCTGAGGTAGTGGAAAGATCTACACACTAGATCTACACCATTCATCTCCATGGATGGCACATAGAGGTAGACAGTGCACATACACAAGCAAATCATCAACAAAGCATCATCTGCACATCCACAGCCTAAGCCAGCGAGAGAAATATTGGCATAAGCAGCAGCTAGTAGAACTAGCAGAGGTTGAGAGAGAGTGGAGAGGGGATTTCTTACCCAACGACCATGGCCGTAGCTCCACGGCGGCGAGGCAGTGCCCGCGCAACCGTTGGAGGGGGCTCACGGTGGTAGAGGACCAGCACACCGCACCACGGCGGCACAGAGGGCGAAGCTCTGCGCCCAACCATGGCGAGCACGCCGGCGGTGAAGGAGGAAGGCGGCGCCAGCACCAAACCCTAACCCTAGGGGAACTGGGTTGTGCACGGCCGCGAGAGGAAACGGAGCACGAATTCCTCCGGTGAGGAGGAAGAGCGGAGCGAAGGGAGCGTTTTGCCCCACGTCACGGCGGCGGAGAAGGCCGGAGTTGGCCGGGGCGAGGCGGCGACGGCGCGGGCGACATGAGCGCCAGGGTGAGGTCGAGCACGGGCTCGAACACGAGCGAGAGAGAGACAGAGAGGAGTGGCTTGGTCGGTTGACCCGACCCGAGCCAGACCCGAGTTTTGACCTGGTTCAACCAAGTTGGACCAGGGGCAATTTTGTAAATTCATAAATTTGAAAATTCAAATCTTTCAAAGAACTCTAAAAATTCAAATAAATTCCTAAAAATACAAACAAAATATCTACAAATATCAGCAGAAAATAACCTACCCAAATAAAATATCTCTTTGAATTTTTGAAAACGATTTCTTGTAGCAAAAATTCAAAGGATCCTTAAGTGGAAATGACTTTGAAATATTTCAAACTATTTTCAAAGAAAATAATATGGGGAAATTATGTATCAAGTACAAAGTATAATTTGAACTACATTAAGAGTGTCATGTTACTCATCCTACCAAAAATTCAAATGAAAGAAACCTTCAAAAGAAATTCTTAACAAAACTCTGGGGAATTTTTGGTAAAGAATAAAAAAATCATCTCATTCTATGCATATTGGCATGTATTTGGTTTTTCAACATTGTCTGATACAGACAATGATATTGATTTTCAGAACACGCGAGTCCCAATTCGTCGGAAGTTTTAGACTGCACTACCTATCAGTCTCAAGGCAAGTTCCAACTTGCATGTCCTCGATTGATTATTTTTATCAAAGTAATTGCAAAGTACTATCGTTTATCATTGCATGAAAAAGAAAAATCTATTTTCGAATGATGTGAATTGCTATAGGTATATGGTTGGCTGGCAGTGGAACCACGGTTTGATGTTGTGGTGGAGGTTCCACTGTACGGGAAAGTATGTACCTAGGATTAATAACCCATGGCCCAGTGATCCTTGCGCCGTATTGAAGCATCAGCCAACAGATTCACTATGGATGGGCTCGTCAGAGGTTTCTTCCTTCGTTCGCATATCCTCGACAGGCTATTACCTGGTTGCGTCCATTGCGGCGGCCAACTGCGTGGAAGCGCGTGACCTTCCCACACGACGGGGTAACTGGAATAGAAGCTTGGGAGGGCTGGCGGGCCAGTGATCTTAGTTACCAGCCCCGTCACAAATGGGCGGATATGCGTTGTGCGGGGAAGCGACTCCACATGACTTGTTGCCCTGAGTTCTGGCTATAGCACACATGGTGTGCTGAGGGAGCATAAAGAGCCAGGTTGCTGTTGGGTAAAGTGGTGCAGCTCTGCAGAGTTAAGCAAAGAAATTGTGACTGTCACATCCTTGTTCCAGGAGGGGACTACAGAACGCTGCGGGAAAGGCATCCCAAGTGATGACTAAAGACCCGTGGAGACTGGGGGAATAGTTTTCCAAAATAAAATGGACATTTTACTAAAAATGTTTTACAAAACTTGCATATTCATCCATGACTTTTTGGTCAGGATGGTAGATAGAGCATCATACACCTTATCATCTATTATCTGAACTTGCTGAGTAACGCTAGTGTTGCTCACCCTTTCCACTTTTAACCCCCTGCTTAGACTCTGAGGAGGTTACCGAGGAGGACTTTGGAGCATACCATGCCGACGAGGTGTACTTTGAAGCACCTGATCTGTCTGGAGGAGTAGAAGGCGTCGACTACATCATTGCCTATGGAGCCGTCGACGCCAACGAAGAGGAGGTGGAGACTTAGAGTTATCATAATAGGAACCTGGCCGAGCAGGACTAGACTAGTACTACTTAGCTGCTGAGCCAATATGGTTCTTAGTTTATTGCTTTCTATCGCTAGTAGGTTGACTCCTGTCAACACAGCAATAATAGACGGTCCTCCCTTGTCGGAGGAAGACGTTGAAGTTTTTATGCATTTCTGGCTTGTAATATTCAGCAGTGTGTAATAAAGTGGACCCGCAATGTTTCTGTTGTACTACTCTGAGGGATGTAATATTTACGGATAAGTCCTTCCGTGGGTGTTATGTCAACGACTTTTACACTACAATATGCAGTGGTGTGTGGGGTCACCGCAGTAGAGAAGAGTGAATGGACGATGAACATGCAAGCTTCACCGTCTGCGGTAAATGAAGAAGCTTCGTGAAGAAACCGGAGCAGTTGCACCTACCAGCATTAACCAGCGAAGGAGAAGCATCGCGAAGCATCGCTGCATTGAATTTTACTGAACATGGATACTACCTCACACAAACGCAGTGACGCTGGACACGCAGTGTGTACACGTCATCTGTTGTGACACGTACGTAGTGTGTACAGGGGTGCGTCGTTCCGCACGTCACTGTGGCAAAAATTCTAAAACTAAACAAACCAATTGTGTTTATTTGCAAGCAAAACAAGCGACGTGTGGTTTAAAACAAGCACTGCGTATTGTGAATCGTCAAAAAACGACATTCGTTAGGGGCGGTGACAACTTTTACCGGTGTGTTTTGTAGTTCAAATGTGTAGTCAGAAAATGATACATATATACCACAATGTGCCGAGTCCGTTCTGCGTTCTACGTTCCGGTCTACGTACCATAGCATTCATGTGTTCCTCCTTTCCAAAATTCATGTTTCGAAACTGGATTAGTTGTTGTTAAGAGTTAGTTTGCCGTAATTTGAAATGAGCTTCAAGTATTCGGAAAATTCAAAAAGAGGAAAATCCTGCTCGCATAGACGTCTTGTGTCATATACTAGAAATTCAAGATGATGAACCAGGTCTATACACATTCAGGCGAAAAGTTCGTGTGCTTAAGGTGATATACACGAACTATGCCGTATGAACTCAAGGTTGATGGTAATGGGTTGTGGGTTTGTAACATGAAATGTTCAAACACGTCGCGAAAGTTTCAGTTTAGAATGACTAAGAAGGATCCAGGGTTAATTTTCCATTTGGATGTTTCAAACTTGTTTAATGTTGGTCAAATCTATTTTGACCGATGCTTGAAATGAGCTTGAAATAATCAAAATAATTAAACGAAATGGACATCGTGCGGTTCGTGTCCAGATCACACTAGGTTTGTTGACACGGGATCACTGAGGCAGATATGCACGCAAAAAAAATGGCGTCATTTCTCGCAAGAAAATAATTCGGGTACGTCTAGATGTCTCACATCGTCTCTATCTGTAGTAAATTTGACCAGAACCACGACACACATGAACTGTTCGACACTTGTACTACACACGTAAAAAATGCAGCAAATGACGCGATGAACACTTACACGCGTGTCATTTCGACGAGACGTGAAGCGCGGTCACACAGTGTTATCATTGCGAATATATAGATCCGTAGGTTGTGTTGTCATTTCCAACTGCAAATGGGGAGAAAACGAAGCGAACCGCGCCTGTTCGGTGCCACAGGCGGTTGTCGATCTCCGTGCCGGCGGCAGTGATTCCATCAGTATGCCTTCACGCATAAAAACCCCAATCGCGTTACATTGCGGCTCCTCATTTCCTCTCTTCTCTCCAGCCCCGAAAGATAAAACCACCCTTCTCTGCAATGGATCCATGGTGGACGAACCCAGACACCCCGGACGAGTCTGACGGAGAAGGGAACCCGATCCTGTGGTGGGATGAGGGACACGGGCATTGGTAGGAGCACGCCCGCTCCGACGACTACGGCGAGGGCGACGACGATGACCAGGGGGAGGACGGCGATGGCGCCGACTCCGACCCCGACTCCGGCGACCACGCCGGGTCCGAGGAGGAGGACTCGGACCCGGAGTTGGAGCCGCATGACGGCGACGGCGCCGACTCCGACTCGGACGACGAGGACGAGATGAAGGAGGAGGATGAGGAGGAGGAGGACGAGGAGGACGACTCCATCGACGACTCTGACGACTCCGACGACGACGACGATGGACAGCCAGCCAAGAGGCGGCGCATGAAGGAGCCGAGCCCGAGGCCGGCGTAGTAGCAGTTGCAGTGCTTTAGTTGCACTGCAACTGATTAGTACTAGTAGTTTAGGCCGCCGCTGGTGTTGTGGGTTTGTCACGTCAGGTGTCATGGATGACTTCATAGGTGTGGGATTACGCGAGTCAAGCATCTCCGAGCTTGGGATCGCAGGAACAAAGAAGACAATGTTTTTTACCCAGGTTCGGCCCCTCGATGCGAGGTAAAGACCTACGTCCTGCCTATCCTAGATTGGTATTGATATGAATATGGTGTTACAAGGGGTTGGCGATTGATGTGTCGAGTCGCCTATCTCTGGATGTATGAGAGCTTTTTTGCTTGGGGTTCTAGGTCCTTGGAGTCCACCTTATAAAGATGGTGGCTCACAAGGTTACAAGGAAACTTCTCTCCCAAGGAAAGTATGAGCCAGAGTCCTACTTGGAGACTAATCATATGTCTTGTCTTCCAAGTCAAGTTATCTTCGAGCTTCTGGATCCTTCCTCATGATCTTGAGTCGGCCCATTTCATGTAAGCCCAATAGTGGTGCAATTGTGAATAAGTCGCGCCTTGCTTGAATAAGTCACGGGATAATTATTCCCCCGACATTAGCCCCCAAGCTTCCGGGTGATTTGTAGAATCAGGCGAAAGATTCTGTCTTGATGATGATCTTGCGGGCTTGCGTATGTAGTTCTTGCCGACTTGTCAATGTTGCACTTGGTGACTCGTTGATGATGAGTCGCGAGCGTAGCGGCTTATTGCGCCGCTGATGTAGAAACGATGAGTCGCTATCTTTGCGGCTTATTTAGCCACTATGTTGCCAATTGAGCACTTCTGTCTTCGTCGCATTGAAGCTGCAGAATCGCGGTGAGTTTTCCGCGAAGCACTTGGTGAAAACCACCTTTTTCCTGTTGGGTGTAAGACTGAGCTGAAATCATAAGAATAGTAACTTATGAGTAACATGATATATCAACCAAATGTGTATAAGGTGCTGAGTCATAGACATCGAAACATAAAAGACCATAAGCATAAATAAGCTGGTCAATCATTAGAGTATTATAATTTGTCAAATTATCATGACAAACCATCTGAGCGCATGGCGGCTCAAGGGTATATAGCCACAGCCTGTATTTAAAGATTTCCGAGTCGCTGATTTGACTCGCAAATGGATATATATATTCTCATGTACTGCAAAAAATTAAATCTGCATATAAACATGATATATGAATATAATAAAGACCGCTAGATATGGTGGATGTGTAGCCCCCGAGGGCCGAGTTGTATGTATGGTCATGCTGCTCGGGACTCTAAAATATTTCAATTTAGACAATGACTTGATTGTCCTAGCCCCCGGGCATTAAGTAGGCATGCTTTTGTTATCCTGCTTGATGTCATATCCTGCAATAACTTGAGCAAAGATGTTTCTTTTAAGATAATAATGATATTTGGAGTAGAGCGAAATCACTTATAAACTCTGAACTGTGAAGTATTAGTTGAGCCGATAGGAAAAAGATAATCCCAGTCAAGACCAAAAAATTCCACTTGATGTGGCTGTAAATAAATAAATAATGGTGGCTTTATCAGCCGATATCAGGAGATGATTATCTCAATCATAAAAAATCTGGTCATGCCAGTTCAAACTCATTTGGCCGAGTTATATGTTCATGAAATTCAAAGGGCAAAGCCCCTAGGAAGTAATGATGATAACTTGATGATAATATGTTAGCCTTGGCGGTTGGTACTAATTATGATAAAAAGTTAGTACTCCGCATAATAGCATATGGTACCCTGCCTGATAGCATAGTATAATCTGCATGATAAATGATATTTTGCATGATAGCAAATGGTATGTCGCATGATAGCAAATGTTATTTTGCATATAGCAAATGGTTGCATGATAGCAAATTGTTGCGTGATAGCAACTGGTAAGATGCATGATAGCATATTGTACGATGCATGATAGCATATGGTACTTGACTTAGTATTTCCCAATCTAATGTGTGTTCAGGGTCGAGAACGGCCATGATAGGCAATCAGACTCGATTGACGCCACACGCGGGTACTTTAGTCCTTCTGAGTTATCTCTATTACCGTTAAGTAGGTCTTCGCGCGGCTCAGTATTTCCCAGGTAAAAACGCGTGTTCAGGGTCGTTGAGAACGGCCATGATAGGCATCAGTCTCATGAATGACGCCGCGCCCCAGTACTTTGGCCGCATAGTGCAAAGATAATTCTGACTTAAGGCGAGAATAACCAGGATTATTGCTTTTATCGGCAGCAATAGCCGTGACGAGCTCTAATTAGGTTTGATGATAA
Source organism: Poa pratensis (assembly GCA_947311845.1). Lineage (NCBI taxonomy): Eukaryota > Viridiplantae > Streptophyta > Magnoliopsida > Poales > Poaceae > Poa > Poa pratensis. Next base: position 112,570,773 of record CAMZMU010000107.1, on the reverse strand, counting down.
CCAGCTCTGATTAGCTGTAGATGTGGTACAGCGAGTCACCTGTTTTAACTCAAATATTGATAAGATAATGATTCATTAATGACTCATAAACTGATGTAATGATGAGCTGTTTGCGACTCATAAAATGATATGGGGGTAAATCGCTATGCGACTCATAAATTGATATGACAATAAGTCGATGGTGATTAATAAAATGATATGATGATAAATCATGAAATTATATAACGATCAGTCATAAATTGATATAATGATAAGTCATAGAATGACAAATGAATCGCCAAATATCAATGCTTGAACATGTAGTGGTGATCTTGATATTCAATGCAAGCTGTAAATATCTAGACTTTGCAATGCGAGTTATAAAGAACTCTAATTTGACGAATGTATTGACAAGTTGGTGTAATTAAATTTACAAAAGTTGATATGAATTTAAAGTCTACGACATGATATAATATGAGTCGCAAAGACATTTAATAAAAGGCATAATAACCTAAAAATGCAGCACTCGAGATAAACTCGAAGAGAACTTAATTTTACTGATAAAAGTAAAAGGCTGCGAAAGTTTGAGCATGATAGCAACTTATCTCGTTTTTATTCTCCGGATACCGATGATGCGGCATGACCCGTGACTGTAAATGTCGATTCGTCGGAGATGAAGCAGGTCGCTATGTGATTTGGATTTGATCATGGCGAGTCGTCGGAGCTGCATATGGTCACGATGTTGACGAAGTCAGTTATGCTTGTCAAGGCCGGACGTATGGCCGTGTCCAGCTCATCAAGCCTATTGAGTCGCCATGACATGCTGTGCGGCGATAATTGAAGTCGCGGTGATAACACTGATCTTTGAAGTCAGTGTTGATTTTTTGAGCCGCGCGCTTGATGAAGTCGCATGCTGATTTTTTTTGAGCCGCACGCTGATAACCGGAGCTGACCACTCTTTTCCTTTTCTTTGACTGCATGCATGGTTAGGTAACGAGGCACGAAAGCAGCAATATTTGACTTTTGTTTTTTCTTCTTTTCGCTGCCCACGCTTCCTTTGCTTTCTTTGGATCCACTAGTACTTGATTTCTTGGCAGAATCCATCGCAGTTAATTGTAGCGAGCTGGCCAGTTGATTTGATTTTTTCCTTCCTTGGTCGACGCACGTCCCAAAGTAGTATTGTACATGACCTTTTATCTTTCCTTTTCCGATGCAACTCTCATCTGATCCATCATGCTGCACGTGGTTGTATTTGCCTTCTTTGATTTCTTTCCTTTATTCACGTGCCTTCCCTGACATGCATAAATCGGTACTAGTGCACATCTCTGTTTTTTTCTGGGTCTCTTGTCCATCATGGAGAACATGATCACACGGTAGCCATCAGGTCCTGCTCCTATACGAATTATGCTTGCTGATTTGATCTGGCTGTGCTTGTGTTTCTTCAAGCCTGCAGTCCGGGATCCAGCTCTTGCTGTATCTCTGATGGTATTCACAGAAAGATGACAAACAACTTGGATTTTGGTAGCCGCACATGAGGACAATGTCAGTGTTGAGCCCCCAGGTGCTAATACGGCAAGTCGCCGACGTTGGAGATGTTGCCAGCCAAGGATTCGCGAACTCATCTGGATATTAAACTTGCTGCAATGCGTGAGTCGCTAACGGAGATCTAACTGTTGGAATCGTCTCAAATTTCTTGGAGGGCTTCGGGACTGTATTCCGCAGGTTTCCACCGGAGGGATCTTCGAATTGATGTCCGAGTCGACCTCGATAATTAATTTCCCAAAGTCGCGCGGAGTTCCGTCAGCTTTCGACAGGACTTCAGTGTTTGAGTCGCCCACGAGATCTAACCGTTGGAATCCGATGCGCTTTGTACAGCTGCTAGGAAACTCGATTGCGCATCTTTCCACCGAAGGGATCGTCGAGATGAGTTTCGAGCCGCCGCCGGTGATGTCCGCCATACGGTCGTTGCTGCTGTCCTGTAACCCGCGCGTGAGGGGCGTTGTCGAAGTTGAGCCCCGAATCGCGCGGTCGAATTTCTCCACGCTTTCTACTCGAGCTTGAGGTAGATCTTGATTTAGATGTAGATACCGCCGAATCATTTAGACCGGCGCGACGTTGAAGTCGCCGAGATTGAATCGACGACGAGATCCTCCGTCCCTGGCACAGATCCAGCGCGGAACGTGACGCTCTTGACCGCAGGCCCCACGGTGGGCGCCAACTGTCATGGGTTTGTCACGTCAGGTGTCATGGATGACTTCATAGGTGTGGGATTACGCGAGTCAAGCATCTCCGAGCTTGGGATCGCAGGAACAAAGAAGATAATGTTTTTTACCCAGGTTCGGCCCCTCGATGCGAGATAAAGATCTACGTCCTGCCTATCCTAGATTGGTATTGATATGAATATGGTGTTACAAGGGGTTGGCGATTGATGTGTCGAGTCGCCTATCTCTGGATGTATGAGAGCTTTTTTGGTTGGGGTTCTAGGTCCTTGGAGTCCACCTTATAAAGACGGTGGCTCACAAGGTTACAAGGAAATTTCTCTCCCAAGGAAAGTATGAGCCAGAGTCCTACTTGGAGACTAATCATATGTCTTGTCTTCCAAGTCAAGTTATCTTCGAGCTTCTGGATCCTTCCTCATGATGTTGAGTCGGCCCACTTTCATGTAAGCCCAATAGTGGTGCAATTGTGAATAAGTCGCGCTTGCTTGAATAAGTCGCGGGATAATTATTCCCCCGACAGCCGGCGTAGCAACAGTGCATAGTGCACTGATAATCTCCTGTATAAGCCGCCGTCATATTTTGTTATCGGTGTATATTCCAATGTTATTCCCTGCTAATCTCTATGTCAGTTCCGTTTTGTAAACCTGAATCATAAGTTCTTCAGTTCAGTTTCGGTGTTTACGACGTAGTCCCTCTATTAGTTTCTGTTCCACTTAAATGTGAATAATATTTTCAGTTTAATCTTATTGTTAACGATGTACTAAACAACAGACGCTCCCTAATGATTTAATTAAGTTGACGACTTGTTAACCGTGGGGCCGATACCCTGTTTAAACTGGAATTTTTCCCCACCTAACTCGCTTCCTGTCCCCAAACAACACGCACCCTGTACCCACTTGCCCGGTCCTACGAGCAGCGCCAGGCCGACCCCACAGGTCAAGGGAAGAGAGGGTCAAACGAGGTTGACCACACGGAAAAATGCCGTCTTTTGCAAGTGAGTAAATACAACAATTTTTTTTACTTATGGTTTAGGTGAATAAAAAACATGGTGTAAAATATTAGTTCACATTTGTTTGAAGAAGATGATGAATTTTGAAATTTGGTTCTTTGTACAACAAAAAGAAACATGCTAGGACGTGTTGGCGGTTCTGGGGCATGAAATGAACATGAATATATTTTACTTGCCTAGAATGGTGACGACATTTTGGTCATGAAATTTGTACGGTAAAAAAACAAATGATGTGTTGTTAGTTAGTGCACCATGATATGGCTGATAGGGTTTACGACAGTACCCATCGTTTGGTTAAGCTCCATCATGAGAGGTGATGGTTAGAGTACGAGCATGATGCATTAATCGCGCAATAAATGTCCCCCCGAGACAAACATTAATTAATTATGAACCCCCCGAGATGGTGTTATTGTTTATCGTTCTTCTAGCTCTCGGCTATGCGAGGAGCGGGGAGCGGGCTCCTCGTCGGGATCTCCACATTTTTCCCCGTGGTCGCTGAATCGGGTGGGCAGGCGATATTATGGGGCTAGGACAAGGCTAGCATGCAAAATGGTGCAAGCTGCAGCAGGTATTTCCAATTTGTACTTTTCAGATCTATCTTCGTTTATTGTTTTGTCAAGCCATATTGAGACCTCGGATGAATTGTGGACAGGATTCTGGAGATTGTTCCGGAAGAAACCGATAGCGAAACAGTGGCCGACTCTCAGAGCGATCTGAGGGGCAAGGGAGTGTGCAATGGCCAAGATGGTGGTCAAGATGTCGATAGCGTCAGCAATGGCGTGGGGGGTTCTTTCTCAAATGACAGCTGGTTGCGAAGGTATAAAACGAGTTCATTTTATATAACTTTAGCTTAAAGGAAACTATGTTGTTATTCCTAAGGTTGGCAATTGTAGAAATAAATTTTGGTGTGGTCGAATGATAAGTAAAAAAATATTACTCCTGCTGTCAATGATATTTTGTGAAAACTGCTAGTGACGTATATGTTATGAGATGACTTAGTGAAAAGCCGAACGAATACATGAAAAAAATGTTTTGCAACTTTCAGACCAAGGCTTGGCACAATAGCCGACGAGAGGGAGACACAAGCTAAAAGGGTGTCAGCACTTGAGACATCTTTCAGAGGGTTTGCACAGCGGACAACCACATAGATTGTTAACCCTGCGGTGGGAGTAACTTTCGATTCGATTGGAGAGGCTTATGATTACTACAACCTTTATTTCTTGGGAATGTGGATTTGGCATTCGCTATGGGAAGGCAGGCAGAATGTGAAAGGGACAAAGTGTATGCAGGAGTTGCTGTGTGTTTGCGCGGTATGAAAAAACCTTCTTCGACGATTGTACATATCCATGATAGTATGATGTATTATGCGCTGACAGTTAATGTTTCTTGTACTTCAGGGTAGGCCTAAAGCGTCAAACACGGCATCTAGTCGTTGCCAGTGTCCTGCCATGATTAGGTTGCTGCGGACAACCGATCAAGGCTGGTTTATAAGTGAGTCAAGGCTTGTGCACAACCACGTGTTGCTATTGACATGTGCAGAGAAGCTGCATTTCTCTTCTCATAGACACATTGATAAATACACAAGGGAGTTGGTTTCACAACTCCGTGAAAATAACATTAACTTAAGCAAGGTTTATAGCATTATTGGAAGCTTTTTTGGGAAGATAGAAAACGTACCGTTCACTAAGAGGTCTCTTAGAACATTGTGTGGGAAAATCAGTAGAGAACAAGGCGATGATGATGTTAAGAAAACAATGCAGGTTTTCTCTGAGATGAAAGAAAAGGACAGCGAGTTTACCTACACCATGCAGGTTGACTCTGAAAGCAGAATTCAGTCTTTGTCGTGGACAAATGGTAGGAGCAAGCTCCAGTATCATCATTTTGGTGACGTTGTTACATTCGACACTACATACAAGACTAATCTGTATGGCATGCCATTCGGTATATTTGTCGGAGTGAACAACCATTCTAGAGTGTACTGTTTGCCGGTGTGTTGATGCGCGACGAGAAGATAGAAAGTTTTGAGTGGGTGTTCACAGAATTTGTGAAAATGATGGGTGGAAAGAGACCAGTTACGATTCTGACTGGTACGAACATGTCATTAATTTAAATTTTTTTGAGGAACATGTATGACATTCTTGATGTTTTACTGACTGGTGAATCGTACTGTTAAACAGATCAGGCGAGGGCGATGGAGGTTGCTATTGAAAACGTTTGGCCCAAAGCGACACATAGATGGTGCAAGTGGCATGTTTTGCGCAAAGCCAAAGAGTCCCTTGGTACTCACTACAGCAAGAAGAGTGGGTTCCGGACAGAATTCCACAACCTCGTCGATGAGATGCTGACAGTTGGCGAGTTTGAAGATGGGTGGAAGAGTTTGATGGAAAAGTATGGACTATCTGGAAATACTTTTCTTGTCTAGGCTTACGAAGTTCGTAAGAAGTGGGCCAAACCGTACTTCAGTGGGAAGTTTTGCGTAAAACAAACAAGCACGCAGAGAAGTGAGAGTGCAAACCATATGTTGAAGAACTACGTGCCGCCTGCTTGTCCAATGAATATTTTTGTTAAGCAATATGCAAAACTGGACAATATTTTTGTCATTTGTTGTCCAGACAGTAGAACCAATGAGGAAATATGTGGCAATACATGTCAATCCAGCATCTAGGCCAGACTGGTTCAAGAGCCGTTACGAGGTGAACATTGCAGACGATGGTTCAACCTATACCTGTGAGTGTGGAAGATATGAGCATATGGGCATGGTGTGCTGTCACATAATTAAGGTAAGCAACGATGTGTGGAACATTCAAGTTATATAGGGAATATCTTGTAGGAAGTTGTTGGTCTCCCCGGCAACGGCGCCATAAAACAGTCTTGATACCCGTAGATGTGATAGCCTTCAGTAGCTACCTGCAAGATAAAGTATACGGGGTTAGGTTGAGCCACCAAGTGCAGAGTATGTAGTAAGTGGAAGACGTGTTTTCCCCACGAGGGTGACTCGAGGGTTTAATATCGAACTCTCGGAGAATCAGTAGTGAAAGATCTATCTCCCTATCCTTCTTTTGGTCACCTACAAAACAAGGTTAATTGTTTTGGTCCTCAACCTCACCTGTGGTTGTCAAGCACAAGGTGTATGAATGATATCAAGATAAATATGCAATGCAAACAAGAAATAAATATGCAATGGTGATGAATTAATGTGCAAGGATGATTATAACAATGATAAATGATATTTTTGGGTTTTTTATGATGAATGCAAGATGGAAAAGTGTTTTTGTATTTTTGGATTTAATAATGGCAGAAAATGGAAAAGTGATAAAAGTGGTTGGAAAGGTGTTTCTTATGATTAAAAATGGACCGGGTTCATGGTTTCACAAATGCACTCTCTCTTTTAATGGTGTGGCAGACGATGGACACATAGAGTTGACATATGAGATTGCAACACAAAGTTTGATATCAAGTAACTAATTATATGGGCATCACGTCCTAACATAGAGATATTTTGGTTATTAATCTCACTTATACTCCACCAAGATGCGAACTAAATCATAACACCTTAGCAATTAAGATAAATCAGAGTATAGCTTTAAGTATCATGACATGAAGTGAAAATAAGAACATGCTAGATCTAGTCATGGAGTAGTGGCAATGGTCACACCCACATCTCCGGTAGCATGGTATTTTTGTTTATCCCTAGTGAGGCAACAAAGTAAGGTAAAGATACCCAAGTGGATCGCAGAACTATCTCTCACGTTCACTGCACTAGCCACCCCCCCCCCCCCGTTACTCCAACTAATGCACACATCACCCCACACACGCCCTCATAAACATGCTTGATCATAACAAGTGAATAAGAACTGGGTACATAATATGCATCTATACTCATAACTGAAACAAACATTTGCAATCTCAACATATATTAACTTACAAAAAGATCCACCACATAGGTAATACAAATATGACCGTAATCATGTTCAGCAGCTCATACGGTACTCATTAGTGAATCTCAAGAGAGAGGAGAGATACATAAGTTACTTCCACAAACCCATAGTCCAGAGGTGGACTACTCCATCTTCATCATGGAGATGGTGGAGATGTCGATGGAGATGAAGGAGACCACGCCGGCAGCGCCCCGCCGGAGTTTTCCCCCTCCAATCTGCAGCTCCAGATCTTCGTTTTCGTGTTTCTGTGATATGGCGGCGCTTGTTTTCGAGAACGCCGTGGGACTTCTTTTATAGGCGTTTTTAGGTCAAGACGAAGACGGTGGAAGAAAGATCGACGGCTGCGGAGCTCCGAGGCCCAAAATGGTGGGCCCCACGCGGCCAGGTACAGGGGTCGCGTGGGCCACCCCCTTTTGGCCTTCCGGGCTCCATTTGCTTGATTCCTTCGCTCCTACGTCTTCCTCCTGTATTTAATGAGGAAGACGTAGGAGCGAAGGAAGGAGGAAGACGTAGGAGCGAAGGAATCAAGCAAACGGAGGCCGGAAGGCCAAAAGGGGGTGGCCCACGCGGCCACTGTACCTGGCCACGTGGGGCCCACCATCTTGGCCCTCGAGGCCCCGCAGCCGTCGATCTTTTCTCCACCGCCTTCGTTTTGACCTAAAAACGCCCATAAAAGAAGTCCCACGACGTTCTAAAAAACAAGCACCGCCATATCACAGAAACACGAAAACCAAGATCTGGAGCTGCAGATTGGAGGGGGAAAACTCCGGCGGGGCGCTGCCGGCGTGGTCTCCATCTTCTCCATCGACATCTCCACCATCTCCATGATGAAGAGGGAGTAGTCCACCTCTGGACTATGGGTTTGTGGAAGTAACTTATGTATCTCTCCTCTCTTTGAGCTTCACTAATTAGTACCGTATGAGCTGCTGAACATGATTACGGTCATATATGTAATTCCTATGTGGTGGATCTTTTTGTGAGTTAATATATGTTGAGATTTCAAATGTTTGTTTCAGTTATGAATATAGATGCATATTATGTACCCAGTTCTTATCTACTTGTTATGATCAAGCATGTTTATGAGGGCGTGTGTGGGGTGATGTGTGCGTTAGTTGGAGTAACAGGGGTGGTGAGTGCGGTAAGTTGACAACTGAAATATCGTGATCCACTTGGGTGTTTACCTTAATTTGTTGCCTCACTAGGGATAAACAAAAATACCATGCTACAAGGGTTGAGGGTGACCAAGCTTCTCCTGTGACTAGATCTAGCATGTTCTTATTTTCACTTCATGTCATGATACTTAAAGCTATACTCTGAGTTATCTTAATTGCTAAGGTGTTATGATTTAGTTCGCATCTTGGTGGAGTATAAGTGAGATTAATAACCAAAAGATCTCTATGTTAGGACGTGATGCCCATATAATTAGTAACTTGATATCAAACTTTGTGTTGTAATCTCATATGTCAACTCTATGTGTCCATTGTCTGCCACACCATTAAAAGAGAGAGTGCATTTGTGAAACCATGAACCCCGGTCCATTTTTAATCATAAGAAACACCTTTCCAACCACTTTTACCACTTTGCCATTTTCTGCCATTATTAAATCCGAAAATACAAAAACACTTTTCCATCTTTCATTCATCATAAAAAACCAAAAATATCATTTATCATTGTTATCATCATCCTTGCACATTCATCCACCATCATTCCATATTTATTTCTAGTTTGCATTGCATATTTATCTTGATATCATTCATACACCTTGTACTTGACAACCACAGGTGAGGTTGAGGACCAAAACAATTAACCTTGTTTTGTAGGTGACCAAAAGAAGGATAAGGAGATAAACTTTTCACTACTGATTCCCGAGAGTTCGATATTAAACCCTCGAGTCACCCTCGTGGGGAAAACACGTCTTCCACTTACTACACACTCTGCACTTGGAGTCTCAACCTAACCCATTTACTTTTGACGCTGGTAAACTACGCACGGAGATCAAGACTGTCCATTGGGCATCAAGCTTGTTTTCTGGCGTTGTAGATCAACCTCTTCAAGGGCCATCAACAGGTGATGATCACTCTTGATGTGCAAAGGCTTCCAGCCCGGCACATTATGAAAAGGTGGACAGTTGATGCACGAGACATACTCCTTGACCATATAAAACACTACCAGAAGGATATGGGGCCTCTAGAAGCAATGACATTCAGACATTCTGCAATGTATATAACCGCGCTGGAGGTTGTTCATTTGGGAGATAGCAACCTTGATGCTTTTGAATGTGTTATGACAGGGTTGTGTGATCTCAAAGCAAAGGCCATTGGACTGTCTGGTGACAAGGATGGACTGAGTATGCTGGAGAAGTCGAGAGCATCTTCATTGTCAAACTCGGCTGGGTCCAGGAAAACTGGCGGAAGCAAGAAAACGCATAGCGCTACTGCCACTGTTCAGCTCAATGATACTTGCTCCAACACTTCTGTTGCAGGTGGTAACGCGCTAGATGATGCTGCTGATGTGACGTCAACTAACCCCACATCAACTTCCGGGATTATTGCGCCTGAGCGCAGGCTTAAGCGTGGGCTTCCAACGGCAGCGAGAGACAAACCGCCTTACGAACAGACAGGGAAAAGAACGAGGTTTTGCAGTATTTGCCGATGTGAGGGACACAAGAGTAGTACTTGTCCACATCGTGGAGACCATCCTGTGAAACCAAGAAAAGATCCCCAATGCAGCAACTGCGGTTTGACTGGCCACAGGAAGCCCAGCTATACAAAACAAATGTTCAGTTTGATGCCAGGGGTTAACATTGTTGATGCCTTGTAGTTCATACATTTTTTGATTTGATTGCTCAAAGGTCTCTTGCTGTGTACTATTGTAGAGTATATCTGTTGTAACTATTATATTTGGAGAGCATGGTTGTAAAGCTTGAACCCTGTACTGTCACGTTTAATGTTCGTTTTCAAATTTCAAATTTGAATTATAGGTGGCAAGAAATGAAGGATTCGCCTGGCTGAGGGAGGTGTGTATAAAGCGGAGGTTGCTGTGGTGTGAGTGTACATAGCTCAGGATACAACCAAGCCGACATAGGAGAATTGGATAACCTCAATATTTTACCTGATGCAGCCGTGTTTGAAACGCCGAAGAAGATCTTGGAGCACACCGACGACGAGAGCAAAAAGGTTAGTGAGGCTCGTGTAAACGTTCATCTAGATCTGGAAACGGTGTTACCAATTTCTGTTTTCTAATTCTTGCTGCTTCCTGAAGGTCGACGAGTGTTTCACGATGCTTGGTATGATTGTGAGCTCGGAGGATGATGTTGATCTAGAAGAGTTGTCGGTAAGCTACACAAAACAAACCGCAAGCTTGTTGTGATGCCAGTTTGTATCTTAATGTACTGTTTTACAAACCTGAAGGACTCTGCTGATTCTCAGGACAACAAGCAACAGAAGGAGGGCGGAATGAAAGCCACAAAGAAGGTGGGGAGTGTTTTTTTTTTGCATTGTGTGCGTTTTGTTCTTTTTGCTTCTGATATGCAAACTCGGCAATGGTAGATATTAGGCTGCGCGTACGGTAAATTAAAATTTCACGTATTGCTACGCAACCCTTCCCAAGATCTACTATGAAGATACATGCGAATACGAAGATCCGAAGATCTAGTTTAGTATACGTTACCAACACCGTAGATTGCGGAAGAACGTGTTGATGACGTAGTCGATGTAGTCGATCGCGGTCTCCCTCAACCAAGCCTGGCAAAGAGATTCCGACGCCTTCTTCTCCTTTGCTTCACCACCTTGTTCAACAGTTGAAGGACGCAACGTCTATGACGAGGAATCCCTCCGAGAGCTTGCACACGTACACTGGAAATGTTCAGCAGGGCTTCGCCGTCCAAGCTTGAAGTCTGCTGGTGTATATGAAGGTGGAGATCTCAACACATGAGAAGGAGAGAGAGAGAGATTAGATCTAGTCTAATCGGATAGGTCGCCTCTAATTAGAGGTCTCTCTAATCCAACTAAAAGAGATCTAAACTTGAGAGCAATTGCTTCTATCTAGATTGTCTTGATTCTCAATTGTGTCTCCACAACTAGAGGGGGGTGGGGTTTATAAAGGAGGCCAAGAGGTAGGGAGACTTGGGCAAGGGGGAAAAACCTTTCCTTGTCCAACTCAACTTGGATTGGACAAGGGGAAAGTCCCCTTGCCCAATTCGGTATGGGAGGATCAGTTAGGGTTGGACCCCAACTCTCCTCCCCTCTCCCTTCCTTGTGCACCGGCCGGCCGGGTGGGGCCCGCCCCTAGGCCGAACCGACCTAGGGCGGGTGGGGCCCACCTGGCCCGCCTCCTGCCTTGCCGCGCGGTGGGGCCCGCCTGGCCACCACCGACCTGGCGCGTGGGGCCCACCTGGCCGCACCGACCTGGCGGGTAGGGCCCGCCTGGCCGGCCGCGCCGCCTCGCCCCTGCCGTGGGCCGGATGGCCCACTAGGGTTTGGCCGGCGTCTTCGGCCCATCACCACTTGGTGGTGTGGTCTTAATATTTTCCCGTAATTATTTATCAATTAAATAAATGAATATTTAATTAACATATAATTAAATAATACTTTGGCATATTAATTCTTATTTGAATATTTCGTTTTACAGAATATTCACCGAATTAATTACCTATCATATGAAACTCCTTTCATATGATCCGGGACACCTAGTGTCCGCTGACAAAATACTCCGGATAAATATATCCTCTCTTATAAACCTCCTCGGAATAAATCCGACCGTGATAGTAACTTCTGTCACAAACTTTCTCTCAAACTTTCTCTCTTGACAAGGTATGTCATATCACGCAAGCACCATGCCGATGATACTGTCTCCATGTTCCAGACCAACCATATAACACAACTAACCAATCCTAGCTTAAGTGTGTCCACCCTACAGGTTCGATAACGGGTAGCTATAATTGGTTGGGTATCAACCAATCACCGGCCAGTGACAGTTCCAAGGACGTCCTGTGTGGCTGCTATCGTTATGCGAATAACTCTACTGTTGAACCTGTTGATTATCATATATCAATCTCATTACTCACGACACTGAACTTCACCCGAGATATAGATCAGTGATGATACCATGAATCAATCAAGGATTGATTCACATCATCTTTGTCTATCTCGTTACCGGTAAGTTCCATTTACTCGTTGCCGTATTATGATATCCCACACGGACATTGTCTGCAGAACGTAGTGGATATGTATATAATACCGAGCGGGCCCTGGAAGTATCTCTCTTAACCTAGAGGAGTAATTTCCCATCTCAGAACATCAGGATACACACACACCTTTGAAGCTACCCAGCAACTGCCTTTATGGGCACCCTGTTACGGCCGTGACGGTTGACAGCACCAAAGCAACTCCTCCAATATGCATGACCCCAATAACCTCATGGTTACTAGGACATGTTATACAACAACCTTTCTGTGATAAAACTAAGGACAAAAAAACTATTTAACAGAATCTCTTAGCATACCAACACTTGGATGACCCGGCCATATTATAGACCAATAATATGCCATCCTTGATGCTGACATAAGCCTATGTCCATGACTAGGAAAAGCCACGTCATCTAGCATAAAGAATTAGTCTTTAAAGAACTAGGGTACTTTTACGTATTAATATTCTCTACACGTGCAGGTGAGCTTTTCCCTAAATCACGTATTTAGAAATCACTGCAGTTATAGCATAGAGAATACGAATCAATAATGTATGAATCAGATATACATATGTATGAATACATTGTCACATGTATAAATACATTGCCTTTTGGGCATATATCCAACAGTAGAATGTAACTCTCCTGCTAAATTCTCTTTCTTAGGTTCGTGCAAGGTGCAACGGTAAGAAACTTGATGCGTCTGGGCGAATTGTGCTTATGATCCGATCGTGCCTGGATGTGGCAGACGATGAAGAATCAAGTGGTGATTCAGACGATTCAATCCTTGTTCCAGTGAAATTGTTCCGCGATTCAAACGATGAAGCTGATGGCGTCAAGTGTGGTGCGAAAAGGGCAAAGCTATACTAGGTTTTAGTTTCCTTAGTGGCCAGAATAATTTGAGAGCTTAACAAACTTGTATAACTGTTAGGCGTGCCGGTGTGATGTAACGGGGAATTTGAGATTTCGGACTGTGATCGTAACATATATTTATAGTAATTTGCGGTTAGTGGAATTGCCGTTTTGTTTTGTTGTGTTTTGTTTTGATCTCGTGTTGTATGCGGAGAAAATTCTTCTCGTACACTGTAGTACAGCGTGCGACCCTCATGGCCCATGATGTACAGTAAGCCCGTACGACCAAAGGGAAAGGAGTCGTCCGTCCTGTGGTTGTTTGCCCTGGATGTCGTGGGTTTGTCACGTCAGGTGTCATAGATGACTTCGTAGGTGTGGGATTACGCGAGTCAAGCATCTCCGAGCTTGGGATCGCAGGAACAAAGATCAACACAGATTTACCCAGATTCGGTCCCCTCAATGTGAGGTAAAAGACCTACTTCCTGCCTACCCTAGATTGGTATTGATATGATAATCGAGGTGTTACAATGGAGGCGATCCGATCTGGTACTCGCCGTATGAGCTAGGGTTTAGGGCTTGATAGCTTGACCCTCTCTAAGTCCTGCGAGTCCTCTTTATATACACAGAGGCTCGCCAGGTTACAAAGGAAACTTCCCCCATAAGGAATACGTCCACAGAGGCCTACTCGAAGACTACTTGGTCGACACATCCTCCGGGATATGTATTCTAGATCTTTCCCTTATGGCGGTTCAATACCGGGCTTGCTCCCAAGTGGGCCTTTGCCGAGCGAGTAAAGTAAGTCGCATTGGGCTGCGGGTTAATCCAGAAAGTATTCCCCCGACATTAGCCCCCAAGTTTAGCTTGGATTTCGAGTGAAGCCTTTTTTGTCTTAACAAACCCCTGAGCCGCGCACATGAATTATCCCAGCTGAACTCCAATTTTCATATTTCCAATCTGCGGCTTATAACTCTTCTTGGCGGCTCAAGAACGTGACTTAACCTGCCTTGACGGTTGATTTTCAGATCTAAACGTCTTCCGCGTCTGGTCTATTTATCTTGGCTCATCGTTTTCCCCAGCGTTCTGCATCAAGTCCTGCATTACGCATCCGCTGCTCCTTTCCGCCGCCTCCAATCTCGCTTCTCGTACTCACAATCCTTCGGTGGAGATCTCCATCAATCTGAGAAAATGTCTCGCCGCAAGTGCAACTGGGAAGGCTCGTGGGTCGACGAAGATTTCCTGGAATCCCTATCTGCACGGGGCCTTCTTCCGCCAAAAGATCAATGCGAATGGCGGCGGCCGGTGAGGAGGTAATTCCCAACCCTCAACCGGAGAAGTAGTGATATTTGCGGAGCATGTTGAGCGTGGGTTCAAGCCCCCAGGCTCTCTCTTCTTCCGCTCCTTGATGCAGCGGTTAGGTCTCCGCTTCCATGATATTGGCCCTAATTCGATGTTGCAAGTGAGCAACTTCCACGTCCTCTGCGAAGATTATCTGGGTATCCCGCCTTCAATAGATTTCTGGCTTGCTCTTTTCAATTGCAATAGTCAAAGGGAAACCACAGATGGTCCTTTTCTCCAATGCGGCGCCATTTCCTTCCAACGCCGTAGGGTAGTATTTCCCAAAACTAACTCTTGCCAAGAAAATCAAGGATTGGCAAAGGACATTCTTCTATTGAAAAACACTTCTCCTGAGGGTGAAATTCCTCTTCCTCTTTGGTCTCCTCTTCCCTTCGAGGCTACCGATGCTCTGTCTTCTAAATCTGATCCTTCTTCGTTGCCCTTTATCGAATCCCTTCTAGACAAGGTGAGGGCGCTGACACTCCATGGTCTCACTGGATTAGATCTCATATCTTGCTGGACTAAGTGGCGAATTCAGCCTGTGAGTCGCCGCTCGCGACTTATGGTGGATTTCACTTGTCATGCAAACGACGTCGACCGTACTTGCCCTGAAGATTGGGACAAAGGGGAATGGATAAATTTCATTCGCCGAGTGACGGACGAGGATATCGACTCGTATGATAACGTCGGGCTTGCTCCCTTCTGGGCTGAGCACAAGCCTTTTGTGGTAATGTTTACTTGTCACCTGTTTCCTCGAAAATTCCTTCTCCAAAATTAATTATTTCTGACCTGAGCTCCTTTTCAGATCGATCCCTATTTCTGGGTTCTTCCTTCAGAGGATGCTGACTTGAACCAAGAAACCGTGGCTGAGTCGTCAAAGCAAGCCGCAGCCTTTGGCGAAGATACAGTTATGCACGATATTGTCTCCGAGCCTGAGGGTAGCGCTTCTGAAGAGGAGCAACAAATGGCCGACGCTCTTCTGTCCTCGACTCCAAATACACCTTTCTTGGAACTTCCTGAGGTGCCTCGCAGGTCCTCGAAGCGTATTTTATGCAGAGCTCAGAAGACCCCGCGCAGCCTGAGAAACGCCGCAAAGCCTTGGCGCTACTGGTAGAAACAAGAACTGCCAAATCTTTAAAACTTGCTGATCCCAACAAGGCTGCTTTCTCTTCCGAGGCTGTTGCAAAGGACTGCTTCTCAATAAGCTCGGGTAATTGTTTGCGACTCTCTCCTTTTCCTTTTGTGCTTGCGTATTTTTGGCAAGGAATTGCTGATCACTACTTCTTTTCATACTCTGTAGGTTCAGATTTGCAAGGTTTATCTTCTCCTTCCTCTGGTTGCCTGATGAAGAGTATCCGTGTCGCCTCTGGGTATGGTTCGCCTTCTTTTCAATGTTGCGGCTCTGCTAGGTCAGCTTATTAACCCATCAATGTTTTGCAGGGCCATGCCTGAAGGGATACCAAGTCTAATTCTCATCCCACTTCTTCTCAGCCAGCTATGAGCGAGGATGATGCTGCTGATGAAAACGTGGGAAACAGTAATGGTGCGACTCATCCAAGGCCCTCCCTGGAGGAAGGTATTGCTGATGCGGCTCCTGCCACGACTCCAGTCGCAGCTCCATCCGCAACTCCTGCTGTTGGTAGGGTATCCACTGAAGATAGAATTCCAGCTCCAGGAAATAGTTCAAGTCAATTGCGGATGCCATAATTGCTGCTGGAGATAAGCATGCTGCTCTGCTGCGCGGCTAGTTGAGCAATTTTCTTCAAGTCGCCAGGTACATATACCGTAGCCCCCAAGGATCAAAACCTTGTGTCATCGCACGGGGTGTTGATTCTTTTCCTGGCTCCAAATCTCGAGCCCCCAAGTTCCTGGATAGTTTACCTATGCATTTTGCTCTGTTTATTTTCAGCTTGAACTGTCCTTGCTTGATGCTTCTGGCTCAATAAAGGGTAAAGGCATTTCCATAGATCATCCTGAAGTGATGCAGTCTCCCTGGAGCAGCATAATGAGGTCATTAGGGACCAAGATCAGGAAATAAAATCTCTCAAAGGTCAACTCGACTCCTGTGAAGAGCAATTTAAGAACTTGAAGCCGATATGCAGCAGCGACTCATGGAGAAAGACGAGTCATTAGATCTTTGCGAGAAGGGCTGACTCTTAAATCTGAATTGATTGATCGTCTGAAGGGAGACCACGCAAAGGAACTCGCCGCGCGAGATGAAAAATATAACTCGCTGTTCAAAGCCTTTGAGGGTTTTGGCTCCATTGTCAAATCAGCCGTCCTGCAGCTTGCTGGTTCGTCTTTTATTCCTTTAATCATACATATTTTGGGTAACCAACGTTAGTCTCTGACTTGTTTCTTGCCTTGACATAGGACCTGAGGCCCCAGTGTCCCGCTCCAACTTGAAGGATCAACTGGTATATCTGTCTGACTTCAGCCAGCGCTTCTTAAAGGTTACCAAGGAAGTTATGACGGTAATCTCTCCTGCGACTGATGGCCCAACATCTTGCGAGTATTGGATAAATAAACTGCTCAAGGCTCCGCATTACGTCTCTGATTGGAAACGATCCTCTGCTCGCGCCGGAGCCGCGCATGTCTTGACATTGCTCGAGCATATTATCCAGAGATAGATGTTGGCAAGGTTGCTCGCCACGGCCTGGCGATGAGCGCGGATGATACTGAACTGCCAATAAGCGAGTACTTCGATATCTGGAAAGGGATGCGCGGATATGCCACAAAATTTGTTGATAACTTAGACTTGGGCACTTATCTCGAAAATTCAATCTTGATGGGAGCAAGGTGCCAAAGGAAAAGTCCACAGGAGCTGAGTCATCTCGGGCTGCTACTCCAGCAACAGTATCTGGTGGCCCTTCTGCCTCGTCTGGCGGCGCCCTGATTATTAGGGCACCTGCGACTGCAACCGCGAGACAAGCCGCGCCAATTCCCACTCCTGTAGCTCGGAAGAAGAAAAATAAATAATGTGGGACATGCCCGTTAGTCTGTAAGACATTCATGTATTATAAACAGTATTTTGGTGACCTATAAGCAGGTTCTTTTTATGATAATTCCATTAAGTAGACGCTCGCGCGGCTCAGTATTTCCTAGGAACATGTGTGTTCAGGGTCGAGAGCGGCCATGATAGGCAATCAAGCTCGATTGACGCCACACCCCAGTACTTTGGCCGCATAATGCAAGACGCTTCTAGCTTAAGGATTGCCACTAGTTTGGCAAAATTTGAGGTGCGATTGGTACTCGCGATGCTCGTAAGGAGCCCTCAAGGGTCAGTGATATATGAAATTCAAAAGACTCAGCGACTCAATGATAGTTGAGGCGAAACGACAAGCCCTTGAATGTCAAGGGTGCCGGCTTTATTTCATAATCACTCGATGTTTTACAGGGTGTTACAGGATGATGCAGGCCCTTTAATGCGGGTTTTCTATTCCCCGCAGGCCATGCATACTTGATACTCATCGCACTTAGTTGCGAATTAATACTCCTAACGGAGTGGGTTGAACACCTGATTGGTTCAATTTTGAGTCGCTAAAAGCGACTCGGGTCGAGCATGATAGCTCCGATGTATGTCTCATGTTGAAGCAGAGAGCAAGTTTGTTAGGCGATCGCCGCACTGAGCTGCGACTTATGTCGAGTTGAGTTTGCTTTGTAAGGACTCACGATAACTGAGCCCCTTTGGCTGGGGTTGTTGATCGAGGCTGGGTCTATGCACATGCGCCATCTCTTGTCTTCTTTTTGTATCTGTAACAGCCCAAAGTTCGGAAACCTAAAAACCCGATTAAAATTTTCGCTTTTGTGTTGCATTGCATCATGGCATCCAAATTCTACTTGCTAAACAACACACAAATGGTTTTGGCACCATTTAGAAACAAATGCCAAACTTGTTCCAACAATTTCCAAAACATGAAGGCACTAAAAACTTGCAAAACAAAATACTTTGACTTCTTATATTTGTCAAGGAGGTTCCAAGATTTCAAAACAATATTTTTGCAATTGCTTTTAATTTTCCAAAAGAGCAACCTTTTTGACTTTTAGCCAAAAATGCCCTATTTTGAACCTATGAACAAATTGTGGTCGAAACATTTTATTTGGAGGCGCCAATTTTTGTGGAGCTCCCACATGAGATGAAAAGGCCACACAATTTATTTCATAATTTTTGAAAGTGTTTAAGTGCTCTAATTAAATTAATTACAGTGCTGGTTTTAAAAGGTTTTTAATTAAAACTGAAGAAGGACCAATCCGTGGTGGAAACAAATACTCCAGGGGGTGATCTGCAAGAATGCCGTCGTCTCTCTCCTCTCACCTCACGCACGAGCTCCACTGCCGTGTCGCTTCTGCGACGCGCACGCCCTCGCCTGGGCCCCCTCCCCCTGCCCTCTCTGCAAGGAGAACGAGCTCCCCCCCACTACGTGCTCTCCCCATTCCATCGCTCACCTGCTCCAACTCCCCTGCCCAATTTCTCGCCGCACGGGCCGCCATGGCCGCCGCCCCCGTCGTGCTCGTAGCCGTCGCTTGAGGAGCTCCCGAGCAAATCGCCGACCACCACCATCTCCGCCGCGTCGCCGGCTTCAACTCTGCCAGAGGAATCGAGCGGAAAGGGGGGAAAATCGACCGCGCCGTCCATTTCCATCTCCACCACTGCCGCGGCTCCGCCGCCCGTTCTCGTCGCCGTTGAGCCCTCCCCCTCCACGCCGCCTGCACCAACACACTCGTGTGAGCTCCCCGTGCGAATGCCCCTCTTCCCTCTCCCTCTCTCGCCGTATCCTCGCCGGAGCATCGTAGCCAGTCGCCGGAGTTCGTCGTCGTGCAATTCATCGCCCGCCCGGCCGCTAAACCGGCCTAGCCGGGCTGAGGGCCAGTCCCCTCTGGCCCATAGTCGGCCTGTTAGCCGGCCCAAGCCGGGCTGGAGGCCGGGCGCCTCTGGAGCCAGGCCGGCCTCCCAACCGGCCCAACCAGGCCACAGGCCGGCTGCCCAGTTTTCTTTTTCCTGTCTATTGTTTTTCCTTTTCTCTCTCGTTAGCACATGTCCCCGCTCCCCCTCTCGCTATTAGGTACATCGACTTCGATGATTCAACTACTTCCTCCATCTCTCTCGAATCCGAGGAAATAACTTTTAATAGTTGTTGAAAATAAAATAATTAAAAGTAAACAATTAAAAAGAGGAAATTCTAAAATCAATAACTTTTAATCCGGACTTCAGAAAATTGTGTTCCTTATACCAAAATGCTCGGAAAGTTGTGAACTACTACAATCCTCATCATCATGCATAATTGATCACAATTACAATAATGTGCTCTAGTAGTAAATTATAATCACTAAGTTTAAATATGGGGTTTATTCCAAATAATGCCATAAATATAACGGGGACCCCATTTAACTTGTTGATCATGTTCAATGCTTCTAGGGTGCATTTAAAATGTCATATCATCATTTTTATATGCATTGCACATTTGCCATGTGTTGATTGTTGTTTCTGCTTTCCGGTGTTGTTTGCTCTCCGGTAGATCACGAGTCGGAGTTGAGCATCATTACTCCGACAAGCAGTTTGACTACTCCGTTCAACAAGGCAAGCGTAATCCCCCCTCTGAGCATGTCTCCTCCTATATTTCCGCAATTATTTTCCCCACCATAATATTGCATTCGGTTCCAAATGTCTTTTGCTTGGATTAGAGTATCCTACTAGTTGCATTAGAAATCTGTTGCCATTACCTGTATCCTTCCTAATATCCATAGGATTGAAGTGCTGGCCCGAGGTAATTATACTTGTTATGTATATCTGCTTAGCCATGCTTAGTTTAAATGCTTAGATGTCCGGTGGATGTTTCAATGTTGGAACAGTTGATGGAACGGCCGGATGTGATGAATGATGTGGTGACGGTTAATAAACATGCTAAAAGGCGGGGATGAGGGGCCACTATGGGTTGGTGGTGTTTTGTCTCGTTCTCGTCGCCTAGGTGCGAGTTCTGTACCTCTTGAACCAAGTTGAGCGTGCAACCATGCGTGGGCTATATGGAACCCCCATCGACCGACTAACTTGTGGCGGACTAGCCAAGGGTCCTCTAGTTTGGCTTTCCATTTGCGCGTGCGTTGAAGATGGTGGCCAAGACTGGGATGAGGATGGTTGTGTTAGGAGAATAAGTGGCCGCGGGACAGGGTGTTGGAGGAGTCACCAAACCTGTCCTACCGCCACTGATGATCCTTGGATAGTCTTAAGCGAGGTAAAGGTTGTAGCCGCTCCCACCCAGCCGGCTTTCCCCGGAAGAGAGCTAAGAGCTAGGCAATGGGCCGGACGGTACGCATGGATAAGAAGCTGGAGGTCCCTCGGGAACCTGGCGACTTTCACATTGTACACCCCTGCAGGGATAAATCTTTTCGAAAAGCCGTGTCCGCGGTTATGGACGACTTGGGAATGGACGATGATCATAGAATAACTTGAACGGAATGAGTAAAACTTGGGTACTAAAGGTACCACTCAAGAATGCAAGGTTGACTTCCTCGAGGGTGATTCGGGGAGGTGCCTTTGTGGAACAGTACAGTGTTGATGATGGTGATGTGATGAAGGTGATCACAAGAAAAGAGTTACTTCTTACCCCTTTTTCCAAAATAATCTGATTAGTCGATGCCATGGAGTTATGTCTTTTTAAAATAAAATCAGCTTTATGCAAAACAGCCATAAAACCTTGAAAGCCAATCATCGAGCATATATTAGCTCTTAATCTTGCGAGTTTGTCGAACTCAACGTCGTTTGCTTATTTTCAGGAGAGGACTTCACCGACCTCGAAGGTGGTTCTTTGTGGACGTCGACGAGTAGTCTGGGGTTCCCAGGTGGCAGCTTGGGACATCCCGGAACAGCTGGCGCTAGATGTTTATTTGCAGGCCTCTTAGGCCATAATTTGGTTCTTGTTGTTTAGAACAACCTATTTTGCTTCCGCTTGTTGTATTGTTGGGTCTGTGACCTCTGGTTGTCATTTGCTATCTTTCTCTATTATAAGAACTAGCTGGGTGGCCCGCGCAACTGCGCGGCTAGCGTTGAAATATAACTTAAATATTCTTATCTTATGTATAAATTTTTTCTAGATACTTTAATATAAAAACTTAAAATCGGTGAAAAGTATAAGAATAATTTAGGATAATCGGTTTATTGAGCTGCCAAATTGCTTCCACGTTCCGGATATAACATATGTACATGTTAAAATGCAAAACCTGAAAACCTTCATTGTTTAGGCTTCCGAATTTTCTTATGCATAAGTTGGACGTACCATTATTTTTTATTGTTTAAAATTCCAGCAATCAATTGTGTCTTTTGCTGGTAAAGTAATTTTTTCATGTATCTTGTACTATAGACACGGATATGTTTTTTCACTCTTAACAGCTCCACATTCTGAAAAAAACATCCTATCACGTTCATCTCACGGTGTCCTAGTCGGTCGCGATATCATCAGCTCGGTATTGTAATTTCTGTTGTCATTTACATTTTTTGAGGTTTAAATTACATATATTTTCCTTGGTTAATTCCTTTCATTACTACTATTGTTATGCCACAATTTAAAAACTGAAAAAGGAACTTAGTTCTCAAGCTGGAAACGTTACCTTTATTATTATAAATATATCTGCTAAACATATTTGCTGATGCAACATGGCCAACAAAATCTGAAGTCTTTCATTTAAATTCAGTCTTTCACATCTAATTGGAGGAGAGACTATATTAGCTGCACATGGAACATAAACTACAAAAGGTTGGCTTCCACAAAAGTTATGATGTGAGGAAAATCAAACTTTTGATACGTACAGAGATTTTTGTAGCAATTGTGATATTGACGAATTCTTTGGAGCAATTGATCAACCTCTCCAAACGTTACTGAAAAGAAGCTTTCGATTATTTATCAGATCTTCGACTGTCCTGTCCAAAGAGTCAAAGTCTGTGGATATGTTTCTTGTAACGAAATGTCTACAATTGGCCTTGACTCCAATATGGAACCGGGGCATCCTCCACTTTGAATGACTCGTCCAGTTCATGAAAATTCTATTTAATTACTGAAATCAACCATTGATGTATCAGTTTGTGTAAACACATCCTAGAAAGAAAAAATCAGTTAGTGTTTGTCATTAGCATCACTGATACGGAAAAAGATATTACTGCGGTGAGTAAAAGTACTTGGTAAACTCATGCTACCGAAAACTTAAACTGATATATACTTGGAACAAAAATTTAATGCTTTTACAATTCAAAGGAATAGACGTAGATTAAAAAAAGAGGCATGATGCTATCCTTTTCTTCAATGTCCAAATCGCTCGTGACAACTCCACAAATTCCGGCAATAATGATCTAGACCGTAAACTAACCCTCAATATCAATCACAGACTGCACACGTAACGAATATATCTGTGTATATTTCTCAAATTCATGTCATACGATGCAAATAGAGAAAACATATTTAGCAATTGAACCAAGAACGTGTAAGAAAAATATGTATAGTTTCCACAGATCAGCATAAAACGAATCCAAACCTGTTTCCGTTCACCACCATGCATGCCATTGTGACGTGAGTCCCTGCCCACGCATGGAGCGCTATTCTCTGATTCCTTTGATCGTCTTGTCCAGTACGCCAGGCCGACGGAATCCTCTCGGGTGCTCCTATAACTGGATCATCTGGTATAGTACTGATGTCTTCCATCATCTGGTCGGGAGCTCCATGCTCGCAAGGCGTGTACTCCATCGACCTCGGCCAGAACGGCATGAAGCTCGTTTTCTTTGCTAGGACATGCTGCTGGAGTTCTTCGGGGACGGTGGTCCGCTCGCTCGACGATAATGGTTTTCCTCATTCATTAGGAGCACCAACACCACCTGCCGACACACTGGCCATGAGAGCTGTCGATCCGGCGACCATGGCACTATCGTACAAATCTTAACCGAACATGCAACTACAGATGAAGGTTGTTACATGCATGAATCAGCCGGTTGAGTAATCCAATATTGATACCTTGATTCGTGAAGCCTTGCATCTATGCCACCGATTGCACCGCCGGGTCGGCCGGCGACAACATGCATATAGTTAACATAGCAGCGATCACGTCGCCGACTGTGCATACGATGCGTGTACAATCCAAAAATAAGACATATCGATGCGGAAAGAAGAGAGGATATATATGTACTATATATAACAAAAAAATAAGACACATACCATATTTTATTCATGCTTGAGACTACAAATATATTCATCCGTTTCTTTAACCCGCATGCAGAAATCTGCATTCCGGACCGAGAAGTCACAACTAAACAAATCCCAAGTAAACTCTAGATGCAAACAAAAAGCATAGTGAAATAATTCAGTACTATTTTGAGCCTTTTTTAGATGCATGGCATTGAGAAATTTAAATAAAGCCATTAAGGCTAACATAGAAAGCTAGCAATAAGCAAGGCATAACCAAATATTACCTCGTTGTGTTAGATAGTTGGTCCTAATACAGCGACCAAAAGAAACACTGAAGCAATCAGAACAAAACCTCGATGTAGACTTAACGGGAGAGTGAAAACGTGATTAATATGTTGATGACATCCATGCTCATCTTAATTAGGAAGTGGAACGCATAACACCAATCCAGCACCAGTATAGCTTGAGGATGCACCGAGTGCAGATAAACTTATATCTAGAGCAAAGAACTTGAGGGTACATAGATTCTTACGTGATGATTGGGCGTAGAGAGTTTCTAATGTGTCGACGAAATGACCAGCTGCATCACCAGTCCGCCAATGTCTATCTCGCGGCAGCCTCACATATGGCGTCAAATCTTCTCAAAGATTGGCTGCACACGTCCTCCTCTTCTAAATCAACAATCCTGAGATAAAATATGTGTCAGAATATACATGACTGATCAGTAAATCTGGACATGCTAGTAGATGGGATCATACCTTTCTATCGTTGGATCAGCTCCAGGACGGACAGCATGCTTGATGATGCGTGCTGACTCCATGCATATGGATTACAACGGACAAATCAATGTGAGAATAATATCGGTAACTGATCATTCGTTGAAATCAACGGCCGGCGGCTGCAGAAATTAAGCGGACGCAGTAGAGCAAATTTATGCCCAGGGAAATCGATATTTTTTTAACAAATACGAAGTAGTTCTTTGTAGGTTGTTCCTAAGAAGTAAACACAGATGGAGTTGGTGATGGACTGGATGTTACCTGTAATTGACGGCGTAAGGAAATCGATAATTTTTAACAAATATGATGTAGTTCTTTGTAGGTTGTTCCTAAGAAGTAAAAAAAGTGTAT
This sequence comes from Poa pratensis, assembly GCA_947311845.1. Taxonomy (NCBI): domain Eukaryota; kingdom Viridiplantae; phylum Streptophyta; class Magnoliopsida; order Poales; family Poaceae; genus Poa; species Poa pratensis. The sequence continues at coordinate 112,545,966 of CAMZMU010000107.1, read as the reverse complement.
CTGTATCTCTACATCGAAAACACACATGGAGTTGGTGATGGACTGGATGTTACCTGTAGTTGACGGCGTTGTTGTTATCTTCTGTTGATCCGCTGGACGTGCCAACGTTGCTGGCCCATATCTCCGCTTCAAATTGCTGCTGACACTGCTTATCGATAAACTGATTAATTCAAAATAATCAATGCAAACAGAAATCAAATTAATTTATAAGAACAATTATTGGATCTGTCCTTCTAAAATAGTCACCAGTGAGAAAAAAAATTGCTAGGGGGCGAGGATACCTAGATACGTGCATGCTAGAGAATCAATCTAAACGCCAGCACCATATGCAGTCAGGCATCCCCGATGGTGGAAGTTTCTGCGCTCGCTGGAAAAAAAAAGCAAAACCGAATCATCAGCACGTAATCTTGTCAAAAAAAAAAAAATCATCAGCACGTAATGATGCCTAGACATCAAATCGGAAACCGATCTGGGTGGGCGATAGAGTGATATCAAGAAATCCCAGGATACATGCGTGGTAGGCACCGAGTTGCAGTTTCCACGAGTTAATGGCACCCGCGGTCACACAACTCGTTGTCGATGTGCACTTAAGTCACACTTCTCCAGAACGTGATTATTTGGTCATACAACTCGACAAGTGCGTGCACGCAGGTCACTGACCCCACTTGTCAGTCCGTTTTGGACAGTAAATTTTCAGAAAACCCCCTGGAGTAATATTAATTTTACAAAATGGTTCCTCTGGAGGACCATTTTGTAAAATTAGGAGGACCATTTTGTAAAATTAGGAGGACCATTTTGTAAAATTAGGAGGACCATTTTGTAAAATTAATATTACTCCAGGGGGTTTTCTGAAAATTTACCGTCCAAAACGGACTGACAAGTGGGGTCAGTGACCTGCGTGCACGCACTTGTCAAGTTGTGTGACCAAATAATCACGTTCTGGAGAAGTGTGACTTAAGTGCACATCGACGACGAGTTGTGTGACCGCTGGTGCCATTAACTCAGTTTCCACCAACGCTTGCTTCTTGCGGCGATGTAGTTTGCTGCTTCGTGCGTGATGCGGCGGCTCGCCGATGAGAAGTCTGCTAGGTGGAAGCTGTAGTTTTTGCTGCATGCATCGCTGCCGTACGCGCCGTCGATCCGCCGCCCTGCTGCATGCATCGCTGCGGTGCCGTCGATCCGCCGCCGGCCGGCCGCCGGGCTGCTTGATGGGATCGTGGTCATGGTGTCGTCGCATTGGTTGAAGCTCACAATCTATGATCGGACTGTGGCTGCGATCGTGGAGTTTTATGGTCTAAAACGTGTAGACGTGCGTGCTATGGATGCTTCTCCGTGTGTCAGGGAAATCCATCATGCAAATAGATTCGTTTCAAGTGCCAAAAAAAAAAACGATTCGTTTCCTGGACTCCAACTTGTATACGTCTTGTTTAGCGTTCCACATACTATCAATCTTAACCGTTCCTTATTTCTTGTCTAATCTGAGCCATTGAATGTCTTGTGTTTTAATTATATAATAGATTGAGCTATATGATTTTGTGTCGTAGAGTCTGTGATGTGCCAGTTGTTCCACGAGTCTTGATCTTTCTATTATGCTTTGATAGTGTGTCTGGTGGTATCGAATAACCGGAGACACAGTATCACTGTATAACAGTCGGGTCGGGGCGCCACAAGTTGGTATCAGAGCAGTACTGCCTGTAGGAAACCCTTTCTACTGCTCGACGTTGAGTCTAGGGTTTGTGAAAATATTTTAACCTAAAAAAATGAGTTGTGAAAACCATCTTAGGATTCTTTTTACTCCTTATCTGGTTACTCTCTAATCTCGGAGCAATCTTACCCCGATTTGGTTTAAAGCTTTTACTCCTCGTCTGTTACTTCAAAATGATTAGAAACGGGGTTGGGTTCGACCTCTAGTGTTCTGTGTCCCGTTGCTCCCGCTGCGTTGCAATCCCAAATCAACTCAGATGTTTCGACCGAGTCTAATCCTCAGCTCCTTTGTTGGATTTTTAACCCAAGGTCTTGAACAGAAGGTCCCGGATTGTGCTGTGAGTCTGGTATGATGAATTGTGTGGGTTGTTACCCATGTGATCGTTATGCTATCTATGATTCTCGGCGCATGAAGCTGACCTTTAACCCAAGTCCTCTATGTGGTGTGTGGTAAATGGTTGAACCTTAATTTCCCACACCTCGGAGGGCTATGTAACTTTAACTCTGCCATAACTGGAGATTTTGTCTTGGAATCATCTGGGTTATGACCAAAATTCTCTTAGCGAATCCCCCATCTATGTTTATGACTCTGCTGCATCTCTCATTTTGGCTGCATCTCTCATTTTGGGCATGGTTATCACAATTGAGTAATAACCGGTGCATCTTCAACATCTTAGGATTCCCATGAGTATGTTTCTTACTCTAATCTGCTTTCCAACCTTTGTCAGTCAGTTGACAGTAAAGTTCTATCGTGCGTTTGTTTGTTCCGATGCAAGTTACTCTTGTGGTCCGTCAAGATTTTTCCACTTCGTCTTGATAGGAGAAACAAACTCCAGTACCTTGTCCATTTCCCGGACCTGGTCAAAGTATTGTACTCTGTAGAATAAGGGCCTTGTTTAGCTTTTGTTCTGCTCCACCTCAGGGTGTCACACTCTTTTATATCAGGGTATCGAGCTAAGTATCATGATCCTCTTGATGAAGTGATGCTCTTACACTTTGTTACTCTCCGAACTCCGAGTGACTTATTACTCCAGAGTGATGAGACGTGAGTAATAATGTAACTATCGGATATTCTTAGCAGTTCTTACTGTGCGGAAATCCAGGGATATCCATTGCCCTCCTTAGCATGATTGGTTAGCAAATCAATAAGCTGAGTTTGACAGTGCTACCAAGTCAGTTGGCTTTGATGCACTCCCTCGGTCCAAGAGCTAGGTTCACACCGAAGCTCCCTAGACCACCTCGTTGTGCCTTGAAAGACATGATCCTCTCTTGAACTCAAGATCCATCGGTATATCGTGATATCCTATATGTGGATCGTGATATTCCGGAGGTCTTTCCAGAAGTATCGCCAGGTTGTCACCTGACCGTGAAGTTGAGCTTATGAGTAAGCTGGTTCATTGAACAACTCCCTTCTCCAAGAAAATCGTGCTAGATACCCTGAATTATTCAGTTGAGCTTAAACCACTTGGAGAGTCAAAAGACAAAAGCTCTATCTGATATAGTTCATTCTCAATGGGATGTCTAGTCTGTTCATGTTGAAGCGAGGTGGTATCTCCTCTTTGGATATGCTACCCTCTAAATCTCTTGATTTGAATTGGGCTATCGTCAAATCAAACTCAGACCTACCTAACTGAATGTGTTAGTCTGACCAATACTTATGCCCCATTCCTGTGACATATGAGTCTACCGTCGTGGAGAATCTGGGTAAGTTTGTTGTTGAGCCCATCAACTACATTCTCATTCTCTCCATGTGTGAGGAGATTTATATTGGATATTGGGCGTTAACATTGGAAACTTGTTAGAACCAACTTTGTGCCATCCCAAGGTATGCGTTCTGGAAGTTAGAAGTGACTTCCTCCGGTTCACGTGCAATTGCTGAAAGATGTCGCCGTGGATCTGAGTAAATTGTCTGGTTTCCTCGAAATCATCTCCGGCCAGTCATGCATATGCAGAAGATTCCTGGAATGGTATGTTATTACCTCTATTCCTTGAGAAATTTCATCTATGCTTCCAGGCCACTGCTTGAATTGTTCCAGAAAGAGAGGAAGTCTGAGAACTCCTTTTGTCTTCGTTGGTGTTTCCCATCAAGAACTCAATCGTGTTCCGCTGCAAGATATTCACGTAGGGCAGCTGTCTTCTGACAAGTTGCTAATCCTTGAGTTCCGCAATCTAGTCCCTCCTTTGGAGTTTGACCTTGTAGTCCGATTCTTGGGGTCCTAGCAATTGTAACCCGTTGGTATGCTTTGCAAAGATTCCCTATTCCTTTATGTGGAGTCTGAACTATCTACACACCTGACCAGATCTGACTCTCAATCAGAAACGATAGTTGGTGATCCTCAAGAAGTTTGTCCCGATGTCTGGAAAATCAAGAAGTGTTCCCAATACTAACGATTGTGGAGTTTCTGAAGTTCTCTCGATCTAGCTTTCCGATCCTTCTCCAGTGATCTCAAATGCCCCTTCGTGAGGAAAGTTCTACTCAAGCTGCTTGGTAGAAGTTTGCCTCCTCATCTGTTGGAATCCTGTTTCAACACTCTCCCTCAGAGATTTAAGGCCTTGTGCAAAGTTCATATTCTGAATCTTTGAGAAACAGTTGTCTACCAGCTGGGAACTCTTATCAATCTCCCGTCCAACGCTTGTGTCTCCTAACTGTCAACTCAAGGGATGCTTGAAGTCTCATCCTAAGTTCTACTAGGAGGTACTCGGTCGTTGTACCTTTACCAAGATCCATCCTTCCGGAGAGGTTTCCTTCCTTCCTATGGGGTACTTTGATAGTGACCTCGGAGTGAAGACGATGAAGATCTTCATGTTGCCCTCAATCAACCTCTTCAAGAGAGAAGCCACCTGAAGCGAGAAGATCGTGTAGTGCCGTTGTAACCCTTTCTCCCTCTTCCCTACTCTAAGAATCTCGGGACGAGATTCCTGTAAGGAGGGTAGAGTTGTAACAGCACAAAGTTCGGAAACCTAAAAACCCGATTAAAATTTTCGCTTTTGTGTTGCATTGCATCATGGCATCCAAATTCTACTTGCTAAACAACACACAAATGGTTTTGGCACCATTTAGAAACAAATGCCAAACTTGTTCCAACAATTTCCAAAACATGAAGGCACTAAAAACTTGCAAAACAAAATACTTTGACTTCTTATATTTGTCAAGGAGGTTCCAAGATTTCAAAACAATATTTTTGCAATTGCTTTTAATTTTCCAAAAGAGCAACCTTTTTGACTTTTAGCCAAAAATGCCCTATTTTGAGCCTATGAACAAATTGTGGTCGAAACATTTTATTTGGAGGCGCCAATTTTTGTGGAGCTCCCACATGAGATGAAAAGGCCACACAATTTATTTCATAATTTTTGAAAGTGTTTAAGTGCTCTAATTAAATTAATTACAGTGCTGGTTTTAAATTAAAACTGAAGAAGGACCAATCCGTGGTGGAAACAAATACTCCAGGGGGTGATCTGCAAGAATGCCGTCGTCTCTCTCCTCTCACCTCACGCACGAGCTCCACTGCCGTGTCGCTTCTGCGACGCGCACGCCCTCGCCCGGGCCCCCTCCCCCTGCCCTCTCTGCAAGGAGAACGAGCTCCCCCCCCCCCACCACGTGCTCTCCCCATTCCATCGCTCACCTGCTCCAACTCCCCTCCCCAATTTCTCGCCGCACGGGCCGCCATGGTCGCCGCCCCCGTCGTGCTCGTAGCCGTCGCTAGAGGAGCTCCCGAGCAAATCGCCGACCACCACCATCTCCGCCGCGTCGCCGGCTTCAACTCTGCCAGAGGAATCGAGCGGAAAGGGGGGAAAATCAACCGCGCCGTCCATTTCCATCTCCACCACTGCCGCGGCTCCGCCGCCCGTTCTCGTCGCCGTTGAGCCCTCCCCCGCCACGCCGCCTGCACCAACACACTCGTGGTGAGCTCCCCGTGCGAATGCCCCTCTTCCCTCTCCCTCTCTCGCCGTATCCTCGCTGGAGCATCGTAGCCAATCGCCGGAGTTCGTCGTCGTGCAGTTCATCGCCCGCCGGCCGCTAAACCGGACTAGCCGGGCTGAGGGCCGGTCCCCTCTGGCCCATAGTCGGCCTGTTAGCCGGCCCAAGCCGGGCTGGAGGCCGGGCGCCTCTGGTGCCAGGCCGGCCTCCCAACCGGCCCAACCGGGCCACAGGCCGGCTGCCCAGTTTTCTTTTTCCTGTCTATTGTTTTTCCTTTTCTCTCTCGTTAGCACATGTCCCCGCTCCCCCTCTCGCTATTAGGTACATCGACTTCGATGATTCAACTACTTCCTCCATCTCTCTCGAATCCGAGGAAATAACTTTTAATAGTTGTTGAAAATAAAATAATTAAAAGTAAACAATTAAAAAGAGGAAATTCTAAAATCAATAACTTTTAATCCGGACTTCAGAAAATTGTGTTCCTTATACCAAAATGCTCGGAAAGTTGTGAACTACCTACAATCCTCATCATCATGCATAATTGATCACAATTACAATAATGTGCTCTAGTAGTAAATTATAATCACTAAGTTTAAATATGGGGTTTATTCCAAATAATGCCATAAATATAACGGGGACCCCATTTAACTTGTTGATCATGTTCAATGCTTCTAGGGTGCATTTAAAATGTCATATCATCATTTTTATATGCATTGCACATTTGCCATGTGTTGATTGTTGTTTCTGCTTTCCGGTGTTGTTTGCTCTCCGGTAGATCACGAGTCGGAGTTGAGCATCATTACTCCGACAAGCAGTTTGACTACTCCGTTCAACAAGGCAAGCGTAATCCCCCCTCTGAGTATGTCTCCTCCTATATTTCCGCAATTATTTTCCCCACCATAATATTGCATTCGGTTCCAAATGTCTTTTGCTTGGATTAGAGTATCCTACTAGTTGCATTAGAAATCTGTTGCCATTACCTGTATCCTTCCTAATATCCATAGGATTGAAGTGTTGGCCTGAGGTAATTATACTTGTTATGTATATTTGCTTAGCCATGCTTAGTTTAAATGCTTAGATGTCCGGTGGATGTTTCAATGTTGGAACAGTTGATGGAACGGCCGGATGTGATGAATGATGTGGTGACGGTTAATAAACATGCTAAAAGGCGGGGATGAGGGGCCACTATGGGTTGGTGGTGTTTTGTCTCGTTCTCGTCGCCTAGGTGCGAGTTCTGTACCTCTTGAACCAAGTTGAGCGTGCAACCATGCGTGGGCTATATGGAACCCCCATCGACCGACTAACTTGTGGCGGACTAGCCAAGGGTCCTCTAGTTTGGCTTTCCATTTGCGCGTGCGTTGAAGATGGTGGCCAAGACTGGGATGAGGATGGTTGTGTTAGGAGAATAAGTGGCCGCGGGACAGGGTGTTGGAGGAGTCACCAAACCTGTCCTACCGCCACTGATGATCCTTGGATAGTCTTAAGCGAGGTAAAGGTTGTAGCCGCTCCCATCCAGCCAGCTTTCCCCGGAAGAGAGCTAAGAGCTAGGCAATGGGCCGGACGGTACGCATGGATAAGAAGCTGGGAGGTCCCTCGGGAACCTGGCGACTTTCACATTGTACACCCCTGCAGGGATAAATCTTTTCGAAAAGCCGTGTCCGCGGTTATGGACGACTTGGGAATGGACGATGATCATAGAATAACTTGAACGGAATGAGTAAAACTTGGGTACTAAAAGTACCACTCAAGAATGCAAGGTTGACTTCCTCGAGGGTGATTCGGGGAGGTGCCTTTGTGGAACAGGTACAGTGTTGATGATGGTGATGTGATGAAGGTGATCACAAGAAAAGAGTTACTTCTTACCCCTTTTTCCAAAATAATCTGATTAGTCGATGCCATGGAGTTATGTCTTTTTAAAATAAAATCAGCTTTATGCAAAACAGCCATAAAACCTTGAAAGCCAATCATCGAGCATATATTAGCTCTTAATCTTGCGAGTTCATCGAACTCAACGTCGTTTGCTTATTTTCAGGAGAGGACTTAACCGACCTCGAAGGTGGGTTCTTTGTGGACGTCGACGAGTAGTCTGGGGTTCCCAGGTGGCAGCTTGGGACATCCCGGAACAGCTGGCGCTGGATGTTTATTTGCAGGCCTCTTAGGCCATAATTTGGTTCTTGTTGTTTAGAACAACCAATTTTGCTTCCGCTTGTTGTATTGTTGGGTCTGTGACCTCTGGTTGTCATTTGCTATCTTTCTCTATTACTAGTAGCCTTGCACGTGCACGCACGTCTCTATAAGACACATCTTATCATTAAGTTGAATGATATTTTTTATTTTTTACATTCATAGTAACTTGCATGTGCACGCACGTAGAAATAATCTAAAAACATTTTTTTTAATCTTATTTCTCGCTTAGCTAGTTTTTTATTGAGTCATTTAAATGTGTGTCATGCCCAACGATGTATGCTATACCGACTAAAAATATCGCAATTACAATGTCACGAGAGTACTTTTTTAGAACACAAAATAAACTTAAAAAATCGGTGCACTCGAGTACCGAAAAAATAATCAACTATATTAGTACATAAGCAAAGTTGATCTATTGAGTCGAGTCGTCATTTGTTGGCTTGGCAAACAGTGAAAGGAGAAATGATTGCGAGAGGGGCATAGTGTGTGCATCAACACTTATAAGTCAAGTAAACGTGCAACTTTAGTACATGTATCAATAAATTCATGGAAGAAATTTAATATCATTATCCAAGTGAAAATCAACTATGCAGATGCCAGGTGTAATGTTTAAAACTTCTTAAATAATAAAGATCTCGTTATTAAGAAAAGTTAAAATCAACTGTTATTTAAAATTGATAATCAACTACTATGCAAAAAAAGTCGTCACACATATGCGCGCATATACAATAATGTACCTATGAATTCAATATTTCTTTCTAACAGGTAGCATCTCTACAAAGAAAATAATATGAAACCCAAAGGCATCGGATATCAATATGCATGTTGCTTATACTGAATCTTCAAATCACTTGGAGGCAACAATGGAAGGTTCTCTGTCCCAGAAATGAAAAAGAAAAGTGAAAGCGTTTCTGTGCTACCCAGGGAAGAAATGAGCTCACACTATTCCGGTATATACAGTGATCTTGCCCACTCCTAGCAAAATAGGCTTATTAGTTAATGTGCATTGCCTGTCTGACTCGAGTCCTTTGTGACGTGTTCTGAATCTTCAGCTGGAGCTGCTGTCTTACTTCATATTTGAGCTCAGCCTCATCGACTACAGCATGCTCAAGTTCCAGCCGTCCATGCTGGCAGCAGAGCGGTCATCTACACCGCTGAGTGCACTATCAAATGGGTTCAAGTCCTGGAACAGGTGCTGCGAGCTCCACACAAAGTACTCTGGACTGGAGAACAGGTGCTACATCGTCCAGCGGCCGTGGCGTGGGACAGGGACACAGTATAGCATCCTAAATAAGTTAAGATCAAGAGGTGGAGGATGACGGCGAACCTGAAAAAAGTCTGCTCGGTGCGTGGAGCTCGCTGGCCTCGTGTGGAGGCTCTCTCATCCTGAAGACATTTGTTGCTCGCCTCGTGCAGGCTCTGGCCGCATGCTCGCTCGCATGGATTGAAACGGAGTTCGCTGGCTCACGCGGATTGGCGGCAGTCACGGAGGTCGCACGAATCGCGAACACAACGCTGATTGGCGGCCTGGCCGGCGGGACTGGCACGGACGCCATGGGGTAAGCTTTGAAGTACGGAGTATGTGTGAGCATGGGAGCCCCAACTGGGCGAGGCGGTGGTCGGACTGTCGGCGGCATTGTGGTGTAGCTGCTGGTCGGTAAGTATAGGGGACTGGGTATGGGTAAAAGATGGCGGCGCGAGGACGGGATATGATCCTTTTGTGGCCTTTTGTGGCGAGGAGTAAGGACTGAAGGCCGGAGAGGTACGTCGCCGGATCGGGTGCCTCCCTGCCTGATTCGGTAGGGGAGCCTTGCTTGAGCAGAAGATGCGGCGGGATGGCAGTTCGTGTTGGTTCCGATCTCCGCTTCGTCACCCAAGACACACCCAACCGTGGCCAAGAAGCCCTGCCACCATGGACATGCCGCACCCAGCCGTGGCCGAGAAGCTCTGCCGCCATGGCCATGACGCACCCAGCCGTGCCGAGAAGCTCTGCCGCCATGGCCATGAAGCACCTGGCTGTGGCTGAGAAGCTCTGCCGCCATGGCCATGAAGCACCCGGCTGTGGCTGAGAAGTTGCGCGGAACAAGGTATCTCCGCTGCCTTTACCCACGGTCACCATGGCTAGGCCGAAGCTGGCCGGGATTCGGTCGGCTCGTAACTCAGGAAAAACAAAAGAAAACGTTTCGTGTAGATGGCAGCTCAACACGGGGGCAGCTCAACACGGGGGGAACAATCTGGATCGTTGATCTGATATCGAACGACACAAATTTAATGTATCCGATCAAGTTTGCTCTTTTAATAGTAGTATAGATAAGAGTTGAGCTATATGATTTTGTGTCGTAGAGTCTGTGATGTGCCAGTTGTTCTACAAGTCTTGATCTTTCTATTATGCTTTGATAGTGTGTCTGGTGGTATCGAATAACCGGAGACACGGTATCACTGTATAACAGTCGGGTCGGGGCGCCACAGTATCAAAGCGACCTCTAGGGCATTATCTTGTTGATGCGCAACTTCTCGGTGGGTATTAACCATCCGGTGGCTGCATCCTGTTGGCCGCTTCCGCGGTACCTCCAACGCGACTCGTTTTGAGCTGCGATTACCGATCTGCGACTGATATCCATGTGAGGAGTTGGCGATGCAAGCTTCTTCTGCGAGTACTGAGCCTGCGTTCTCGCATTCTAACGCTCTCTGCCTGTCTCCATATATTGTAATAACACCGTTTGGTCCTGGTATCTTTAACTGTAGGTAGACGTAGCAGGGGCGGGCGGTGAATTTGACATAGGCTTCTCTTCCAAAGATCGCATGATATGAGATCTTGACTGCTACAACCTCAAAGTCTAGGAGCTCTGTGCGGAAGTTCCGCTCTGTTCCAAAGCTAACTTCAAGTGTTATCTTTCCGATGGGTCGCGTGACAGCTCCTGGGATTATGCCTTGAATTTCTTTCCTGGATGGTCGCAGCCTCGTCTCGGGTATATTCATTCTTCGAAGCATGTCTTGATATAGGATGTTCACTCTTCCTCCCCCGTCCATTAGGACCTTACTTAACTTGTATCCCGCGACTTCAGGCGTGACCACAAGAGCTGGCTGTCCTGGATCTCTTACTTCTGGGGGGTGATCGCCGCGACTCCAAATAACCGATTGCTCTGTCCAGCGACGATACCTTTCTGGCGTTGAAATCTGACCGCTCTTCCGGCTTCCATCCGTTGTTTGTACTTCCACCGTATGAAACTGTCCTATATTTCTTCTAGGTAAAACATCAGGCCCTTGATGAGAGCGAGATTTATTCTTGTGCTGCATTGATCCGCTGCGAGCCGCATCTGGCGTGTCGCCTTCTTTCCACCTCCGGTAATAATGACATTGCGCCTTTGTGTGACTCGCTGGCCTGCCATCTCTCCTGCGATGTAAGTCGCAAGGTACGTCGAAGATCCCCTTGCAGTCATTCGGGAGTAAGGCCTTATCACTCCCTGGCTCCTTTATCTGGCGTGCGCGATGTTCAGTTTGCGCGACTTGCAAATTCCCCGTTGAGTTCTGTGATAAGCCGCCTGTCCTCTTATCTGTCTTTGCGTACTTGTCAGCTGTTGCCAAAAGCTGGTCGAAACTGTCAATCTTGTGCTCAGCACGACTTAATTTGTGCACCAGCGGCTCAAATCTACAGTTCTTTCTCATAGCTTGTATTGCAGCCTGTACTGTTAAGTTTTTGGTGGAGCCAACGATCTCCGCGACTCTCTTGATCCAGTCACCGCTTGATTCGTCCTCGTTTTGAATGCATTGTCTAAGGTTTTTCATGTCTTCTGTCTGGAATCTGTTGATGAACTTGTCCTTCAGGTCTTCCCATGTGCTTATTGATTTTGATGGCAGCCTTAACAGCCAATCCCTGGCTTCTCCCTATATTGCCAAGTGGAAATATTTCGCACGTACTTCCTGAGTTACATCAGCCCCAGTCATGCTCGCCTCGTAATCTTCCATCCATAAGGCAGGGTCTTGGTCACTGCGATAGGTGGTGACTCGCTGCGACTCGCCGAAGTTCGGGGGGAAACGAGTGAGCCGTACTTCCTCTCCAAAACATGCTGGTCCTTCAATAATGAATAGGAGTTTACTGGCGCTGAATCTTCATCTGAATCAGTTTCAATCTGGGATGGCTGAGTCGCTCCGGACGTCCGTGACTCGCCTTCTATCTTTTTTTCTTTTTCCAATGATACCTGCAAACCTGCTAGCTGGTTGACCACTTCTTCGACGCTGCACTTTTCTCCTCCTCATGATACCTCGTGTTGCGGCTCATTGGGCGTGACTCCATACATATTTGCTTGTTGCAAGGCAGCGGTTTGCAGTAGGTCGATCGCATGACGAGCTTCCTTATCAGCTCGTGTGTCTCCAACCGGTGCTATCTTTGACAATATTCCTATCGCGGCATGCACGTTGCTCTCTGGGTCGCCGTGGAACTGTGATCTCATCTCTCCTCTGTCCATTTTGATCTGATGCTTTTGCTGCCAACGACGGAGTCGCCAATCTCCTTCTTGAAGTTTCTTGCGCACAGACGCCGTCTTGGTTTGGACCGCCTGGCGCTTTGGCTGCCAACGACGGAGTCGTTGACCTTTTTCTTGGAGTTTCTTGCGCTCAGCCGCGAGTCTTTGTGCCTCTTCACAGAGTTCCGTCCTGATAGCTTCAATCTCTTCAATCTTGAGGTCTCCTTCCTGATTTGGTAGAGATCCCCAAACAGGTCTTGACGGGACGGGGATGGGTAGTTTTGCTGTAGCTTGTTGTAGCTCCTCCAACACGCGGACCCTGACCGGCCGCAGTTCCTCCACCGACTCGCTTCCTTGAGTCGCATCTATAGATCTGCGACTGACGGATCCAACGAAAACTTTTACTGATCCGATGGGAACAATGTATCCAAACTCGATGCGATCTACCTCGGGTCCCCACTCTGAGTCATCGATGAAGGGGACTCCATTGATGCCTTCAACCCGGCCGATGACGATGTCCTTGAAGCCTGATTTCGATCTTGCGCGGAACGTGACGCTCTTGACCGCAGGCCCCACGGTGGGCGCCAACTGTCGTGGGTTTGTCACGTCAGGTGTCATAGATGACTTCGTAGGTGTGGGATTACGCGAGTCAAGCATCTCCGAGCTTGGGATCGCAGGAACAAAGATCAACACAGATTTACCCAGGTTCGGCCCCCTCAATGTGAGGTAAAAGACCTACTTCCTGCCTACCCTAGATTGGTATTGATATGATAATCGAGGTGTTACAATGGAGGCGATCCGATCTGGTACTCGCCGTATGAGATAGGGTTTAGGGCTTGATAGCTTGACCCTCTCTAAGTCCTGCCAGTCCTCTTTATATACACAGAGGCTCGCCAGGTTACAAAGGAAACTTCCCCCATAAGGAATACGTCCACAGAGGCCTACTCGAAGACTACTTGGTCGACACATCCTCCGGGATATGTCTTCTAGATCTTTCCCCTTATGGCGGTTCAATACCGGGCTTGCTCCCAAGTGGGCCTTTGCCCGAGCGAGTAAAGTAAGTCGCATTGGGCTGCGGGTTAATCCAGAAAGTATTCCCCCGACACTGGATATGGGTGTGCTTGGGCCTCCGAGAGCAAGTGGACCACTTGCCTTTTGACATCGTCAACGCTTGTCAAAGCATCAACGCATTGAATAGGAGTCCTGGGTAAGATTTTTCCAACACCGCTGAGTTAAAAATGTGAAGAAAACGATTAAAACGTACGTGCCTACTACCACGCGTCTGCAGCAAAGCGTACTTATGGCCATTTGTTGCTCCCTGAAGTTCGTAGCTATCTCTGAAGCGCGCATAGCTAGCTCGTTGTTTTTCTTTGCTTGCTTGAAAGAGGAGCTCCGATTTGACGTTCCGGCAAAGCAGGGTGTGATGGCATAGTTAAGAGGGGTGCTAGCTGTGGAGAGAAGAAGAGAGAGTGAGAGTAGTAGAAGAGAGCTTCGGGTGGGTTGCGAACAATAAACACATAGCAGAAGCCACGAAACGGATAACTCCATCAGGTTCCCTAGCTGGGAAGGAAGCCTAGTCCGTCGAGGAAGATCCAATGGTGAGTAAAGAACTTCCGCAGCTCGATTTGTTTGACGCTTGAATGTGGTTTTCCATCTTCGCTGTTTTTGTTGGATCTGTTGCTGATTTCTTCCTCTGTTCTTCTTATTCAGAAACGAACGAGGGACTTTCTTGGTGTGGGTGGAGGAAGAGCTGGCGATGATGAGGATGACCACGTCGTCGAAGAGGAGTTTGTTGTCCCTCTGTCTGTGGGTAGAATCCTTAGGAGTGGGAGAAGCAATGTCAATAGTTGTTTTGCTCCGAAAGATCTCTGTGACGCAATAGATGAGTGGTCAGATCAGGCACTGAACTTGGTTAGGAGTATAGGTCTCTCTGGTCTGCTCACGCTCGACCGTTTCTCCCACTTCAACCGTGATTTCACGCAGTTTCTATACGAGTGTGTAGATACTAGAAATAGAAGGCTAGTGTTAGGGAACTACCGATTCGCAACGCTACATGAAGCATTGTTCTGCAGGGTGGTAGGATGTAGGTCGGGGGGATCTATCACACTGTATAGGTTGCGTGGAGCACCCACACCTCGTGAGATCATGGATGCTAGAGCTGCGGTAGGTTTGCCGGGGTGTGCAGAGCTCACCACTCACATACTGCTTGATCTGCTGAAGAGAGCACGTGTAACATCCCAAAAATATTATCAATATTATGTTCCAAAAATGAGAGCCAACAAAAACTTTTTGTTGTTTATTGTATGTTAATTGCTTCTTGTTACTGAGTTGTTGTTCTTGCTGTTTGTGTGAATGTTTGCTCTAGTGAACACTAGTAAGAAAGAAAGAAAACAAAATACCAAAATCAAAGCAAGAAAATAAAAATGACAAGTTGTCACTTAAAAATCTCAAAGTGACAAACTCAATTATTTTTCAAACCAAAGTCAGTGGAGATGTAATGTAAACACTCCCCATTTTGTTCCTACCACTTTCCCCTCTCAAATATTATTTTTGAACTAGTTTTAAAATTCTAAAATAAAAACAAATTGAAATAAATTAAAATAACATAAACAAAGTACTATGAAAGAAAATGTTGCAAAACATTTTATTTTGCAAAGCCAAATTTTGTGGAGCTTCTACACATTATGGGAAGGCCCCACAAATTTTGGCAAATTTTTATAAATTGATTTAGTGCCCAAATTAAATCAAGAAGAGCTACTGCAATTAAACAGAAGGACTAAAATGTAATTAGAAGAAAGAAGAAGGAAAAGGAGCAGAGCACAGGAGCCAGGGGGTTTTGGCAAAAATGTCATCGGCTACCTCTCCGTCGCCGTGTCGTCGCCGTACGCCCGCGCGCGCCGTTTCCCCGGGCCCCCCAGGCCCCCCCTCTCACCCGCAGCCGTCCACGGTCGTCGCCTCTGCGCTCTCTGCACGAACTCGAGCACCCCGTTGCCGAAATCGCCGCCCTGTCCCCCATTGCCGCCGCGGCAGCACTTGGACGGCGCCGATGAAATTCACCCCACCCTCTGCACCTCGACGCGTGCCACTCCGCCCAGGCCTTCTAGAAGACACTAGAGCCTCGCTCGTCACCGCGTTGCCCCGCCCATCGCCGTGCCTCGTCAGCCTCGGGCAAAAGATCTTGCCGGTGCGCCGTGGACACGCCCGTGCACCTCGCCCATGAACGCCGGCATCCGCCGCTATAAACCACCCCCGACCCCCTCTGCTCACTCCACACCACCCCATCTCCCTTTCCCTCGCTCCAATTTCACCGTGCTCTGCCCGGAGGGCAGACATTGCTGCGCCACGGCCGCCGTCAAGGTCGGACACGGCCGCCGCGCTGCTCTACCCTATTCTCCCCTCTTTGCCTCGTAGCATGTTGCCACAGCTTCACCACACTCACCCGCCCCTTTTTCCCTCTGGATCGTGCACAGGACGCCGTAGGGAGCTCGCCGGAGTAGCTGCCGTGGCCGTGGGAAGTTCGTCGACACGCCGCCGGAGCTAGCCGCCGTCCCAGCAAGTAGGACTCATCCAGGAGCTTCCACCTCACCACCGCCGTCGATTCGCGTCATCACCGTGCCCTCCCGTGCCCCCTAGGTGAGACCTCCGTCCACCACATCGCCGCCGGCGCGGCAGCGCCGCCAAATTTTGGTCGCCGTCGTCGCGTCGCACGTGGACCGTTGGATCTCGATCCAACGGTTGCGTACCGTTTCGTGTTTAAAAAGAGAGAGAGACTGACGGGCGGGCCCCGCTCGTCAGGATTTTATTAATTTCCAACCGCACACTCTGTCGCTGACGTGTAGGCCCCACCTGTCATAACTTTCAACATTATCCAAACAGAGAGAATTTCTAATTTAGTTTTCTCTGGAAATTTCAGTACTGACATCAACTTAGAAAATCAATATCTCAAGATTTAGGAATCCAAATAAATCAAACTCAATTGTTCTGGAAAGCTTATGAAAATTTTAACCAACCCAATTGGTCCCATGTCATTTAATTAAATAAATAAAAAGTATTATTAAAAATACTACAGAAGGTTTAAATTCTAAACTTGTTTGTTTCTGATACTCTGTTAGTCCAAATAATTCCAAACCAATTTTGCTAGCTTAGTACTGCCTTGTATTAGCTTCCCAAATTTTGGTAGAATTATTTGTGCAGTATTAATTGTTTAGCATGAAATTGAAGTTTGAACACCCTTCTGCAATCAAACATTTAAATATGTTAAATGGTTAACCCAAATGAATTAGGACCAATTTTGTTAGGTCACATTTAGTCATGTTTAGTTACCCCTAAAAGGATTTATTTTTAGAAGCAACAGAATTTAAATGGTAGCCAAAACTTGATTAATAAGCTTCTGGATTCAAACAAATGTGTAGGGAGTTTAGTAACTCCAATTGAACCAAATCAAATTGTGTTGTCTTCTACACATCAGTAGCTTTCCATAGAATTTTAGTTTGTATTTTTGTGACCAACAGAACTCAAGTTATTGAATTAAACATGTTCCACAAGTTTCTGCCATAATGTTGAACATAAATAAATGATGTTAATTCAAATATTTTGAAACCAAATTGTATGGTTTGATGTGTGCAGCATCTGTGTGTGATGTTCATGATTGTTGTGTTGAATGATTGCTTGTATAGCTTAGTGATTGTTTGCATTGTTTGTATATTAATTAGACGAAACGTTGACGGATATATCGAGGAAGGAGAGTTTGCTGAAATTGAAGAACAAGAGCAAGATCACTTTGCCAAGCAAGGCAAGCTATTCTCTGAGCTTGCACTACAAACATATGCATCTACTTTCATAACATGTTTTACTCTCAAAGCAAGATTTATAAAACCCATTTCAAAAGTATATGGATATTATTTTGCCACCTATGTAGAAATAAAGATTGTTATATCAAATTATAGGATGGGAAAAACAAATATGGTTTATCAAAACTCCTTTGAAATTACTTGTGAGATGATGAAATACCGAGATGTCGGTGTTGGAATGGAGAAGAAGAAAAATGGTGATGTTTATGAAAAATGCACAGTGTGTCCTTGTACTTACGTCAACCATCCGATACCCTGTGCGACCACATCCACCACATATGGGAAAGGCTTAGTCATATAATTTGCTCATATTAGTACTGGATACCTCATCGACGGAGATGACTCCGTCATGCATGAGGGGATAGTGTGTTGGTCATCCCCTGACCCGGGTCCTCGCTCAAACTCTATGAAAGATAAGGAGGAGGATTGAAGGTTCCACCATAAACCGCCGGACAAAACCTATGAGTCCTCACACTTAGATTCCGAAGGGCTGGGTTAAGTGTGTTGGAAGTGTCATATGGGAAGGATCCTATACTAGCATGAGCAAAGGACAGGCTATGGTCGGCGGCTTACTTCGCATACACCCTGTATGGCGAGACGTGGCGGACACGATGAGTTGCCGGATGGATGTGGGAAAAGCGTGCTACCTCTGCAGAGTGTAAAACTATTCGAATAGCCGAGTCCTCGGATATGGACAGTTGGGAGGCCCTACTTTGACCATGTGCAAGTTTTTGGAAAAGTTTTTAAGTTTAAAAAGAAACTGAATTGGAGATGGTGTTACACAGCTATACCACATGGAGTGGTATGAGTTGTTGAAATAGATGGACCATGGTGAGCCATGGTCAGAAACAGGAGGAGTTTTGGTGAACAAATGAGATGGTGGTTTCTTTAAAAATAGTTATAAAACTCTTCTTACCTTTTTCAATAAAGATATAGAGATGTTTAAAATAAATAAAAGTTGTCAACTAAAATAAAACTAGTGCATACTCATGTTGGGGTAGTTTGCGAGTACATTCAAATGTACTCATATTGGTTTCGTCCCTGGCTATTGACCTAGCCAGACTACGAGGAGGAGCACTACGCCGAGCAAGAGTATGGCGACTTCTACGCCAACTAAGGATCTCCACAAGTCAGCTGCCTGTCGGGTTGTCATCGTTAGAATATGATGTCTACTACGCCGTAGCTTCCGCTGATATTTTGGTTTGGCCCATGAAGGCACCTATGTAAGAACTTGGTCTAAATGACCATTTATGTAAGACTTTTATTCGGTACTGTAATGGATGTAAACTTTGGTATCCAATTCGGATTATGTGCAACGACAGACTGATCACGGGATCGTTGTGTTAAGCATAATCGGGTATTTCGGACAGCTAGTCCGGGGTCCCCACAGACTTGGTATCAGAGCCATCCTGACTTTAGGAAACCTTAGTTAGCATGGTCGTTGTCAAATGTTACAAAAGATAATTTCTAAAAAGAAAGGAATGAAGTATTTTCGAAAACTGCTTATCTCCAATCCTCTTACTTATGCAAAATTTACTCCATTAAATTATATTTTCCTTGTATCCTAAAATTTTGCACACCTCTCATTAAGCTTAAAATTTGACTCACTTGTTGCCATACTATATTAAAATTTTGATATACTTGTCACTTAACTAACTTAAAATTTGCTTAAAAACTGTAGATGGCACTCCATTGGACCGAGTTCGTTCAGCTGGAGAAGGACAGCAAGTTGACGTTTGAGAGGGACTTGTTCGAGTTGACCAAGCTGTTAGGTCGCCCCGCTCCAGAGTTTGAGGGAGCTCAGATTGATGTTCATGGTGTCGGAAGGCTGAGCTGGCTCATCAGGTCGTCAGTTCGCAGGAACATCAAGTCTCCCAGTTCCAGGACACTCATCTTCACCACCAAGGAGGCCACCTGGGTTGATGGTCTCTGTACTGCTACACAGAGGATGCTAGCCCGACTTTGTGAGGAGCACAAGGCGGAGTTAGTAGACTCCCGTTTCCGGTTCTACGGGAGGCGCAACTGCGATGGACACCCTACTCCTTCACCTTACCACCCGATGTTTGGGAGCTACATCATGGACATGGAGATCTTACTTCAGTGCACTCAGGATGATCTGTTGCGCACTAGGATTCAGCTCCACTTCGACCGCGAGTCGCTCGTTGAGCTTCGCGAGAACGAGATGAAGCTGATGGTGGAGAAGGTTGCTCTTCTCAGGAAGAGGGCCCAGCTGAGGAAGACTATCGTGAAGCTCCGCACGAAGGTGGCAGAGCAGGACGGGCTGATTGAGGATCTAGAGCACCATACTGACGAGATGGAGGAGGAGGGCGAGGATCTCCGCAAGGAGAACAACGCTTTCCTCAGTGACGATGATGACTTCGTGGAGGAGATGGATTGTGAGGAGGAGATGATGAGGAGGAGTTAGTTGACGAGGAGGAGGAGCCACTCGAGGCACTTCTCGAGGACGAGGAGGAGGATCCCGAGGAGCCAGCCTACCAGTCAGATGCTGACGTGTTAGAGCTGGAGGTTCCACCTCAGTAGGCGAGTGACTTGATCACTACCGCAGGATTAGGTTGACCCCTATCGCTAGTCGAGTCGAAGTAGTGGTTCTTTTGGAAACCAGATGTATGTTGTAAGCTTGAGGTTGTAAGCTTGTTGTTGATGTGAACCCTTTGATGTGATGTTGGTAATATATAAGTATGTTTGTCTTGTTTAAATCTGTGTGAAATATTTTCATATAAACCTTAAATTAATCAACCACTTGAGAGATCGTCATTTCCCTTAGTCGAACTTTTCTTTGCCTTGCCTCTTATACCCGGTGTGCTTCAGGATGCCGCCCCGTCGCGACAATACGGGAGGATCAGGATCAGCACCACCACCACCGGACCCAACCCCCGCCCAACTTCTCGCACTTATCATGGAGGAACGTGAGAATGCCCGGCAGGAGCGCCAGGCTCATCTCGTTGCCCTGCAACAACTCGCAGCCGCTTACAACAACAACAACAACAACAACGGTGGTAATGGCAATGGCAATGAGAACCAGCGATCTACCTTAGGCGATTTTCAGAAGACCAACCCACCCACCTACTCCAAGGGACTTCACCCACTAGAAGCCGATGATTGGCTTCGCACCATCGACAATAATCTTGAAGTTGCTGCTGTGGGAGAAAATGAGAAGTGCTGTATGCAACCCACTATCTCGCTGGACCTGCAAGAGCTTGGTGGGAAACTACCAAGACTCTCCAGCCAGCTGGTCATGTCATCAACTGGGCTGAGTTCCAGGAGAAGTTCCGCAAGAAGCATATTCCTTACGGACTTATTGAGAGGAAGAAGGATGAGTTCCGCAAACTGAGGCAGGGAAGTAAAGATGTGGTCGGTTATCTGGAGGATTTACCGATTTATCTCGGTATGCTCCTGATGACACCGACAAAGAAGAGAAGAAGATGGAGCGTTTCATGAGTGGACTTCATGATGAACTGCAGTGTGCTCTGGTTATCCATGACTTCCGTGATCTGGAGTCACTTGTGGACAAGGCTATCCAGCTGGAGACCAAGCGCAAGTCTATGTATGAAGGTCGCAAGAGGAGGATGAATGCTCAGGAAGGTTCGAGCAGCCAGAAACCTCGTATCTTTCAGCAGAACCCCAGGCCTGCCTATCGTCCACCCCAAGCTCCACGCCCCAATTTCCCTAACCGCCCAAACAACTTCAACCGCCCCAATGACAATAACCGTCCCGGAGGAAACTTCAACAACTTCAACCCCAATGCCAATGTTGTCTGCTTTGAATGCGGCAACAAGGGTCACTACTCCAGACAATGCCCCAATCCTAAGAGGAATGTTCAGCGCCCCAATGCGCCGGCTCCGAACAATGGTCAAGGCCGCAATGGTAATGGAAATGGCAAGAATGCCGCACCCCGCGGAAATGCTGCTGTTGCCAAGGGTCGTCTGCACCACATCAATGCTGAAGAAGCTCAGGATGCTCCGGATGTTGTGCTGGGTACGTTCCTTGTCAACTCAGTACCTGCAACTGTTCTGTTTGATTCTGGTGCTACCCATTCATTTGTTACCCAAGAATTTGTTGCTAAGGGAGGTTTAGTCGAGAGCCTCTTACCCAAACCCATGGTCATCCAAATCCCAGAATCCACCGTAGAGACCAAGATGTTTTGCTCCGATGTACCCCTTGAGATCAAAGGAGAAAAGTTTCCAGTTAACTTAATTGTTCTGGGAACCCAAGGCATCGATGTTATACTCGGTATGAATTGGTTAGCCAAGTACCATGGTCGAATTGACTGTGCTAGAAGAGCTGTATCCATCACCACCGACAAAGAAGTAGAAGTGGAGTATGTGTCTGAAACTAGTCAATCCCACCCAGGCTGCCATGAAGCATAGCTCGACCTGCCCTAGATGAGATCCGTGTTGTTCACCTGTTCAAGGATGTTTTCCCAGAAGAATTGCCTGGTATGCCGCCAGACCGGGAAATTGAGTTCATAATTGAGCTTATCCCAGGAACCGCCCCTATATCCCAAAGACCTTATCGGATGAATCCGGAAGAGCTGGTTGAGTTGAAGAAGCAATTGGCAGATATGCTCAGCAAAGGACTTGTTCGCCCAAGTGCTTCACCTTGGGGATCACCCATTATATTTGTGGACAAGAGAGACGGTACCACACGCCTGTGTGTGGATTATCGCAAGCTGAATGACGTAACCATTAAAAATAAGTATCCTCTTCCCAAGATCGAGGATCTGTTCGATCAAATGAACGGAGCCCGAGTCTTTTCCAAGATCGATCTTCGGACAGGATACCATCAGTTGAAGATCCGAGAGACAGACATTCCCAAGACCGCCTTCACCACTCGTTACGGGTTGTTTGAATACACCGTGATGTCTTTTGGTCTGACCAATGCCCCAGCCTATTTCATGAATCTCATGAACAAGATTTTCATGGAGTACCTCGACAAGTTCGTGGTAGTTTTCCTTGATGACATCCTTATTTATTCCAAGACCGAAGAAGAGCATGCTGAACACCTGCGTCTAGTTTTGGAGACTCTCCGAGAGCACCAGCTGTATGCCAAGCTTAGCAAGTGTGAGTTTTGGCTCAGTGAAGTGGCATTTCTCGGACATGTTGTGTCTGCCGGAGGAATTTCTGTGACCCAGAGAAGATTCAAGCCATTATCGACTGGTTATCCCCAACCAATGTGTTTGAAATCCGAAGCTTTCTCGGACTTGCCGGTTATTACCGCAAGTTCGTTGAAGGATTTTCCAGTATAGCCAAACCCATGACCCAACTGTTGAAGAAGGACAAGAAATTTGAATGGACTCAGAAGTGTGAGGATAGTTTCCAAGAGCTGAAGAAGAGACTAACCTCAGCCCCAATCCTGATCATGCCAGACGTCACCCAGAGTTTCGACGTGTATTGCGATGCATCACGCCTCGGACTTGGTTGCGTTCTGATGCAAGAAGGCAAAGTGGTGTCGTACCTGTCCCGGCAGTTGCGACCGCATGAAGAGAATTACCCAACCCATGATTGGAGTTAGCTGCTGTTGTTCTTGCCCTCAAGACGTGGCGTCCCTATCTTGCGGGACATCGCTGCGAGGTCTATACAGATCACAAAAGCTTGAAGTATATTTTCACCCAGAAAGATCTGAACCTGCGACAGAGGAGATGGATGGAATTAATCAAGGATTATGATATTGGAATCCATTATCACCCTGGAAAGGCTAATGTAGTTGCCGATGCCCTTAGTCGCAAACCTTGCACCCTGAATGCCCTGATCCAAGCCGAACAGCCAGCCTTGTTCAAAGAGTTCCAAGATTTTGGACTAGAGCTTGTTAGCCATGGTTATCTCGCCAATCTAGAGTTAACCCCAACCCTGATGGATCAAATCAAAGAAGCCCAGAAAGGTCATGAAAGCATAGAGGGAATTAGGAAGAAGATTTCCCTCGGCAAAGCACCCGGTTTTACCGAAGATGCTGAAGGAGTGCTGAAATTCAATGACCGTATCTGTGTGCCCAATGTCACGGAACTTAAGGAGTTAATCCTGAAGGAGGCCCATGAGACCCCTTATTCAATCCACCCCGGCGGAACCAAAATGTACCAAGACCTTCGAGAAAGATTTTGGTGGCATGGAATGAAGCGAGAGATTGGTTCATTCGTAGCCAAGTGTGACATCTGCCAGCGAGTTAAGGCTGAACATCAGCGACCCGCTGGATTGCTTCAACCTTTGAAAATTCCCGAGTGGAAGTGGGATGAGATTGGAATGGATTTTATTACCGGACTTCCAAGATCCAACCGAGGCCATGATTCAATCTGGGTCATCGTTGATCGACTGACCAAGGTTGCCCATTTCATCCCTGTCAACACCACCTATCGGGGACATCAGTTAGCAGACTTGTATATTTCCAGAATAGTGAGCCTGCATGGTGTGCCTAAGAAGATTGTATCTGATAGAGGCACGCAATTCACCTCAAGATTCTGGAAATCCCTTCATGAAGCCCTCGGAACCAAGTTAGCATTTAGCACAGCTTATCATCCCCAGACCGATGGCCAAACTGAGCGAGTGAACCAGATATTGGAGGACATGCTTCGCGCATGTGTTCTATCCTATGGTTCCAAGTGGGAAGATTGTCTTCCGTTTGCAGAGTTCTCGTACAACAACAGTTATCAGTCTAGTCTGCAAATGGCCCCTTTTGAAGCCCTTTACGGCAAGAAGTGTCGTACACCCCTGAATTGGTCTGATACCGGAGAAAGCAAATTGTTCGGACCAGATACCCTCCGTGAAGCTGAAGAGCAAGTTCAGCTTATTCGTGAACGCCTCAAAACTGCCCAATCCCGTCAGAAGAGTTACGCTGACACCAAGCGCCGTGACCTCACCTTCAACGTCGGAGATTATGTTTATCTCCGAGTGACACCCCTTAAAGGAATGCAGCGTTTCCATGTCAAAGGAAAATTAGCGCCAAGGTATATTGGACCCTTCAAGGTCATTGCTCGTCGAGGAGAAGTATCCTATCAGCTGGAGTTACCCCAGGAGTTAGGAGATTACCATGATGTCTTCCACATTTCCTTGCTCCGGAAGTGTCTTGAAGTTCCTGACCAGCCTGATGTTTTCAAAAACATCGACCACCTCTCCATCGACCTGAACCAAGATTTGACTTATCGTGAGAGACCTCTCAAGATTCTCGAAGAAGATGTTCGTGTTACCCGAAGACGTGCGATTAAGTTCTACAAAGTCCAGTGGACTAACCACTCTGAAGAAGAAGCAACTTGGGAACGCGAAGATTATCTTAGAAGCGAATTCCCAGACCTCCTTGATACCCAAGCCTAGCAAATCTCGGGACGAGATTTATTTTAAGGGGGGAAGGATTGTAACATCCCAAAATATTATCAATTATATTCCAAAAATGAGAGCCAACAAAAACTTTTTGTTGTTTATTGTATGTTAATTGCTTCTTGTTACTTGAGTTGTTGTTCTTGCTGTTTGTGTGATGTTTGCTCTAGTGAACACTAGTAAGAAAGAAAGAAAACAAAATACCAAAATCAAAGCAAGAAAATAAAAGTGACAAGTTGTCACTTAAAAATCTCAAAGTGACAAACTCAATTATTTTTCAAACCAAAGTCAGTGGAGATGTAATGTAAACACTCCCCATTTTGTTCCTACCACTTTCCCCTCTCAAATATTATTTTTGAACTAGTTTTAAAATTCTAAAATAAAAACAAATTGAAATAAATTAAAATAACATAAACAAAGTACTATGAAAGAAAATGTTGCAAAACATTTTATTTTGCAAAGCCAATTTTGTGGAGCTTCTACACATTATGGGAAGGCCCCACAAATTTTGGCAAATTTTTATAAATTGATTTAGTGCCCCAAATTAAATCAAGAAGAGCTACTGCAATTAAACAGAAGGACTAAAATGTAATTAGAAGAAAGAAGAAGGAAAAGGAGCAGAGCACAGGAGCCAGGGGGTTTTGGCAAAAATGTCATCGGCTACCTCTCCGTCGCCGTGTCGTCGCCGTACGCCGCGCGCCGCCGTTTCCCCGGGCCCCCCAGGCCCCCCTCTCACCCGCAGCCGTCCACGGTCGTCGCCTCTGCGCTCTCTGCACGAACTCGAGCACCCCGTTGCCGAAATCGCCGCCCTGTCCCCCATTGCCGCCGCGGCAGCACTTGGACGGCGCCGATGAAATTCACCCCACCCTCTGCACCTCGACGCGTGCCACTCCGCCCAGGCCTTCTAGAAGACACTAGAGCCTCGCTCGTCACCGCGTTGCCCCGCCCATCGCCGTGCCTCGTCAGCCTCGGGCAAAAGATCTTGCCGGTGCGCCGTGGACACGCCCGTGCACCTCGCCCATGAACGCCGGCATCCGCCGCTATATAACCACCCCCGACCCCCTCTGCTCACTCCACACCACCCCATCTCCCTTTCCCTCGCTCCAATTTCACCGTGCTCTGCCCGGAGGGCAGACATTGCTGCGCCACGGCCGCCGTCAAGGTCGGACACGGCCGCCGCGCTGCTCTACCCTATTCTCCCCTCTTTGCCTCGTAGCATGTTACCACAGCTTCACCACACTCACCCGCCCCTTTTTCCCTCTGGATCGTGCACAGGGACGCCGTAGGGAGCTCGCCGGAGTAGCTGCCGTGGCCGTGGGAAGTTCGTCGACACGCCGCCGGAGCTAGCCGCCGTCCCAGCAAGTAGGACTCATCCAGGAGCTTCCACCTCACCACCGCCGTCGATTCGCGTCATCACCGTGCCCTCCCGTGCCCCCTAGGTGAGACCTCCGTCCACCACATCGCCGCCGGCGCGGCAGCGCCGCCAAATTTTGGTCGCCGTCGTCGCGTCGCACGTGGACCGTTGGATCTCGATCCAACGGTTGCGTACCGTTTCGTGTTTAAAAAGAGAGAGAGAGACTGACGGGCGGGCCCCGCTCGTCAGGATTTTATTAATTTCCAACCGCACACTCTGTCGCTGACGTGTAGGCCCCACCTGTCATAACTTTCAACATTATCCAAACAGAGAGAATTTCTAATTTAGTTTTCTCTGGAAATTTCAGTACTGACATCAACTTAGAAAATCAATATCTCAAGATTTAGGAATCCAAATAAATCAAACTCAATTGTTCTGGAAAGCTTATGAAAATTTTAACCAACCCAATTGGTCCCATGTCATTTAATTAAATAAATAAAAAGTATTATTAAAAATACTACAGAAGGTTTAAATTCTAAACTTGTTTGTTTCTGATACTCTGTTAATCCAAATAATTCCAAACCAATTTTGCTAGCTTAGTACTGCCTTGTATTAGCTTCCCAAATTTTGGTAGAATTATTTGTGCAGTATTAATTGTTTAGCATGAAATTGAAGTTTGAACACCCTTCTGCAATCAAACATTTAAATATGTTAAATGGTTAACCCAAATGAATTAGGACCAATTTTGTTGGGTCACTTTAGTCATGTTTAGTTACCCCTAAAAGGATTTATTTTTAGAAGCAACAGAATTTAATGGTAGCCAAAACTTGATTAATAAGCTTCTGGATTCAAACAAATGTGTAGGGAGTTTAGTAACTCCAATTGAACCAAATCAAATTGTGTTGTCTTCTACACATCAGTAGCTTTCCATAGAATTTTAGTTTGTATTTTTGTGACCAACATAACTCAAGTTATTGAATTAAACATGTTCCACAAGTTTCTGCCATAATGTTGAACATAAATAAATGATGTTAATTCAAATATTTTGAAACCAAATTGTATGGTTTGATGTGTGCAGCATCTGTGTGTGATGTTCATGATTGTTGTGTTGAAATGATTGCTTGTATAGCTTAGTGATTGTTTGCATTGTTTGTATATTAATTAGACGAGAACGTTGACGGATATATCGAGGAAGGAGAGTTTGCTGAAATTGAAGAACAAGAGCAAGATCACTTTGCCAAGCAAGGCAAGCTATTCTCTGAGCTTGCACTACAAACATATGCATCTACTTTCATAACATGTTTTACTCTCAAAGCAAGATTTATAAAATCCCATTTCAAAAGTATATGGATATTATTTTGCCACCTATGTAGAAATAAAAGATTGTTATATCAAATTATAGGATGGGAAAAACAAATATGGTTTATCAAAACTCCTTTGAAATTACTTGTGAGATGATGAATTACCGAGATGTCGGTGTTGGACTGGAGAAGAAGAAAAATGGTGATGTTTATGAAAAATGCACAGTGTGTCCTTGTACTTACGTCAACCATCCGATACCCTGTGCGACCACATCCACCACATATGGGAAAGGGCTTAGTCATATAATTTGCTCATATTAGTACTGGATACCTCATCGACGGAGATGACTCCGTCATGCATGAGGGGATAGTGTCTTGGTCATCCCCTGACCCGGGTCCTCGCTCAAACTCTATGAAAGATAAGGAGGAGGATTGAAGGTTCCACCATAAACCGCCGGACAAAACCTATGAGTCCTCACACTTAGATTCCGAAGGGCTGGGTTAAGTGTGTTGGAAAGTGTCATATGGGAAGGATCCTATACTAGCATGAGCAAAGGACAGGCTATGGTCGGCGGCTTACTTCGCATACACCCTGTATGGCGAGACGTGGCGGACACGAGAGTTGCCGGATGGATGTGGGAAAAGCGTGCTACCTCTGCAGAGTGTAAAACTATTCGAATAGCCGAGTCCTCGGATATGGACAGTTGGGAGGCCCTACTTTGACCATGTGCAAGTTTTTGGAAAAGTTCTTAAGCTTAAAAGAAACTGAATTGAAGTTGGTGTTACACAGCTATACCACATGGAGTGGTATGAGTTGTCGAAATAGATGGACCATGGTGAGCCATGGTCAGAAACAGGAGGAGTTTTGGTGAACAAATGAGATGATGGTTTCCTTTAAAAATAGTTATAAAACTCTTCTTACCTTTTTCAATAAAGATATAGAGATGTTTAAAATAAATAAAAGTTGTCAACAAAAATAAAACTAGTGCATACTCATGTTGGGGTAGTTTGCGAGTACATTCAAATGTACTCATATTGGTTTCGTCCCTGGCTATTGACCTAGCCAGACTACGAGGAGGAGCACTACGCCGAGCAAGAGTATGGCGACTTCTACGCCAACTAAGGATCTCCACAAGTCAGCTGCCTGTCGGGTCGTCATCGTTAGAATATGATGTCTACTACGCCGTAGCTTCCGCTGATATTTTGGTTTGGCCCATGAAGGCACCTATGTAAGGACTTGGTCTAAATGACCATTTATGTAAGACTTTTATTTCAGCACTGTAACGGATGTAAACTTTGGTATCCAATTCGGATTATGTGCAACGACAGATTGATCACGGGATCGTTGTGTTAAGCATAATCGGGTATTTCGGACAGCTAGTCCGGGGTCCCCACAGCACGGAACCAAATAGTTACAGGCATACAAGCGAGGGAGTTGAAGCTTGCCTACGCAATGCTGGCCGTGTCGGTGTACTTCAGTCCAAGGGAAAAGAGGGGTTGTGTTCCACGAGATGCCTACCACCTTGCTCAGTATGCTGATAACTTGGGAGAAGTGAACTGGGGGAAATATAGGGTGGATGAGACATTGGACGCTGCATATAGAGTGCAGGAGGCGATGCGTGGTAGCGTCCGGGGGTTTACCATCTACGGGTGCCACATGTACATGATGGTATGTATAGAATCTGATGATGTCTCATAAACAAAAGTTGCAATTCTCAAGATTGTGCTGCATTTATTTGCTTCATATTTTGTAGCGCCTGAAAAAATGAATTTTGCTTTGTTGTGCAGTGCATGTACTTTGACAATGTAAACACCGGGATATATGGTATTAACCCTGCTCTCGAGCCACGCATCCAGTTCTACAACGTGCCTGCGCTGAAGACATTAATCGCGCGGGACACGCTTGTGACGCCGTACGAGAAGATATTTGGGATGTTCAGGGTGAGTAAAATTGTTGATGTTACTTAACAATGGATGTTTGTAAAATACCAAACATCAGAAAATGTTGCACTGCTTGTTATTTATGTTGCATCTGTTCTGTTTGATCTAGTCTCTGGTTACAGTTTAGACTGTTAACATCCAACAGCCTTGTATAATGATATGTAGGTATATTGTTCGTAGGGCCTCACTCCAAGCGGAGCACTGCATATAGGGGGTTGCGCTCAGGTGCGCAAGAGAGTTCACCATGTGAATTTGCCGATTCCCAAGCCAGTGGTGGAGCTTCCCAATTTTCCAGAGGAACAACATGTTCGTGCCCTCCCTCAAGTGAACAATGACAACATTTGCGCAAAGGTGAGACCATTTTCATATGTTGGCCCTGATGGCTTTTCCATGCAGGTTATACTGTTTAGCAATAATCTAGATTGATTGACTTCAAAACATTCATAAAATAATTGTCTATATTAATCCATAATCCAAATCACTTATATGTAGGAATAATCTTGCTTCCTTAGTTTGGTAACAGCATTAAGCAATTGACATGAAAAGTATTGCAACTTCTCACTATCAGTTATTCGTCCTTGATAAAACAATTTTAATCACCACTAGCTCTACTAATATTAGATATCCTTTCCTTATGAAATATTCATGCAAATGATCTCACATCACGTCCAAACTACTCTTAAGATTAGATATTTGAGTTTCATGAATTTTCATGAACTCCCCCAATGACAAATGCATTCATTTATGGATGTTCATTATTCTGTTTGCAATTGTTTTGCATATATCATGTTCCTGGACATTTACATGATTTTAATCATCAAATTCCTCACATGAGTTTCCTTTAATACTTAATTCGAACCATGTATAACTTACATGTATCATGGACAAAGTAATGGTATGGAAACATTTGCATGTTTACCCTCTCATTCTAACACTTGCCCCAAGACTCTCTCTTCATGAGAAGACACTTCTCTCCAATTCTAAGGTCAACAAGCATTTAGAATTATGTGTGGAAAACAACTGCCAAAAAAGTTAAATTTTGGGGCAAAGGGTGAGACCATTGTGATATGTTGGCCCTGATGCCTTTTTCATGCAAGTTGTTCTGTTTACAATGAACTGTTGCTGTGATACAGGCTAGAGCGTGGTTGGTGAAGGGGTTTGATGCGATAGCAAATGCAGCGACTTCCTGTGAAGCCAAGTTCGACAGACAGGTGGCAAACAACAGGAAACTGTCTGCTGCTGCCGTACAGAGCTTCCGCGACGTATTTGAGCAGAACGAGTGGTTGATAAAGATGCAGGGCATCTGGTACTTGCTGAACCATCTTTCAGAGAAGGGGATAGGTAGATTAATACCAAGTGTTGAAAAACACCTGGCTCAGATGAGCCTGGTGTTGCAAGGTGATAAATTCATCCAGAAAATTCAATTACATGTGTTGAAGTTGGATTGTTATCTAAAATCTGTTATGTCCCATTGGTAATAGGTATACCACAACCTAGCGGTAAGGTTGTTGGACTGGACAGATTCATCCATCAAACTCTCTCACACGGTAATTGTCCTATTTCTACTATCTACATAATTTGGAGAAATCATAATTTATCGAAAAAAGAACTGTGTAAACAAAAACGATGATACCTTACATTATGTGCATTTATTCAGATCTGCCTGCCGTGTTCATGGATAGCCCTGGAGTTGGATCATGGAATGTTGATATGTTCTAGTTGATGGGACTGGAATGGTGTCTACATCATCAAGGCACCCTGATGGTTTGGCTCATCTTATATCCAAAAGTGCTGGTTGTGGTGTTGGACAAGGTTTGGTGAGTCCTCTTATTCGATCGGCAATTCGAAAAGCTAGAAATTATGTCTGTGTACAGAATGCAAATGGTAGAGAGGGGTGCCACTCTGGAGTGTCAGATGGTTCCGGGCCATCGACACGGGCGCCAGGTGTCTCTGTCCGTGACAATGGTGGATTTGTTTTCAGTCCTGTCCCAATAAGGTGTGTGCCCATAGAAGGCTTTCAGCGGTTTGACAGTGATGTTGATTCAGCAAAGAGAATGTCACTGGGACCTTTCGCCCTCTCTAGCGCTGGTATGGTTACCACTCCAAGTATTGTTACGCCAGTGAAGGATGATTGGGAGCCCCTGCAATGTTTGGTTTCAACTGCACTAGAACATGGACAGTCTCCGGCTCCATGCCCATCCGGACCAGGTAACCAAAAATAACCAATTGCACCATTCCTGTATCTGATGGTGGTCGGGTGATGGTACTTATGCACCGCTAAGATTACATGTATACTTTGTGTGCAGCTCGGTACTACACCCCTTCACCCGACCTCAAAAGGGAGGGATGTGAATACGTCTCCAATGCAATAGGACAGAATGACCTTGACAGGGCATTAGTTGGGGGCAGCAGTGCAGAAGGTAACTGATTTCTGTATATATTGACTGCCCTTGCAATACCAGTGAAATGATAAAAACAATCGTTACTTGCAGATCGCGGTAAATCAGTTTATATCAGCGAAGCAGAACGTGGACAGTCCTCACGGACAAATGCGGGATGTGTCGCCAACATCCTGAATGCAAAAGATAACCGCGAGATCATTGTCTACACAACTTCATAGAGTTAGTTATTGTACATATGTTTTGTTGGTGTGTCTATGTCTTTTCTGTGGATGGTTTGTGATGTATGGGTATTATTAGTGCGTATCTTGATGACTGTTCTGTTTATAAACTCCTAGAAAAAAAAGGCAAGAGAACAAAGATATGTCATTCGTGTCGAGCCAAACTATGTGCTGGTGGAAAAGAAAAGGGACTTCAACGCCGTGCCAGGACTAAGCCCATTTTCAAATGGGTTTGAGTATAATTTCCCATGTGAGGATGCTGCGCTTGCAGGATACAGAGAAATGATATATTGCGATCATAAAGCAATGAAGAGGTTAGCCATTGTACAAAGGAGTAACTTACCAATAGATGCATATGTGTAAAAAATGTATTGAATATGTTTTATGACTTCTTCAGGTTGTGGGTTATTCATACTAAACCATGTCTTCTTAAGATGAGTGGTATGGAATGCCTCACCGTATTCCATAAAGAGGGGGGCTGACAGATAAAGGTTTTGAGTCATCTCGACGAATGCTGGTAGAGGCTGATGAACATTGGTATGACGATGAAGACATGTCAAGGTTTAGGCATTACATGCCTAAGGAATGGATGGTATGTATTTTACTAGGTGATGTTTATTTGATGAGATATATGTCTCATTGTTGACTTCCTACTGATTATTCTTATAGGATGTTGTTCTTGGAGGGGGTAACTGTGCAGCACGACGCGGGATTAAGGACATGTTCATGGGCACAGACATAGGCTACGACATTGAGACTTCCCAGATCGTAAGTGCCTACTTGTATGAAGCTCATGTTGGTGCCTAGAATTGTGAATTACAACTTTTTTTGGACTGATTGCAGATATGGATGCCTCACAAGAGAGAGGAAGATGACACCTATGTTCTATACGGGGTTGATCCATACCTGAAAAAGGTTCATGTACTTGATCCAAAAAGGACTTGCATGGGGCGAGAGGTTCTTGAGCGGGTACATAGAGACATCTGTGTGAAGATAATAGATGCATTTGTCACCTGCACTGAGAGCTTCTATGAAGATTGGGATTTCAAGAGGGAAGATTTCGAGTTCACATACCATCAGAACCTCAATCCAAGCAGCTCTGAGTATGTCTTCTTTATATTTATTAACCATATGGGGAAATAGAAACAAAAATCTAACATTGTTGTGGAAACTGCTGCAGCCGTGACACTGGGATGTACGTTCTGTACTACATGATGAACTTTAGTGGTTTGGGTTTGGAGGACACAACTGATGAGGTTAGTTGGCTTAATGTTTGATATTGCAAACATGTTTTGTGGCTGAAGTAGGACTAACAACCATATCATCCATTTTGAAAACAGAAACAGCTGGTTCAGCTGAGGACTGAACTCCTGAACATGGTGCTTACGATGCCGGGGAACAAGGGACATCCTCCCACGGATGTGACGAACCCTGATTTCTGGAGTGACTCCTATGGTTCGGAGTGATGACAACAAACATGCTGTGTGGTCCAACCATGTTTTACCATTGAACAATGCTGAAAACTAATGCGAGACCAAGGGCATGTGTGAGACTATGTTATTTGACTAAGATGATTATGTAATGTAATATGATGCTGCACTTTGCTATGTCGTGGTTTATTTGGAACAACTTTGTTTTGCTTGCGTTTTTTCGAAAAGTTTCGTGGTCTTATGGTTATATGGTTTGCAACGACTGGTCCTTTTGGTGCTTTTCCCGTGAACATAACAAGCTGGATTTGTTGTTCTATGGTCCTATATTAAAACGATAACATTAGCGGAAATTTGATGTGTAAAAACAACTGGACTTCGATATGCCAACTACTCTTCCATGCTAAGTGTTCTGATGCCATGCTGGTTATGGCTACGTGAGTTCTTCCCTGATGAGAAGGGAGATGGGTGTTCGTAGTAGAGCCTTGACAGGATTCATGGAATGCAATTTATGATTTGAAAGTTGAACTTGGGCATAAGAAAACTAAAACTGACATCTCAGGTGTCTACCTCAACAAACGCAGTATTTTTACATTACCCACAACAACTCATGGGGAAACTGTTTTAAGGCCAAGCGAACAAATGCGATGTATCCTGATAGGATGGTCTGGATGATTGCGAATGAGGATATCCTAACATTAAGTTTATTACATAGATAATTTGGTAGTTTCATCAATGCTAAAAGTGCTGACAACAAATTGGATGACTCCGATGATGTCCCGTGATTTGGCCATGTACTGTCCTCTTCAGCTTTTCTCCGCTAGGTCGTGGAGGATAACAAATTCACATTGTTTCGCAATATCTCCTGTTTTTGAGTAAGTATATTTATGTCTGTGTCGTGAATAAATAAACAAACATACAAGATAGAGAAAAAGATTTATGTAATTCTTGCTGATTACGTATGGTGCATAAGTGTTGATGATGTCATTTCAACAGCGGGCAAAAAGACACTATCAAGATGTTACGTTCCAAACTATGTTGGTATGCACGGCTAAAAACATCAAAATACAAAGGTGAGGTACTTACCAGTGAAGATACTAAACTTCCATGACTCCAGCCAGTTCTGCTGGGATTTGGGCCAAATTCCCTTCTGTGTTTCGAAGTTGTGCAAGTACAAAACCTTTCTCCTTGGCAATAGATTCCTGCAATACAATTTGCAAAAAAATAAAAGATGATTGCCGTCTTGGGGTGTTTCTGCAGTGTAAGAACAAGCATCTATACAGAACGTTAAACTTACATCTGATAATTGTTCCTCTAGGGATGTTCCATTGAAGTGCCTAGCAATGTGTATTATGCAGATACCTAACTCCTCCCTACGTATGAAACAAACAATAAAAAACTTTCCAACATGGTCACAGTGGAAGTTTCAGCAGGAACGAATGTTGACTATGCTAACCGGGTATATCGATATGAAAAAAAGGAATGGTATTTCTTCGTCCAGTCAGAGCATTCCACTTTCCACAATGGGAAAAACTTGTGAATATACATGAATAACGCAATGTGGATTTTGCCAGAAACAATCTCATGAAGCATCTTTCTTGCTGGAGAGTTAGGAATGCTGCTTGCAGGGTCAAAAACGTTTATAGTTTTCGACAACATATCCCAAGAATATAGGCACCATCCAGTCTAAAGGATAACAGGTACATGTATTTGCACATAAAAAAAGTGGATGAATTAAAAATGCAATGTATACTTTTGAAAAAAAGACATGGGTCGTACCATCCTGCAGTTGCATATGTTGAATTTGATGTGTTGGCCTGTGAACTGGGCCTGGACTGATTTGAGTTTCCAAGCAATTTCCCCGGACAAGATGCTAGTCTGCGGAATGAAACAACATATGTTCAGCATGCAATGCTTGTTAGTGCATACATAAAACGTGGGTGACTACGGACAAACGGGTGAATTACCGCAAAATCAGCTTCGAAAAACAATCGCCATGCATCGTCAAATCCCTTGTATAGAATTCTCAAATCTAGTTGCTGAAGCCTTCGGAATATGATAGAGCATAGCTCATGTTCTAGCATATCGTTGCCAACGATTTGTGTGACGACAGACATGATCGGCATGGAAATGAACCGTGGTTTCAGATGCGTTGCAAATGACCTGATCAATTGTAACAAAGTAGTTAGCTGATGAAATCAACATGCCGCATGGCTTTTAAGATGGATGTTATGAAATTCAGTACCTATTCATGTGGGCAACGGATAGGGAAGACATGATCTTGAATAGTTTGTCTTGAGTTGTGATCGATAGGTATTTGATGTCTCTCGATGCAGTCCAGTGTGGATCCGCGAACCTGATGTGATGTACATGGTTTATTACAGGGAATTCCTCCGATGTTTGGTCGATCAGTACAACTTCAGGGGGCGGGGTTGAAACATCGTTCAGCATGACAATGGTGGAAATGATGGACTCAGACCATGATTTGACTGACTCTGATGTGCCTAGGAAATGTTTAGGTTTACGTGGTAGTGGGGTTTTAACTTCCGCATATCCTGTTGAACGATGTAATTGTGGTTAGTTGTTGTGCTGTCAGCAATAATGGTTACTTGTTCTGCTGGCAGTAAGTATAGATGATGTCTAACTTTGTTGGAAATATTATTTGCGTACCTGAACTTCTTGCTTCAGTGATGTCATCTGTAGCCTCGAACATATTGAATGGGTCAGGGGAAGTTGCAACCAGTGGCTTCAATTTGACAGGCGTCTTTATAATTGGTGAAGAGCGAGCTGTGTACAAAACATGAAACACGCGCGTATTATTTGTTGATCAGGTATGTGCAGCTGTATAACAGTTAATATGTACCTGGTGATGGCGGGGGGCGTGCACGGGGAGTTGCCTCAGATGACGCCCTGGCCCTTTTGTTCAGGGTTGATGATGAGCTCTCTGGAGTATCGTGTCCGAGTGTAAGCAATGGAAGCAAACAAAAATGAAAAACATGTATTACGAGTTAATGGAAAACAATTACCATCTGATTCATCTAGGTCTAATCGGCGGCGATACATGTTCGCTTTTCCTGGGAAATCACCTTGAGCCATTTTTTGGGCTACGCACGGCAACCCGCGGATGCTGCAGCACATGCACGTTTCAGATAGTGTAGATACAATCTTGTCAAGGAACCTCATGTTCTCCTGGTCATCTGGTTCCTTATTGAGTTGCAGTGCTGGAATACAACAACATTGTGA
Source organism: Poa pratensis (assembly GCA_947311845.1). NCBI lineage: Eukaryota > Viridiplantae > Streptophyta > Magnoliopsida > Poales > Poaceae > Poa > Poa pratensis. Next base: position 112,509,635 of record CAMZMU010000107.1, on the reverse strand, counting down.
TGCTTCAGCATCATACCCATCTGGTTAGGTGCCTGTACATGATACGGGATGTTGGAACCTGATTTTGCAATGGGTAAAATCGCTTCGAAGAATTTGAAATAAAAAAAAGGTCTTTACCAGCTGTGGATATCTATCCTTCATGTAGTTCCCGAAATCAGAACCGCTAACAGCAGATGTGGAACCAATTGCTAGGGTCCGTGAGTCGGTTGCATATGCATTGGACAGCGTCCTGTTGGGGGCGATAGCAGAGAGAGGCTGAACAACTAAAGAAGACCCGGCTACGACATTGTTGTGGACAATTGGGATTTGCGGTGTGGATACCATGGAACCCTTTCCGTCTGGTTTTGTAGCATTGCAATTGGGCGGCGTAGCTGAGTTGCAGAAGGTGTGACCCTATCTGGCTGAGTGTCCCACATACTCCTAGTGTAACATATCTGATCAGCCTGACGTAACTGTGTAAGACAAGATGGCTAGCTGTTAGCCTAAATGTATTGGCAAACAATAAAACAAGCACTTAGATGTTTATACTTACTGGCGCTGCTCCAAAATCCTCTGGGCCCTTCGTATTAGCTCCACATTGATTGATCATCCTTCTAAACTTGACATCGTCAAAACATGATATGCGGGGTAGCACGTTATGACGCAGATTGAATATACCCAGGTTTAAATTGTCTAGGCAAAAAACCTTAAGAACAAGAAAGGTTTGATAAAAAAACAGAAAAACACATGTAACATTCCCTGCATTGCTGTCTAAAAAATCCGTCCACTATAACCCATTATGAAATCTCAAAATACATGGCAAAAAAGGTGGCAACCTTGCAAGTGCGTGGTTGAGCTGGATGCCTGAGTTTCCGACTGAAGCTTCTGCGCAGCTGCTAGCAAGTCTTGAATAACGTATTCACACCAGTTGAATTCGCTAATGAATTCTGTGTTCACGATTGCAGACCAGTAGTCGATGTTTGAATAATCATGTTTTATGGACGGAGCTAACAAGTGTCCCATCACGAATATCACGAAAGCCATTTTAAAGCCGTCTTTCTCAGCATTGGTGGACGATTTTTCGCTAAGTGGCTGGTGATGACAGCTTCAGCTGCCTTTAGAATGTGACAGCCTTTGTCAGGCATTCCTAGCATAGAGCGTATGAACTGAACAGATTGTTCCGTGCAAGCGTATTGTGGATCATGAATGTCGCGGGAACCACAAGGTATGCCGAACACTTTGTGTATGTCAGCGGCCCAAAACCTAATCTTCCTATTTTGGTCTATGCTAATGGATCTAGATGGAGCATCTATCCTAGACATTATCCATTTGCTGAACTTCAAGTTCATCTTGGAAATGTGGGGGAGCTTGACCAACCTGGAAAAGCCCATTTCTTCTAATAGGAATTTCTTGTAATCACAAAGCTCTGAAATTACAGAAACCACCTTCTGAACAGATGTTCGAGACGTTGTTGAAGGTCCAGGGGTGATATTGCTGAATGCATCGTCTTGCATAGACGAACCACCTCTGTCTTGGCTCCCGCTGCCGGATTTGTGAGTGTCGGAGCTTGGGCAGGATGAGGAACCCATGAACGGTTGAAAAAAATGTACTCAGTTGACGCTGAAGAGAAGAAAAACAGAAAGGAACAGAAGACATGAGTAAGCGATGAATCAAAACTGAAAAGCTTTGCACATCACCTTGCTTGTTCACTGGCGAGGAACCCCGGCGATTCACGAGTGATGAACAGGATCGGTTTGAACGGCGTCCGTGTGAGGCGTGTTGTTACCTTTGATGAGAAGCGTATTAAATATGAACATGCATTAAATGAGGGAGTTAAACGAGGCAGTAAACCACTCGTTGACAAAAAGTAAATTTGCGGTAAAAATAGTAGTACAACGATCTTTACTATTACATAAAAATAACTTTGTTACACAAGGTGGTTACATTATGTCGGATGGATGGTTAACGAAATAACTAATTATGTCTCTTAACACTCACACCGAGTGTGAAAATAAATATTACAAAGGAGCACTCAAACTACATGAAGCTGTCAGGATACATGGAGCCGCTCATCCAACGATTTCTAGAACTTGGTGAGAACAACGCCATCGCGATCATCGCTAACCCGGTAAACAGCATGTTCTTCATTTCAGTTTGGTGCTGCAGAAGGAGAACTTGGATTTCTCCGGATGGCTGGACCGGAGGGGGCTGAGGGGCGGCGCCAAACACATAACCCCACCGAGATCGGAGGTAGTCTACGTACGCTCTCTCCCATTTCCAGAAACTGCAAGCGCCAGTCTAAGAAAACAAAAGAAATGTCGAAAAGGGGATCGAAATCAGTTACTATAAAACAAACAGAAAGCTGATACAGATGAGCAAAGGAGTTTGACACGAAGGACGCAACAAAAAACATATCTGTACTGGGCGAGAATCGCATACCCCTTGAAACTGGCACTTGTAGAAATGCCTGCCAGGGTTCTTCGCGGTGTTGGAAATGTACCACTCAATGATTCCGTGGTGACATCTGGGACATCGGATGAGCGGAAGGGGAGCGATGTCTTCCAGGGCACCGTGGTTTGTTGCGGCGCTTGAAGACGCCGAGTTCTCTGTTAACATTCCGATCAATGGCGAAGATCGGAACGAACAATGTTTTGGTGGGCAGATGGATCTGTGTGGGGAAGAACGGCATATGACAGGAAAGGGCAGGATAGAATGCTTGGAGGATACGGGGGTTAAGAATAGGCGACGGTGGGGAAGAAGACGGGTAGACGGCACAACGTCTCTCCGCATTAACTTCGGCTTACATCACTCTGTGGGCCTCTGGTACAGGATGCCGACGGAATACGCGAACGATACGGTGGAGATACAAAATAGCGTCCTCAGATACAAGAAAGGAGGCAGATCCTAGCCGCGCGCTCTTAACGAAGGGGACGGTTAGATATCAGGGGGCGTCGTCGCCAGGTGCTCCTCCGCATTTTCGGGCATCTGTTGCAATTTTTAATCAGATTTGAACTGTTGTGATGCGGTAGAAAAAAGCTAATCTTAGGCACTGAGAGTAACTTAAGTCTAAGTTGACCTGGAGGACCAGAAGCACGCGCCTGCTGTGTGAATAGCCCACGCTAAATTGAACCACACACACGCACACACACACGCGCACACGCGCACGCACGCACGCTTTTTTTTTGCAATTTTCCACATATATTAGGTCAGCAAGCCGCCTCATTAAAACCCTGCCAGTCCCTTTCGGTACCCTGGTTAGGGAAAGAGTGCGTCTGAAACTTGCCGCCTCCACAATCATATAGTTACATCGTTTAAGAGTGCATCAAGCAAGAACCCCGGGGGTTCATCGACCCAATTACAAGAAATCTTATCTGAAAAACTATTTCTAGCTAACTCATGAGCCACTGCATTAGCTTCTCTTGGACAATGCTGGAATGAGACTGTTCCGATCGAAGCAACATAGTCTACACAATCAGCAAAAATAGTCGCTGAATCATTCCACCATCTTTCTCCACCTGTGCATGCATCAATAACATCAGTAGAAACAGATTCAGCTTGTATCGCATTGTAACCCATCCTGTTCGCAAGCGCTAGACCCTCCTTCATTGCCAAAGCTTCAGCCATGGTTGCCGTAGATACATGTGTAATGAAATTCACAGAAGCCGCTATGAAAGACCCCTGGAAGTCTCGGAGTACAGCACCTGTTGCTCCAGATCGGCTGTCCACACAAAAAGAGGCGTCAGCATTTAACTTTACCTGTCTTGGAGGCGGTCTGGTCCATTTAGCATTCATCTCCCGTGCATCATTCTTTTTAATTTTCGCATGATTAGCCGCCATAGAGAGGATAGAAAATTTGCATCTATTCAGAGGGGGCACATCTTCATTGTGGGTTCGCTGTCGTCTCATCCACCACAAGTACCAACATGTGATAGCAATCGTTTCTTTGAGCTGCACCGTCTCCAATCCAGGCAGTTGATTGGATTGCATCCGAAATATATACTCCAGCACTGCCGACCCAGCCCTATCAATTTGACATGCATCATCAATGAACTCCCCAAGGTTTAGACTTGTCCAAAGTTCTTTAGCCACACCGCACTTGAACAAAAGGTGCACGGTGTCCTCAGCCCCTTGATTACATATTGGACAAGAGGCACTAATGGGAATGTGGCGATTTGCAAGAATAGAATTTACTGGAACTATCCCATGCATAACTCTCCATATAAAAATCTTTACTTTACTTGGAACATGAAGACTCCAGATTATTTTCCAAACAGGATTGTTAATTGAACCACTTGTGAAAGCATGAACACCAGAAGGAGGCCCGAACTGATGCTTCCATTGCACATGATAGCCTGAGCGTACCTCATATCTACCATGCGAAGTGTGAGCCCATGCGATGAAATCATCAAAACCTTGATTGTTTACTGGAATTTGGAGCACCCGTCCAACATCCACGGGGTTTAACACCTCATTAAGGCGGCTTACATTCCAAGTACCTGTAATTGGACTAATCAGTTCATTAACAGTGTTATACCTTGTATCACCTCTTGGAGATAGAATCTTTCGACTAGGGCTAGTAGGAATCCACGGATCGTTCCAAATGTTAATTCGCTCTCCATTACCAACTCTCCAAATAAAACCCCTCTTGAAAGTACTTAGTCCGGCCAAGATGCTTTGCCATGTAAAAGAAGAACCTGCCTTTGGCCCAGCTTGCAAAATATCACCATGAGCATAGTATTTTGCCCTAAGAACTCTAGCACATAAAGAATCAGGTGTATTGATCAACCGCCAAACCTGTTTTGCGAGCATAGCTAGATTGAAAGGATGAAAGTCTCTGAAACCCATACCCCCTTCATTCTTCGGATAACATAATTTCCACCACGCTAACCAATGCATCTTATTACCATTATCATCATCACCCCACCAAAATTTGGAGATAGCATCGGTCATACGTTTACAGACTCCTTTCGGTATAAGAAACACCGACATTGCATAGACAGAAATTGCTTGTGCCACCGCTTTGAGAAGAATTTCCTTCCCTCCAATGGATAATAATTTCTCCTTCCATCCATTTATTCTCTGAATAATTCTCTCAATAAAATGCTCAAAACAATCACTCCTGTCCGCTCCCACAAGGGCCGGAAGGCCAAGGTATTTATCAGAAAGGGCTTCTGTATCTATATGCAAAGCTGAGCAAATTTTGGCTCTAATGAGAGCATTAGTATTAGGGGAGAAAAAATACTTGATTTAGCCATGCTTACCATCTGTCCCGAATTTGCACAATAGGTATCAAGAACTCGCTGTAGGGAAGTTGCATTATTCATGTCCGCCTTCATGAGAATAAGGGAATCATCAGCAAATAAAAGGTGTGAAACTGACGGTGCATTTCTGCACACCCGTATCCCATCCATGCCACCAACTTCTTCTTCATACAACAAGAGACTAGATAAACCTTCCGCACATAGAAGGAACAAGTAAGGGGAGAGAGGATCCCCCTGTCGGAGGCCCTGGTGGGGATAAACCTCTCAGTCTCCTCTGAATTAAATCTGACCTGATATCTGACCGAACTCACACAAGCCATCATCAGCGTAATCCATCGCTCAGCAAATCCCAATTTCCGCATCATATTTTCAAGAAACAACCATTCAACTCTGTCATAAGCCTTGTGCATATCAAGCTTGACAGCACATGTTCCATTAGAACCCCCTCTCTTATTTTCAATTGAGTGCACACATTCATATGCAACCAAAACATTATCTGTGATTAGACGTCCAGGGACGAAAGCACTCTGAGTTGGAGAAATCACCTCCGGAAGAATAATCTTGAGCCGAAAAGATAGCATTTTGGAGATGATTTTGTAGATCACATTGCACAAACTTATAGGGCGGAATTGTGTAATCAACTCCGGACTGTTCACTTTAGGTATAAGGACCACAGTGGTATCATTCCACCCCTCTGGAATTACTCTTGTATTCAGTGCTTGTAAAATTTCAGTTGTTATTGATTGACCACAGATGTCCCAGAACCTCTTATAGAATATTGCATGGAGGCCATCCGGCCCCGGGGCCTTCAAATCTCCAATGCTAAAAGCCGCTTTTCTCACATCTTCGGCCGAGAAGGGTGCCAACAATCTATCATTCATCGCTTGAGAAACCTTTGGTTGGATTATTTCTAGCACCGCTGGATCTACGGCCTGAACTTCAGACGTAAAAAGATTAGAGAAATAATTAAGTACTAGTGGTTTCAACATTTCCGTACCTTCCACCCAAACCTCACCATCCTTCAATTTTTTAATGAAAATTTTCTTTCGACGAGCAGACGCAAAATTATGGAAGAACGAGGTATTTCTGTCTCCATATTGTAACCAGTTCGCTCTTGACCGTTGTGACCAATAAATCTCGTCTTGCTCCAAAAGTAGCTCAATTAGATTAGCTAACTCCTTCGCTTTAGCATCATTCTCATCAGACAGAGGGCCATCCATTGCAATCTGTAGCTCACGTTGCGCCTTACGAAGGCGTCTTTTCGGCTGCCGTAGAATTCTGCTATCCCACACATGCAATAACGCATGCATGCGACTCAATCTTCCCAGCACACCATCACCTGGTCCGGCCTCCTCCCAGGCCCTTTTAACTTCATCAGGAAATGTTTTTTCTTGCAGCCATTTTGCCTCGAATTTTTTAGTAGCCTGTCTATGGCGACCATCACCTTGTTGATATTCAGTATCGAGAAGGATTGGTCTGTGATCCGATTTAGTATAGTCCAAATGCAACAAGGCCGCATGTGGATGCATTAGGGTCCATGCACCATTGGCTACCGCACGGTCCAATCTTTCCCGTATGCGACCTCTCTTCCATGTAAAAATCTCACCGGAGAATCCCAAGTCCTCCAATTCACAATCAACCAGGGCATCTCTAAACGCCTCCATATATCTGGGGGGGCGAGTATTACCCCCTTCTTTCTCATGTGAGAACAAGATTTCATTGAAGTCACCAAGAATGACCCATGGGAGGTCCGAAACTCCTTTCAGCTCTCTCATTTTATCCCAAGTTTTGTACTTGTCTTCCCACCTTGGCTCACCGTAAATTCCAGTAAGCCTCCAAACTTTATCGGAATTCTCAATCACTCGGACATCTATATATTTCGGATGAGAAAAAATCTGTTGAATCACGATTTCCTTCTTCCAAAGGAGTATGACTCCACCACTTCTCCCATCACTCGGATTGACAATTTTCACATCCATATTCAGTCTTCTCCGCAAACATTCAGCCGGATAGTCATCAAGGTGTGTCTCCGACAAAAACATCACCTCAGGGTTGTATCGCTTTTGGACATCCGCAAGCGCTAGAACTGTCGGGGCATTACCCAAGCCCTGACAGTTAAGACCTAATATCTTCATTGCGCCCGGACAGGCTCCTCGAAAGAGCCCGCCGATCCTGGTGAAGGGGAGACTGCTCCAGCCTTCGGTGTAATGGTGCTACCATCCTCTTCTGTCATACTCTCAATGTCCTGATTAACTTCATCGGCAGCCATGTCAGCAGTTTCTTCATACTCTTCTAGAGTGTCTACAGCCACCCCATTGTTTGCTTTCAGCTTCTTCTTATTGCTATTGTTTTGTGTTATAGCTAAGGGGTCATTCACCATAGGAGGGACAGACCCGGACTGCTTTGAGCCCACCACATTTGTGTTAGCCACCACCATTGTCATATCATCACTTAGTCTGGCTTCTTGCTCCATATTCAGACGTTTACGATTTAATGGGTGATTCTCTGCCATTACCGCATCTTCTTTCTGTAGTTGTGAATCATGCTCTCCACCTCCATCTTGGGCATTCCATCTCCAGCTGATAGATCCTTTATTAACATCTGGATTAAAATCCCTGACATTATTGTTGCCACCATATTCTCCTCTACCAAAGCCATAACGCCCTCCTCTAGCACTGAACCTGTCATCTCCTCTGCCACCATCACGACCTCGGCCGAAACCTCGGCCAGCACCCCCAGAACCACGAGCACCACCCCGTCCTCTTCTAGGGGCCAAAATAAAGGGACCCCGTTCTAATTTATCCTCCTCATGCTCTCCTGTACCACACTCCTGATGCCAATGGCCTAACTTACCACATGCTCAACAGAAAGTTGGGAGCTTCTCGTACTTCACCTGATAGAAATCAGTTTTTCCACGCACGCACGCTTTTGTTATGCTCCCTCTTGCGCTTTCTCTCTTCGTTATTCCAATTTCTATTTCTTATTTCTTATTATTTTCTATTTTCTCCCTTTTGTGTTTCATTCTCATCTCATGTTGCTCGTTATGGTATCATTCCTATGTTTTCCTCATTATTAAGCATGTGGTCCATACACAAATATGTTAGATATGTCTAATTTGTTGTATGGGGTTATATTTACTAATGCATCGCTATGATGATTTCATTAATTAGACCCATCCAAAAGTTGCTTAATATGTCAACATAGTTTGCAGCAGCTCGAACCTACTAGTTAATTTGTGCTAACTAAAAGCACAACCAAAATAAATTAGTTTCTTTGGCCATTTTATGCATAACTATTAACTAATACACCCTCTGTCTCATAATATAAGGCACCTTTAAATTTCTCAACAACTACGTACAAGTTTGATCATGATTTATACTTATAATATGTACATTTAATTAGTATAGTGATATATGAAATGAGAGAATTGTATAAGCAGAATCTAACGGTACCATTTGTACGTTCTCAATATGTATATTTTAATATAATAGTGATCAAAGTCGAGCATCAAATATCAGCATAAAAATAGCCGCCTTATAGTCTGGTATAAAATTAGCCGCCTTATAGTTAGTGTAAAAAAAATTAGATATCAAAATATGAAAGAACAATGAGGCTAGCTAAGTAGGCTAACATGTGTCAGATAGATATTAAAGGTGCATTCATTAAATAATCTGATAGTTCAGATTCCACTATAAATATATATTCTTATATATACACACCTACAATATAATATTTGAACAATTGAGCAAAGATATATTGAACAAAGAGACATTTTATGTAACGGATTAATTTTAAGTAAATCTATAGAACTTTGATCATTTTTATTACCTTCCTTAGCAAATGTTCCATTTAGCGAAGATAATATTTTCTTTGTGAAACCAAAAGCTTGATTAACTACAACTTTTACCAACATATTCTTACTAGTGATTTCCACTCTTTTTTCCTAACACAAATAGTCAATTTATCGAATGGCACAACACTAATTTTATTGTTATAGGTGGTGATGTTATGATGGTGGCAGTGTTATGTCAAAAAATGGCGTCCCCTTTTCAACCTTATCTTGGTGGCATGGTTGGCATCGTCGACAAGTTAGTGGGTATGTGTCAACGGGCTAATGCTTTGGTTTGCATGTGTGGTGCTCGCCGGCCTATTGATCTTCTCGGTAGCTTTTTCGTCTTGTGCACAATATGTGTACGGGGTATTCTCATCCGCAGATGTGTTGGTGGTTTGGAACCACCTGTTGTGAGCTATTGATTTGTGGAAAGGTCTTTTTTTTCTTTTAGGATGTGTATATGATTATTGTCTCGACTAGTTTTTAATGTTATGTTGGTGTGTAGTTTGGTATCCCACAGATAGTGATATATTCCCTTAAAAAAGATTCATGTGGACAACTTAGTTATCATTCTCTCTTTTGTTGTCACGACGGCGACTAAAAAAGCGATGGTGGGTTGCAGGAGGTTTACCGTTCAATTTAGATGTATTTCTAAGTTTGCTTAGTTTATTTTTTATAATTGTGGTATAACTGTTCTAAATCTGGATTTGTAGTTTAATTGGGTTTCAGATGTTAGCCTTGAAAAAAAAAGAACCGGTTCATATAATTGTGGATATAACTGTTCTAGAATTTCTATAATTGTCGGGCGCCGGTTTCGTCCAAGGACTGTAAAAACAGAGCAAGCGGAGCAAGAAAAAAAAAGGGTGTGACTAGTGCTTAGTCGACTGAGAATTAACTTAATTCTCAGTCGACTGACGTCACGTTGATTTCCAGCGATTAACAACCGATGGATTAAATTTTTCCTTTCGACTGCTCCCGATCGATTGACTTGTACGTGTTGCGGCCTGTGGTGCCTCTCGCGTCTCATGCTGCATGCTCCAAGCAAAGGCCCAGGTCGCCTCTGGCCCAGTTAGAAAGAAAATATGTGCTTCCTCCAGCTCTGGTATGAGTCCTACCTCTCAATTTTTCTTTTTGGGCTGTGTCGTTACCATGAAGAAAAAGAAAAAAAATAAGCTGGTGTGGGTCGTTGCCAAAACAAACAAAAAACTGGTGTGGGTCGTTCTTATTAATCTAAAAATAAGCGATACTTCTATTTTTTAATTATTCGAAAAAAAAATTAGTAAAGAAATATTATTATATTGGAAGTTTAATAATTACTAAAAATAATCATTTTGAGAACAAATGTTTACCTGCAACAAATAAAATGTTTGACCAGTATAAAAATTGTTCACATTTTGACAAATGCTCAGCCATCTAAAGGCCTCCAGGGGTTCGACAAAAAAATGTTCATTTAAAAAAATGTCCGCTTGTGTACAAAAAGGTTTATAAATTTAAGAAAATGTCCATGCGATTGAAAAAAGACAATGTTGTTTGACTATGTGAATATTTTTCTGAACTTGTGAACATTTTTTAAACACGAGAGCATTTAGTTTAAACCACATGAACAATTTTTTGAACGCCCTGAATAATATTGTTAACCTTCGTGATTATTTTCACGAAAACTGATGAACCTTTTTTATAGGTGAAAGCAAACCATAGCCCACAAATGGGACAAACAATATCTTAGAAAACACAAGGAGGCATGTGCGGACATAATAGGCAGCTCTTATTTTTTTTATCGGAAAAGATTCAGTAAAACAAAGTTAGACAAAAATAAATAAATGTGTAATTCTAGAACTAAAATGGAAGTGCAACATTTTTTTGGATTTTTTGAACAGTGTGACTAGTTCTTAGTCGATTCCGAATGAACCAGCTCTCAGTCGAATGGTGTCAACATATTGATTCCTAGCTGTTTTACTCTGTTCCTTTTCTTAAAACGGAAATCTCAGTTGCAATCTACGTGTCCTAAAATAATTCAGTTGCAAGTGCAGTTGCAACGGGGGCATCCCTCGAGAAAATCGTAGTTGTAAGTACAGTCGTAACTGGGGGACATAAAAATCTTAGTTCCAAGTATTGTTGGAACTGGGGGCATTCTTGACAAAATCTTAGTTGCAAGTGCAGTTGTAACTTGGACAAAAAATAAAAAAATCTCATATGCAACTGGAGCATCCTCGAGGAAATCTCGGTTTCAAGTTCAGTTGCAACTGGGGAAAAAAAGAAAATTATCTCAGTTACAAGTGCAGTTGCAACTGGGGCATTTCTCGAGAAAATCTCAGTTGCAAGTGCAGTTGCATCTGGGGCATCCTTGAGAAAATTGCAGTTGCAAATACAGTTGCAACTAGGACAAAAAAAAGAAAAGAAAAAAACTCAGTTGCAAGTGCAGTTGCAACTTGAACATCCTCGAGAAAATCTCAGTTCCAAATACAGTTGCAAGTGGAAAAAAAAGAAAAAATTCTCAGTTTCAAGTGGAGCTACAATTGGGGCATCCACGAGAAAATCTTAGTTGCAAAAAGAAAATCTCAATTGCAAGTACATTTGCAACTGGGGGAAAAATATTTATAACTGAAATAAAGTATTTATAACTTCAAACTAAAATAAATATAAACAAAATATATAAAGAAGGTCAAGGTAAGAACAAAGTTAACAACATGAAGATAAAACTATCATATTTGCTTTATGTAGCAACACATCGATGGAAAAAGTAGTTTCAACCACGGTACATACAAAAAGTAATATTTTAAAAAATAAAGTCAGTTGCAACAAGTGTGGAACTGATAAAAAAAATCCAGTTGCTACCTAGCCCGTAAAAAAGGCATACGAAAGGTGGACAAGAACTATGCTAATTCCTGTGAACAAAGTAAATCACTACGACACAATTTATTATTTATTTTTAAATAAACACATATTAGTATAGAATAACAAGACAAAATAAGGCCTAGAAAAAAAGAAAAAAAGAATGGTGTTAGCATATTGATTCCTAGCTGTTTTTCTCTGTTCATATACTTAAAGCGGAAATCTCAGTTGAATCTACGTGTAACCAAAATAATTCAGTTGCAAGTACAGTTACAACTGGGGCATCCCTCGAGAAAATCGCTGTTGCAGGTACAGTCGTATCTGGGGGACATAAAAAAATCTCATTTGCAAGTGTAGTTGGAACTGGGGGCATCCTTGACAAAATCTTAGTTGCAAGTACAGTTGCAACTTGGACAAAAAAATCTCAGATGCAACTGGAGCATCCTCGAGAAAATCTCAGTTTCAAGTTCACTTGCAACTGAGGAAAAAAAAGAAAAATAATCTCAATTGCAAGTGCAGTTGCAACTGGGGTATTTCTCGAGAAAATCTCAGTTGCAAGTGCAGCTGCAACTCGGGCATCCTTGAGAAAATTGCAGCTGCAAATACAGTTGGAACTAACACAAAAAAAAAACTCAGTTTCAAGTGCAGTTGCAACTTGAGCATCCTCGAGAAAATCTCAGTTTCAAGTTCAGTTGCAACTGGAAAAAAAGAGAAAAAAAATCTCAGTTTCAAGTGGGGCTACAACTGGGGTATCCTCGAGAAAAACAAAAAAAGGAAAAAAATCTCAGTTGCAAGTGCAGTTGGAACTGGGACGAAAAAAGAAAGAAAATCTCAATTGCAAATACAGTTGCAACTCGGGGAAAAGTATTTATAACTGAAATAAATTATTTATAACTTCAAACTAAAAATAAATAGAAACAAAAATATTTAAATAAGGTCAAGGTAAGTACAAAGTTCACAACATGAAGATAAAACTATCATATTTGCTTTATGTAGCAACACATCGATGGATAAAAATAGTTTCAACCATGGTACATCCAAAAAGTAATATTTTGTAAAATAAAGTCAGTTGCAACAAGTACGGAACTGATAAAAAAAATCCAGTTGCTACCTAGCCCGTCCAAAAAAAAAGGCATACGAAGGGTGCACAAAAACTATGCTAATTCCTCTGAACAAAGTAAATCACTATGACACAATTTATTATTCGTTTTTAAATAAACACATATTATTACAAAATAACAAGACAAAATAAGGCCTAAAATGACAGAAAATAGAATGGCGTCAGCATATTGATTCCTAGTTGTTTTTCTCTGTTCCTTTTCTTAAATCGTAAATCTTAGTTGCAATCTATGTGTAACCAAAATAATTCAGTTGCAAGTGCAGTTACAACTGGGGCATCCCTCGAGAAAATCGCAATTGCAAGTACAGTCGTAACTGGGGGACATAAAAAATATCAGTTTCAAGTGCAGGTTGAACTGGGGGCATCCTTGAAAAAATCTTAGTTGCAAGTGCAGTTGCAACTTAGACCAAAAATAATAAAATTCAGATGCAATTGGAGCATCCTCGAGGAAATCTCAGTTTCAAGTTCAGTTGCAACTGGGGAAAATAGGAAAATACTCTCAGTTGCAAGTGCATTTGCAACTGGGGCATTTCTCGAGAAAATCCCAGTTGCAAGTGCAGTTGCAACTGGGGCATCCTTGAGAAAATTGCAGTTGCAAATATAATTGCAACTAGGAAAAAAAAAGAAAAAAATCTCAGTTGCAAGTGCAGTTGCAACTTGAGCATCCTCGAGAAAATCCCAGTTTCAACTGCAGTTGCAACTGGAAAAAAAGAAAAAAAAATCTCAGTTTCAAGTGGAGCTACAACTGGGGCATTCTCGAGAAAATCTTAGTTGCAAGTGCAGTTGCAACTGGGACAAAAAAAGGGAAAAAAATCTCAGTTGCAAATGAAGTTGGAACTGGGACCAAAAAAAATCTCAATTTTAAGTACAGTTGCAACCGGGGGGAAAGTATTTATAATTGAAATAACATATTTATAACTTCAAACTGAAAATAAATCTAAACAAAAATAGTTAAAGAAGGTCAAGGTATGAACAAAGTTAACAACATGAAGATAAAACTATCATATTTGCTTTATGTAGCAACACATCGATGGAAAAAATAGTTTCAACTATGGTACATCCAAAAAGTAATATTCTGAAAAATAAAGTCAGTTACAACAAGTCTGGAAACTTGATAAAAAAATCCAGTTACTGCCTAGCCCATCCAAAAAAAGGCATACAAAGGATGGACAAAAACTATGCTAGTTCCTCTGAACAAAGTAAATCAGTACAACACAATTTAATATTCGTTTTTAAATAAACACATATTAGTACAAAATAACAAGACAAAATAAGGCCTAGAATGACAGAAAAAAGAAAACAATTAGAAAGGAGAAAAGGTCCATTCATGAAAACATATTAAAAGCATCACACTAAAAATAGAAAAAAAAAGTAAAGAAAACCGAGGAAGAAAGAAAAAAAATAACCGCGAAAAATAGTTCTTACGGCAATGAACATAAAAACAGTGTTCTTACCCATGTTGTACATGTAACTAGCGACGAGATTAATCACAAGAACAAAATAAAAAAGAAACGGAAAACTCGAGCATATGGTCACATCTGAGGAATTAAAAAGACCTAAATAGGACGTACGACCCAACACATATTTCCGTTGGAAAGGAACAAACCCACAATAGCAATTTCCTAACATAAAGACACGTTCGATTACAATCAACTATCTATTAAATGGACGGCTAAACACATATTCCCCCTCTCGCTCTCTTATGTTACCGGGCTATCCCGGAGATGCTAACAGCCTGTGCAAAACAATAGAAAATAAAAAAATAAACAACAAAAATTATGAAACCCCGCGTAATATCTAACAGTTCTATAGTCAACTGATAATTAATTAAATCTCAGACGATAAATTAGCAAATCTGTATGTAAGAAGGGTATGACTAGCTATCATTCGACCGGAACTAACTTAAATCTCGGTTGAATGATCTCACCCATGTCTAACAAGAATTTTTTGTTTCGCCTCAGCATACATCTAAAATTTAATATGTGCAAAAAACGAAAAAAAACACACGTGCAATCTTCAGAAGAAAAGGTCGGTTGCAACCATAGTGTAATTTAAAAAATAACCAGTCGCAACCATGGAATGGAAAATTTCAAATTATGACCAATATGCAAG
This sequence comes from Poa pratensis, assembly GCA_947311845.1. Taxonomy (NCBI): domain Eukaryota; kingdom Viridiplantae; phylum Streptophyta; class Magnoliopsida; order Poales; family Poaceae; genus Poa; species Poa pratensis. The sequence goes on along the minus strand of CAMZMU010000107.1, from coordinate 112,494,499 downwards.
TGAAGAAAAATCAATTGCAATGTTGCAACAAAGTTTTAGTTGCACCTAGACCGGCCTGAATCATAACGATTCTCGAACGGATGAGAAATTGATCAAGCTCTAACTCATAGACAATAATTTGCAATCCCGGAGAAGAAATAGGTTAACACTATAAAGTTTTGTTTTGGAGATTTCCTATAATACGACAAAGAAACCGGATCAACCTTTGAAAACATTAAAAAAATGAACCACAAAAGGCATCTACAATATTAATAATATTGTGTTCGGTAGAGACATCTATGTCGTTAATTACTAAAAGAATAGTTGCTGAAGAAGTAATAAAAATAAAGAAAAATATATAAAGATTTAAAACCCAAAGAAAACAAAATAGGGAAAAAGTCAATGAAACAAAAAATAAAAATGAAACAGTACAAGATAAATAAGCAGCAATATAGTAAATATAAAATAACAATTATAGAAAAAATATGAACGACAAGAAAATATAAACTGAATCAAATCAAATGAGAACCATCGTTAGGAACACGACTGAAATTAAGTAAAAGGACAATTGATACTTCCCAAACACCATTCAGAAAAATAAGAAAGAAATTCACAGGAATTTAAAAAGAGGAGGATGCTCCCGAGTCCACCTTTCTCGTCTCACTTTGTTCGATTCCTCTTTTGTAGCGGTCCTTTGTGTATGGAACAGAAACCATTAAAAAGGCCCATGCACTGCACAAGAGCCCAGAGTGTGCACAACAAACAACAACAGCCCACATCTACGCCTACAGACAACAACGGCCCACATTGGCGGACAAAGAAATATGCGTCACCGCGTACCATGGACAACATAAAGCAAAAACTGGACTGCACGTATCGTAGGGCACCAAATCTAATGGCTGATGAGACGACTGAGAATTAAGTTAATTCTCAGTCGATTGAGACTTAGCAAAACCGAAAAAACAAACAGGCCAGACAAATGCGTACGCGCGTACAAGGTGGTCTAGATCCCAGACAAACGCCAACTAAACTATACGAATCTAGGTGAAAAAATAGGATGGTTAGGTAGTTGGCTGAGCACTAAGTTAATTATCAGCATCTCAAAAAAAGAGTTAATTATCAGCTTTAGCAAAACTTTTTTCACTCGAAACTCCATAGGCAAATTGAATAGCAGAAAAAAAATCTACCAACAATTTTAATCATATACCAAATGGTACATGTAAGACATGACTGATATTAGTTGTTGAGCAATGAGAAAAATAAAAAACAAAAGTAAAAAAATAAAAATAAAAATTGAAAAAGGAAAAGAATAAAATATACAACCGCACATGAGAATAAAAAGAAAAAAACATGCACACACGTAACAAAGACTAGAGGCAAGTCAACGGTGTACAACAGCCCATGTACATCGATGGAAACCAAGCCCATCGGTACAGGGAAACAAAAGGCCTGCCTCACGTACGTACGCACGCTCCGTGTTCGAAAAAAGACAAGAAAACGACCACACAACACAAATCTTAACGTACAGATCCAACGGTTACCGAAGCGACTGAGAATTAAGCAAATTCTCTTAATTCTCAGTCGACTGAGAATTAGCAAAACCGAAAAAAAAAAGGTGCGCCGGGAAGCGATGACGGCGAGTGGCGACGCAGCTCCCGTGCGGATCGCTACTTTTTTGGCTGAGGACGGTACGGCCACCCCTCAGAGGCAGGCCCATTTGTGTGCTGAGGTCCAACTACTCTCAGCCCCTTCAAAATCAGCCTGGTACGGCCCAGTTGCAGCCCGTTCCAGGCGGAGGACGATACGACACAGCCTGTGCTGGACTTTCAAAGGCCCAGCAAAGCTGTCGTGGAACCATATAAAGCAGCCGCCGACCTAGTTCGGCCATCGCCTTCTCCAAAAAAGTAAAGAAGTTCAGCGATCTCATCAAACTCCATCGCCGCCATGAATTGTCTCCCGTGCCCGGTCCTGCCCGACGATCTCGTGGAGGCGATCCTGGCGCGGCTTCCGGCCAAGCAGGTGTTCAGGCTCCGCTGCCTCTCACGCGCCTGGGCAGCCACGCTCTCCTCCGCCGGTTTCAAGGACCTCCATCTACGCGCCGCCAACCTCCATGGCGGCCCTAAAATTATGTGCCTGATGGTGTTTGCTGACCACGAGAGACAAATAAAGGTGCTCCCATCGTCGCTCGATGGCCCGGGTGGCGTACCGTTCTTGGACGCCCCGCGCACCATCACGGGATACTGTTACCCAGACCTCATCACGCCGGAGATGGAAGAGGTGGGGCCGGGCTACAAGAGAGTCCCGAACCTCACAACGCAACAGTGCCGTGGCCTCGTCATCCTACAAGCAGATTGTCTCTTCCTTGTGTGCAACCCATCCACTGGCCAGATTGCGACCCTCCCAGAGGGCCGAACGACGGGCTCCATTTTCGATCGTCTCACAAAATATGCAAGCCTAGGGCTCGGCTATGACGCACACACCGGCAAACACAAAGTTGTACGCGTTCATTACCGCGGTCGTCCGGGGCTACTCCCACTGTCCACTGGAACAAAATGCGGATGCGAGGTCTACGAGATCAACAACTCCAACTCTGAGCAGTCATGGCGCACCATCCCTGCGAAGCCGCCGTGTTGGATAGATTCATATTACAGAAGCGTCTTTGCGCAAGGGCACGTGTATTGGATAGCATACCGGAAGTCCTGCCCTCGACAGGATCAGATTGTTCTCTCCTTCTCCATCAGTGACGAGACATTTGGGACCGTACCGCTACCGCCCGGCATGGGTGACGACGACGGTCCGTCTTGGCGGCATCGCCATGACCTGACGGAGCTCGATGGAAAACTATGCATTTTCCGTGTTTACTCCTATTGGCATGAGCAGTACGATGTTTGGCTCCTAAACAGACATGGATCGGATTCAGCTTGGCATCTGCACTGTCGAATTGACCTCGCCAGGGCGTCGCCTGAGCTTAAAAAGTTCATGTTCCATCAGAATAGCGATATTTCCATGGCCCCACTTGCCATTATCAGCGACGGCCGCCGCATCCTGCTCACAGAACATGACAGCCCACAGGCAATATGTGCATACACTATCGGGACCGGCGAAATTGAGAGACTCATGGACACAAGCACCGCGGCCGTAAACCTGGCTGCAGTGTACAAGGAAAGCATCGTCTCTCCCGGGTGCCAGCCGTGTGAGAACATCACCTTAATTTCCTCACCATCTACACAGGTCCTGTTGACAGTATTACGGTTGCTGCCAAGGCACACCCATGGAAACCTTAAGCTTGTCTGTCGGAGTTGGCGCTGCATGATCGAAAGTAACTACTGGTGCATCATAGGTCGTAGGAATTAGGCTTATTTCACTTTGTGCCTTTGTGCCTTTGTGAGGCGTCTCATGTGAATTAGGAGTATGTAATACTTTCAGGAAAAAAATGCGAGTCAGCCCCCGCAGCAGAGGAAGGGCACACGGCGGACGCACTTTGCTGGCCGGCCTTTCAGGAAAAAAATGCGAGTCAGCCCCCGCAGCAGAGGAAGGGCACACGGCGGACGCACTTTGCTGGCCGGCCGCATGACCGATCGTATTAATCGACGATTTATCATCGGGTCTACCTTCTTACATCTCTCTTTGCAAATTTGATTAGCTTATTCTCGTTTCATCAAAAGACCTTAAATATATATTCTATTGATCGTATACCAAATTTTATACACGTACATTTGCACATTATTTTTGTGGCATTGAAAAAAGTGTGCCTAGTTGCCCCACCCTAGCGCAAAATCCTGGATTCACCACTGGTTCAGGGTGCTTCACAAAGTTCATTGTGCACTGTACTGATAAAAAGAGTTGGCCAGTGATGCACTCTAGATACGAATTCAGCCTTCAAGGTACGTCAATGCCCACTATAATGAGCACAAATTCGATTCACAAAGTGGCACCAAGTGCAACGAGTAGCTTTTTTGCATCCATCTCATAATGTTTCATTTTATCAAAATTAATTCTTTTAGAACTTCTTTATCAAGACTATAGACTCTTTATATTCCGTAGCAACACATGGCAATTTGCAAGCATAAAGATAATTCCAAAAACCATTATGAAGTGCACAAATCCATCTAGATATGTATTGTTTTTTCAAAGATCCAATGGTATTGCGCAAGTTTTTTGTGTAGATAGCACCGATCGTCCGCTTTTAGCTCGTTAATGAGGTTTTTTTGACATCGGGGACCCACTGTCAAGGTTGACGTGGCAACGACGAAAATGGTTGAGAGTGACAAATATTGACAGGTTTTAGATTCTAGATTTATTCATAACTTTTGAGGACATGCCTGCTCGTCTCTCTAAAAAAAATCACCTACATCTCCATTCGTCGCTGCCAAACCCCACCGCATGCTGCCACGAAGACATGTTCACGCCACTCCTAGTTTCTTGCAGGGACATTACTATGGACGACGACGACGGTTGTCAGAGCGAAGCACGACGAACGGTTGTCGGTGGCACGCGGTTGTTCAGGTACGGTGTTGGAGGCTCTAGACGCGTGCAGAAATACGGAAATGGACATGGGGTCGAGGAAAGAGCAATGAGAAAGATCGACGAAGCAGCTGTAGAGCTCCGGATTTCTTGAAGATGCCGTTTTACTTTTAACTAAGAGAGAAAGTGGACGACGATGAGCACGATGGACAAAACTCTCGGAGTTGGGCGATGATGGAAGCAACGGGAGCACAGAGCACGCCGTCGACGATGCAAACCAAATGACAATCATGTTCTCGCTTGTTAAGCCACAATCATATTTGGTAACCAGGTGGAGTACGACGTGCAGACTACTAGTAAATGTCTAGTTGACGAGAGGATTCGTGAAAATGTTTAATTAAGGAGACAAGAGGATGGTCTTATTCGGTTCGAGAATGGGAGCAATATGGTAGGCAGCGATTGAGATTTGCTGACTTTGGTTGGCTGACTTTGGCTGGCTGACTTTGTGATGACTTTGTGTCAATGACACATAGACCCAACGGCGAGTCCAGGAATGAATTGGAGGGTAGGCTCAAAGCTACCACCAAATAAATTAAATGTTGTTTCTAAGGAAAAATAATCACTATTTAAACATGAGTTTATTAAGACTAATTTTATTCAGCTCATCAGCAACGTACACGAGTGAAAACCTAATGGAGCCTGAGCTCCTGTTTTATAAAAAAAAAAACTGAAATCGATATTTTTTATTTTAAAATCGAGAAAAAAATTCCTGACGTAAATATTGTCGAGATCTACAATCTTACAAGTTTTCATATTAAAATTCGTTGTATTTTGGGATGTGAAAAGAAGAGAAATGGGTGGTTTTGGGTGGTGAAAACAATACACAAATTCAGAATTTAAAATTTTCCGGATTTCTCTTTTTTTGAGATTTCGATTTATCTTTTTTTAGAGGCCAAAATACACCAAATATCAAGGTGAAATTTTGCAAGCTTGTAGATATGGATACTATCCAACTGTCATTTTATTCGCCATTTTTGCGAGCTCCTAGGTCCCAGACCCGTGGGCGTGGCTGGTGTCTGTTGGTGCGGGTCAATCGTCACCGTTTACAATCTGTCGGCGGTCGAACGTCCACATTCCACGGCGAGCAACGGATGCTCCCCTGCTTGCGGGGCGAGCGAAGGAAGTTTCTGAGCGACCGACTCTACTGTGCGTGTGTGCGCTACTTCGTGCTAGTAGGATGGTGAGAGTTAGCTTGTGTGGGCTGGGCCGCTGGGAAGTGTGTGAGTTAATGGGTTGATATATTAGTACTAGTAAAAATTTAATTTTATATTTTGGAGAGCAGATTGAAGCTTGTTAAAGCCTTCCTAGTGGACTCGCCTTTGTATAGACCCGCCACGTGGTCTTCAGTGTTAGTGACTCAAAGTCACTTGACTTTGTGCTCCCGCCAATCCGTGCCCGGTAAGTAGGGTCATGTTGCATTTTTCATATTTAGACAAATCCTTCCTAGATGAGTGTGTAATTGTGTTGTTTATATTGGAATTTTCTCTCACATATCCGAGATAGATAAGTAAAGGTAGAAGAATCTAATACATTCGTAGTACAAGGAAATATCAAGAGAAAGCAGCACCTTTGTTGAGTCGATGCTCTTGCCAAGCTAAACGGCACCGTGTCCACGCATCATGCACGGCTTGGTGACAATGCACCAGTACGCGCAGCAGCATGTCGCACCAATTTGCTGGGAACTGGAAGCCGGCCGGTGCGACGCGAATGAACCGGTGCTTCGGTCGGTCACAACGGCTTCAAGAAAAAGAAAGTTTGGACACCATGGCTGTGGCGTAGAGGCCGGCGTGGTTTGGACACCTGGCGCGTTTGGATTGGCGAGCACCCCTCGGATACCCTCCTTGCTGAGGTAACCCACCCGGAAGTGGAGGAGAAGAACGGAGACCCGGTTTGAACCGGACCGGACCGGCCGAGGCGTCCTCTGCTTTCGGGAAAGCGCCTCTGCCACTGCCAGACCCCATTCCTCTTTCACACGGCACCTCACCACCGCCACGCCTCCAAGCTCCGGCTGCCGGCTCTCCTCGCCACCTCCGACTCTCTCCTCTCCTCCATGGAGCCCCCGCCCGCCGCCCCGTGGGAGTTTTGGCTCGCTTGCGCTGGTCCCTTCGCTCTACCACCCCCCGTCGGTACCCAGGTCTACTACTTCCCTCGCGGTCACGCCGACCAGTGCCGCGGCGCCGACCTCCCCAATCCGCCGGCCGAAGATGCCGTACGCTGCACCATCTCGTCGGTTCATCTTCGGTTCCACCACGCCACCGACGACCCGTATGCCTTGATTACCTTGCAGCCTGAGCAAGCGCAGCCAGCTGCAGCCGCGCCGCCACGGCCGCCCCCGTTCCCACCGACGCCAGGTACTTCGTCAAGGACGTGGGCGACAAAGGCAATCCTGACCGCGCTCCGTTCCACATCCCCAGGCGTGTCGCCGAGTTGCTGTTTCCCCCGCTTCAGATGCCGATGCCGAGGGGCGACAGCAGCACCCAGTTGCTGCAGATGTTCGATGGCCACGGCACCGCCTACGATATCAAGCACGTCTTGGACTACAAGGCCAAGTACTTTTTCAGTGCTGGCTGGAACAATTACGCCCAAAAAAAGAAGATGAAGATGGGAGAGGACGGCGTCGTTGTCATGCGTTCTGCTCATGACGGCTTCCTCCTCGGTCCGCGGCGCGACGGGCCAAGCGCCGACCTCGCGGCGGAGATGATCAACGACGTCCTTCATGTGGCCCAGAGGGCGGCGGGTGACCCGTTCACAGTCACCTACTTCCCACGCCAAGGATGGCCATTTGTGGTGCCGACAAGTTTGGTCGATGAAGCACGCAGCCGCCATTGGCAGCCGGGGATGATGGTCCGCATGACAATCCCCGGGATCCCCATGAACTGAAGGATAGCAGGGACCTCTCCAAAATCCTCCCTTCCTACCACGGGGTGATCGAAGCCGTCAACAACAGCATATGGACCAAGCTGGAGGTACACATTTGTATACTTCTTCTTATGTACCTTCTACATCAAGTTTGGGCACAAGTCAATTAGACAATGGGGATTATATTACTTAACTGACTAGTAGTACTTTAGTGCAGAGCATTCCAAGTTTCTGAGCGATTAAAATTTGAGACAAAACCTAGAACATCGAGCTATGATTAGTGTTCGCCTACTAACTCACTATATGCAGTTCACCTAGAACACCTAGAAAATTTGACGCATACATCTTACTAGAGTAATAACTGATGTTCAGGTGTCAAATGAGCAGCTATGGGGGTCTAATGGCTATGATTACCATGACTGTGTCACACCAACCCATAGATATACTGGTAATTTTCTTTTGTATGTAGCAATATTTTCTCAAATCTGTGGTGACTTCTCCGTGTATTGAGATGAGATGTTCTTTGTGTTTGCATATTAACAAAGTCTATTTGCTGGTGATATGAAGGTAGAATTTAGTGCAAACTACTATAACCAACCACACTCTATGGATTTTTTCTGTAACGACCAATTTTAAACTTCTATTAACAAGAAAAATGAAATTATACCTTGACTATTTATTCTCTAATAGGTTTCAGATAAATGTGTTTTCTGATAAAGGATGTCTTCTCATGAAACATGCGTACAGTTCTATGAACTTCCATACTTTCAAGTAAATAGTGTCTAATCAATCATCCCGTAAGGTTTAAGTATTTAAGATAGGGTCATGATTAGAATTTTAAGAGTTTTATGACTTTAGTGGAGTTATGGCTTAGTTAGGATATAGCACTAGGGAGTCAATTTTAGAGTAGACAAGATGTAGCACTTTGTTTAGACATCAGTTTTATATTGCACTAGGAGTCAATTTTAGAGTAGACACAGATGTAGCACTTTGTTTAGAGATCAGTTATATATATATATATATTATGTTCGCCTACTAACTGACTATATGCGTCCTCTATTTCTTCAGATTGATTTAGAATATCTGAATATGTAGATGTGCAAGTTTTTTTATTAACATGTGCATAACAATTTGTGGCAATTTCTTTTCCTGCCGGTCCCAGTAACAACATCTTCTTCGAATCCCTTCATAATCTTTATTAGATGGTTCCGAAAAAATTCTGGGTTCTATGTTTCTCGGTTTGCATGCTGATTAGTTTTTTTTAATCTTCCATACCGCCATTGTTTTGTTTTGTTAGCAGCCTTTGATGTAAAAGAGTATCTGCCCATGTAACTGAAACTTCTCATTCCATGATTAGGACTTTGTCAATAAAACAATAGCATGTTGGTTGAGTTATGAATACAAAAATCAGTTTGGTTATGATAATTAATTGCCTGATATTGCCATTAATGCTCTTAAACATATCAAATTACAAGTTCTCTAAATTTGTATTTGCAGGTGAACTGGGAAGTACCTCTACCCCAAACGCATATACCCAGAGAGATGTGAACATTTGGCAGGTGGAGGTCGTGGGACAGATGGAGGCCATAGAGCCAAAGGTTGAGCCTGTGGAGTGACTCCGGATGTGAAGGTGTTGGGGCACTGTAAACAAGCGCTATCATCGAGAATCATTCTAAGTTGTTCAGCTTGAAACTGACTGTGTAATTGACTGAAATGTTGGGTCACTGTTGGATGAAATTTTATCACGGAGTTCGTAAATCTTTTAATACAAGTGCAGGTGCACGAGTGGACGGGAGTTAAGCACCAATTAACCTTGTCAATTGTCATGCGCAATTTTGTTTTTTTGCTAGTTACGTACTTGTATGAACCAATCAAAAAGTTTGTCAAAGAAGATGTATGGATCGACCCGGTCCACTCCAAGTTGGCTGCGTGCATGCATGGTTTCATGGAGCCTGCATGTGTATTGTATGTATACAAGTAAGTATACGTACGTCTCTGATCGGCCGGACGGAAAGACCCACATGGAGGCGTGACTGGTTTATATAGAAATTTCACTTTTGCAGGAAGCCAAACAAGTGTTCACCTCGAGGCGGCCCCAAGAAAATACTTGCTTGCAAAATTCGGAAGGGATAAAATATCGAACGACACCAGATGATCCTTAAGGGCATCTCCAGCCGGCTCGCTGAGAGTCCCGAACCCTTTTTTACACCGATGAATAGCCCGATTTCCGATATACTTGGATGAAATTACATTCGGCATTAGCAGGCCAAACCCAGCCCATCGGGGGCGACTGCCGACTAGGACGCTGGTGGAAAATAAAGAGCGCGTGGGCCAATTCTATCGGCGAGACAACACACATTCCCATCCAGATTCGCCCTCCTGCGCTACCTTCCTCCTCGTCGCCATGTCGCTGCCGGCACCATCCCTCCCCCTTCCGTCGCAAACAAGTTGCTAGGAAAAGCATCACCCCACTCCCCTCCATCGACGGCACCGCCCCTCTCCCGTTCGCCGCGAAATAGCCGCAACAAGGTCCGCGGGCAGCTTCATGCCCACCACGCATATGAGGTGTTTGACGTTTTGCATGCTCCGTCATGGACTCCGATGACAAGGAGATGTTCGCCGCTCTTCTAGAAGAGGAAGCCGAAGCCGTCGTCGATAATGAAGAACACTTCATGATCCTCGTATGTTTGGCCGGTCTGTTCGCGCGGGATGCAAAGTCGCAACGCGGTGGAGCACCAGTTGATGTGTTGTAATTAGTGTTTCAAAACTTGTTAAATTATGAGCTTGCTTTGTCAAACTATCTGTATTTATTTATATGTTGAACTATTTGTATTGATTTGTATGCTGAACTATGTGAAAAATATTATGTTTATGTGAATATTTGTGTGAATTTCGGGGCGAAATCGCCGCCTTGGGCTCTCAGCTAGGAGTAGGAGAGATTTTATAAGGTGTATCTAGACATAGTGTTTTCGGATAAAGAGGAATAATATACCTTATCGAGATGAATTGCGTACACTTGGCTTCTATAACAACTCAATCTCAAGAGCACGAGTAAGCACATAATGTAACTAATAAAAAAATACGAGTATAACACAAAAGGACATCACACTAGTGATGAACAAAGCAAACAAACTAAGAACACATGAATTATAGAATTGTCCGGTTGCACTATATGAAAAAAATGCATAGAAACAAAGGAAAATCCCATAGATTAGATTCGGTTGATATTTCTTCCATAGAAATGTAAAACTAAATCATAGAAAAAAATTGTGGGTTGTAGTCCAACAAACCAAACAAGTTCATCCAGGTTTTACATGAAATGTTTTGGACCCAAATGTGCTATAAGTTGGTAACTAGATGACACGAGATAATAGACCTTTTGAGAGAATAGCTGTTGATGCCGCGACTTGTTCCGATAGCTTTGCGTACCGTTATGGCTCCAACTTTACGAATTTCCTCACCTGCAAGTTACTCAAAAAGTCAATCCAATAGCAACAACAAGATTAACAGATGGATAACTCGGCCAGATTTTTTGAAAACAAGCCATGTTTCTAGATTTGTGTGTAATCCACATGATTGCAGCAACCCAACTGTCATAATCCTTTTCCTATTTCTAGTAAAAATATTAAGCCAGACAAGCAAACAGTCCTCACCGTTTGTGAATTGGCAGACTGACAGCATTCCATATATATCTAGCTAATGGACATAAAAGAGTAAATGATCAAATGAAAAAAAAATCCACAAAACATGCATTTCAAGTCAGTGACCTCCTCTATGGCTAAGAACTTCCTTCTACACTATGCTTTTTAAAAGCACAAGCCAAATAAATGTCTTAATCCTTAGAGGGTTCTAATTTTCCACAAGAAATTGTAGGGTACGGTGCCAAAATTCTGTAGACCTAAGTAGACGTATTTTGTTACGTACGGTCAACAGCCAATGAAGTTTGTCTTGGGTATCTGAAAACGTGGACAGTCCCACAAATCCTCTTAAGGTCTCTCCACATATTGAATTTGGCTCCAACTACAGCTCTTCTAAACCGCATGTTATGTAAACTATCATAAAAGTTTTTCTCATTGTAATGTTTGGTCCAAACTGATTGCATAAAGTCTAGGAAAATTAGTTGCAACCCAGCCAATTGTCTTTCAATAAACTTGCCATGCAACCCCATTACGAATCTGAAATTTACAGCAAATTAGTTGAGTTTCCAAAGTATGTTTTCTTTAAAATTGTTTAACATAAACGAGCACTGTTAAATAGTTTCAATAACCATTTCATTACTTATAGATCTGAGTTGGTGTGGATCTGTTCACCGGGTCAAGATTACCCAATTTATCACGAAATTACCATAGTTGCTAAGGTTGATTCAAGTTATGTACATTTTGTGCCCGAAAAAGTGATGCACTTTTCAGATAACATGTTCATTTTACACAAAACATTATGGACTATGATGGCTACGATAAGGAAAAGGTGTAATTTACTAGCAGCACAAGAGTACTTCGCTTGTAAATATAAAGATCGTATACCAAGCCCAAAACCCATACGTTGTAGGCAGTTTATACTTGCAAGTGGCTTAATAAAGAGATTTTCTGCTAGTCCATAAATGTCGGCAGCACAAGACTGCACACCAAGTACATATAGCGCTACTCACACACTGATCATATCTGTAGCACAAAGTTTAAATTATAGTTAGCGCTATGTTACAGTCACACAAGTACACGAATTTCCAGCACCCAGCGGTTAACAGCCAAGTACAGAAGTGACTACAATTCTGTAACCATAGTGGAATAGTTCAAGCGACACATGCTAGATTATAATTTATCCCTTCCTCGACAATTTATTGGAAAGTCACTTCCAAACTGGTAGCATAAATTCAGGACAAGCGATTTGTGACTGATGAGAACTAGCTAGAGTATTGATAGCCAGATGACGGTGTCCCAGCTGATTGGGGCGGCTGCTGGGCTTGTCTCTCCTTGGCGTACTCTGCAAATATCACCCAACCATCGAGGAACTACACAAAAAATGGACTTGTGTCAAGACTCTTGAGAGCAGATAAAAACTAACTCAGCTACTAATAGTAGACAATGTTCAGTATCACCTAGAACAAGATGCCCAAAAAGTATCAACCAACAACTAATCTACTGTTTCCAAGGTACCATGAGAACACTGGTACATCGTTTAATGATCCCATCAAGGCAAAATTATCCATGCTACATCTTTCAAAGAAGAATGTTCCTACTACACCATGGATTATCATGAACCATCCAGGTAGTGCATTACCCCGATTAAGAGAAGCACTAACCTTTCCATCCATGCCTTTGATGCCCTCGCAAGCTTCTTCTATAGTTGCATATTTAACAAAGCCAAACCCTCTAGAGTATCCTGATAATCTATCAGTGATGACTCTTGCTAGAAAGATAATGACAAATGGATTCAGTAGTGGTACAAAAAGGAATGAATTACAGAGGGTAGAACCACTTGCCTTCAGTAACCTGACCAAATTTTGAAAAGGCTTCCCTGAGTCCGTCAGTTGTCGTGCGCTTATTAAGACCTGCATAGGTACGCTAGTTTGATATCAAAGGAAATCAATGAAACTGTGCATCTAAATATGTTTGGATAGAACCTAAAAATGTATATATAACACTATTCTTGCTCATTATAGTGATATTTTCATCAAGTCAACTAAATGGAGAACAACAAATTTCAAAGCAAACACCACCAAACTCCAGAGGAAATTCATATATCACTAGCAATCTAGCATTGACTTACTTTTTGCAAATAGAAAGATGAATTATTGACAGTCAAACCAGATGAACTATGGGAATCCCAGAAGTTGAACAATAAGAAATACAACAACCCTTAAGATAACACCTTTTCCTTTTCCACAACAGATGTTCAGCAGTTAGACTAGTACACAGCATAGGAAGTTGCAGTGAACAGAATCAAACATACTGCCAAAACATTAACTTAAGGCTTACTATTTTGAAAGACTATGTCTATTTGTGATATCAATTAACAAGTCAATGGATATATTTGAGAAAATATATGTATGTTTCTGGTTTTATTTTGTTATAAAAAGAGCGCAGTGGAAAAGAACACAACTAAATACCTGCTTGGTGATCAAATTGGATACTTACAACTATAACATTTTTTTACCCCCAAAAAGTATTTCCAAAGAGAAGGAAAAAGCAGATTCATGTTGTTTGGACAGAACCAAAGTATCAATCCAACTGTAAATGATTAAAGACGTGTACACATCCAATATGTCAAGATTCAACCAAGGTTGTGGAAAGTGAAAGCTCACAGCTCCTTGAAGCTCTAATCCTTGTAGTGCTGAAATGACATGAACTTTCACTGAAGGACCATTGATCTACCAGTGCCGTGGGTGAACTACATGCTCACTCGGTGATATGACACAACAATACTAGTCTAGAGCACACAGGATTGCGAAATTGATGTTCATGGGCGCTGGTGTTTCGCTGAAAGGGAGCAGTAAGCTATTGCACCATTGGTGCCACTACCATTTGCAAGGACTGGGAGCGCGGAGAAATGCTACTCAAGAAGACTAGGAGAGTCCGTTGTCATTAGGTGGTGGAAGCAGTCAAGGTGTCACTCAAGTTGGCTGGGTGTCACTCAAGGAAGGCGAGAATCGGTTTCCTATTATACGGTATAGCAAAATAGATTGTGCAACTTAACAATTTAAATTTATTCAAGTGTACAGGTATTTATAGTAGTTTTATACAATACTACATGAGATGAATAAGAGGAAGTACATGAGAACAAGCCGCTAGGCATGCACCAGACTCAGTCACTCAGCCACATCTGATACAACAGCGATTCAACCTACGTGCTATGATCATGTAAACGATTCTGGTAGTTGAGGTGAATGCCATTAGTTGGCCAAATGCTAACTAGTTTATAAACAGCAGATGATTAAATTTGCTTGTGAATTAATTTTAAATGTAATCTGGAACTAAGAGAACCAACGGTAGTCTGGTAGTTCGAAATATAAAGTGAACTCATGTTTTTATCCGTGTGTAAAATGACCCATATACTAGTTCTGGAGATGGTATTCTGGCAATTAATTTCAATAACCTCGTTCTGTTTGCCCTACTACTGTATTTTCAATTTAAAATTTGCTCAAATTTTTTCTATTGTGTTGATGTCCTGCTAAACCTTGCGCTTTGTGGGCAGATATACATGCATATTGTTTGTGTGCTATACCCGTGATGTTTCCATGATGAACTTTTTCTCGTAGTAAAACATGAGATGGTAAATTTGTCTAATTAGCATCTATCTGATTCAGTAGCAGTCAGATTTTCATCCTTATTATAGTGCAAGGCCAGGCTAACACAAAAATCACTGTGATGCGTTCGAGATTGAGCAGATCGGACAGGCGAACAATCTGAATGATGCCGACATGAAAATCAGCTAGCTGCTGAGTAATCATCAAAGCTGTATGATTCAATCTGCCCAAACTCTCTAAACATTACAGGAAAAATAGTGACAAACGGCTTTTAATCAAGCAGGCAATAAATTTCCACACATCCGACCACAGGCTGTTATTATCGGCACAAGACTCGAATCCAGAACACAACGAAAGCGAATTTTACGGCGGAAGAATAGGGGGGAATGGAGAGACACGGGAAGAGGAGTTGCCTGAGACGAAGAGGTTGTTGCAGGGCTCCGCTGTGGGGCGGGCGGCGGGGGGAGGCGGGGGAGCGAAGGCAGAGACGGAGAACATCCGCCGGAGCCCGGCGCGAGCAGCACCAGCGCGAACAGCTACCGCCGCCGCCATGTATCAATGAGTCGGTGGCGAGAGCGGCGCTGCGGTGGAGGCTTCACTTGTTTGCGACGGAGGAAGGGTTTGCACTTGGTCCAAGGTAGTACTAGCTTTAAGGCCAATTTAGGTGGGCCGAGAATTTGCCGGGTTCCTGGCCCAGCAAAGCCATTTTCGTCCATTCACACGTACAGTTAGGCCCAGTTTTGTTGATGGCTTAAAATATAAGCCGACTCGTCCTCTTCAACGGTTTTTTTTACCGCAGAATTTTTCATTGATTTAACAACAACGTACATGTACAATCTTGCATTGCATGATGCATGAGCCTGCAGCTAGATCAGCATGTATCTGCACCTTAAATTAAACACCTGTAGCTAAAAGATATACTCTGAATCTTCAGTGCCAACTTGGCATGATGATCAGCTCTGAAAGTATACTCTGTTGATACGATATTAGAAGGAATTGGCGCGCCTTGCTGCGCCGGTTTCTATACTGCCAAAAAAATGAAAAAAAAATGATGTGCATGTCTAAAAGTTCTTTACTACAAAGAGACAATAACTCTTACGAAGAAACTGTTAAAATGAAACTTAAACAGATTAATAATTCAAACAATCGATGAAACAAAACCGTCCCAAATGCGATAATTTACTACCGTGTCCCATTTTTAAGATAATTAAGTCAATAAACCACAATATCACATTTGATAACCTATATTGTTTGATGCTTGTATAATCAATCGTACCTTCCCTTCCACGAATCTCCCAATATGTAGATTGAATCTCCCAAGTTGCAGAACTTCAAGACATCGAACCATTCATTCATTCTACTCTCTTAGCCATGAGACCACCATGCTCCTCGGTGGTATTCTTTGTTTATGTGCAGGATGCCAACCCAGGTTCAACTCTCTTTAACCGAAAAAGCTCAGGGTTCTTCCTCTATTGGTCAGGTTAATGGGTATGTCATGCATCAAATATGTACAACACATAAAAGGTGATAAAAATTGAATAAAAAGGCAAAAGTATATGTATATCAATTATCATTGAGTAGGCTTAATATAGTTGCATTGTAACAAAGAAGAGTGGCACTTTGTGTACCATGAAATCTTAACATAGCATGCATGGCAGTAGTTCAAAAATAAATATGGCTAAGAAACTACTTACTCAGCCTTGATTCACAATTGCCCATTATAATATGAAAATGCATACAAGTTGGAAACTAAATTACCATGAAATTTTAAAGCTAGAAACAACTTTATAATATGAAAAGAGCGACCATTTGTCAACTAATGCGCACCTAAAAATTAGGTTTGTAGTCTCACTACATGGAGGAGAAATAAACATAAGCACGATAATGATCAAAACTAATACTTGGAAGTTAATCCTACAATGAGAAAAGTTCAGATTGGGTTATCATCCACTTCGGCAGTGCCAAAGTGTGCTTGACCAGTTCGATTGTTTTTTTTTCAGAAATAAAGAAGAAATATTAATAATCCGTTAAGAACTAATGTATTTGAAGCAAGGGTGTACTTTAATGACATGAAATTTTCTAAAACAAGATGGCTAGTGCAATTGTGATTCCTCTGCGCTACCAAAGGTGCCTAGTTCGATTCTTGCTTCCAATTTCTTTTTTCTTGCGCTGAAAATAATATTCGGTCACCACATGCACATCGACACGTGGCATACTCCATTGGGCTAGAATCCTAGGGAGCTTAGTTATTGTAGAGATATCCTAGAAGCACTGAAGCAGTCACCAATGTCGCACAATCTGTCAAAAAGGCAGCCTGTTGAATCTACAACCTCTTTAGATTCAGGGCGCCATGTGTGGCTTCTAAACCCTCAAGTTTTGTACTGATCCCTATGTTGATTTCGAACTCTCTTGATTAATAGTGTGTCAGTATTTCTAAAAAACATATCACAGCTAATTAATTTTCTAAACTAGTAGTTAATCCCCAAATAATAAGCTAGACAACATATGAGAGAAGTTGTGGACGGTGATACGTCTCCAACGTATCTATAATTT
This sequence comes from Poa pratensis, assembly GCA_947311845.1. Taxonomy (NCBI): domain Eukaryota; kingdom Viridiplantae; phylum Streptophyta; class Magnoliopsida; order Poales; family Poaceae; genus Poa; species Poa pratensis. The sequence continues at coordinate 112,477,341 of CAMZMU010000107.1, read as the reverse complement.
CTGATGTTCCATGCTTATATTATGCCAATTGCTACATGTTTTATTCACAATTTATATCATTTTTATGCATTTTCTGGGACTAACCTATTAACAAGATGCCACAGTGCCAGTTCCTTTTTTCTGCTGTTTTTGGTTTCAGAAAAGTTGTTCTGGAAATATTCTCGGAATTGGACGAAACAAAAGCCAAAGTCCCTATTTTTCTGACACGTTCACGGAGTCCGAAGGAGAGACGAAGGGGGGCCGTGGGCCGCCCTCACCATGTGGTGGCGCGGTCCCACCTCCTGCCGCGCCGCCACGTGGTGAGGACGCCTCGGGCCTCCACCGACGCCGCCCCTTCGCCAATATATTCATCTATTCGGGAAAACCCTAAATACCCGAGTCATATTCCACGAAAAGTTCAGAGCTGCCGCCGCCGTCAACCCTAACTCGGGAGGGTTCTGAAGCTCTTCCCGGCACCCTGTCGGAGAGGGAATCATCACCGAAGGGCCCTACATCGCCATGCCTGCCTCCGGAGTGATGTGTGAGTAGTTCATCTTTGGACTATAGGTCCATAGCAGTAGCTAGATGGTTGTCTTCTCCTCTTGTGCCATCATGTTTAGATCTTGTGAGCTGCCTATCATGATCAAGATCATCTTATTGTAATGCTACATGTTGTGTTTGCTGGGATCCGATGAATATTGATACTATGTCAAGTTGAATACTGAAATATTATGTTTATGTCTTTTATGATCTTACATGCTCTCCGTTGCTTGTTGAAACTCTGGCCAAGTGAATGCTTGTGACTCCAAGAGGGAGTATTTATGCTAGATAGTGGGTTCAATCTCCATTGAATCTGGGGAGTGACAGCAACTGATGACGTGAAAGACACACGTTCGTTGGGAACCTCAAGAGTTCCATCCCATGTAAATGGATTTTTCATAACTCTTTTAACATGACCCATGGGAATTTTATATCCCACTTTGGGTATCTCAGGCACAGTAGTTTCAACCACTTTAGCAGTAGTGGCATAAGCACTTTCATATAGAGCAAGGTGCAGCGAAGAACGATTCATAAATGCCATAGTATCAATGAGATAAAACAGCAAATAAAATTCAGCTTTCAAGTTTCCTTACCAAACTTCTTACCAATAGCGCAACGCTCACCAGCAACGGCGCCAGAAAAGTATCTTGATGACTCCCAAGTGCAGGAGATCAATTGTAGTACCTTTCAATTAGAAAAGGTTGTCGAACCCACGAGGAGATGAAGGTATTGGTTAGTAAGATTGATAAATAAAACAATAAAAGATGCAAGTGTTTTTGGTATTTTCGGTTGTATAATTCCAATGCAGCAAGTAACAATAGCAAGTGAAAGCTCTCAAGGAGAGAAAGCCCAATCCTCTTATGTGGCAAGAGGACAAGCTCAAGTGATGTGTAACTTATATGTGGAAAGCGTTCCCAAGGGCGGCATGGATGTTGCTAGGCATAGAGATTTATTAAACAACTCATTGAATATCTTGTCAAGTTTTAATCTTCTTTGGACGGAGCCATAATTCGGTATAGCTAAATAAATAGACTACATCCCCTTATGATGGATCATGTGGCCAAGTAAATGACTGCACAAGAATTATTAAGACATAATGTCCCACCATAGCATTACACTCTAAGGTCCCCGATACTAATACCCTCATAATATAACTTCATGACTCAATCTCAGGTTTACTTGTCCTCCCAAGTCTTCCTCAATTCATTATACTACGGTGTTCTCCTATGAGCCCATATAGGTGAAGTGTTGTGCAGTCGACGTTCGCACAACACCATCATAGAATCACATAAAAGATAAACTCTTGACAAAATACCAACACATGTTATATATAAATCATTGCCAATTCATCCTATGCCCTCAGGAACATACGGGAACTACTCACAACGTGCAAACATGATCATAATCAGTGGCATAAGTGGTACAACACAATCTGAAATTATAACTTCACCCCCAAATAATGACAAGTACTCAATCACAAACATGAATAGTAGCACAAGACAAGTATCTAGGGTATAGCAACTCTCAAACTATGAGGGGAACGGAGTGGATCACGGAGATGGTGATGGAGATGGTGCTGGTCTTGATGGGGGTGATGATGTAGAGGCCTCCTCCCACGCCAAGGAGGAGAGGTGATGACGATGACGGTGATTTCCCCCTCTCCGGAGCTCCGGAGCAGCAGGATCTGATCCCCCTCGGAGGGAATCAGGAGTTTCGCCGCCGCCGTTGTCACATCCCAAATTTAGGAACCAAGAAAAACTTAGTTTTACAAGACCAAAATTCAGAACCAACAAAAACTTTTTGAAGTATTTTACTGATGATTGTGTTTTCCATCCCATTGCTATGTTGAACCTAGTGTGACTTGTTATTTAAATTGCTTTGACTAGTAAATATAAGACCCAACCAATATAAAAATATATTTAACTTTGGTGATCATGTTATGACAAGAAAATATTCCATATATCTTTTCCCTTCTTCTTTTGGCCAACTCCATTTCAAATGATACTTGGTTTGTCAACAACCAAAATCAATACCCATTATTTGAGAAAGTAAAAGTATTTCCAAAACTATGTGTTCCCAAAAATATGTAGATCTATATGCTATCTCCTACCTATCTTTTAGCCTTGATATTTTGCATTTGTATGCAACTCCCATTTTATAAACTTTGATTATCACTTCCTTTTAAAAAGAACACAAGTGGGAAATATATTACCCCACCTAATTTGTCTTGCTCAAAACCCTTTTCAAAAATACCAAGGTGGAGTTGAGATAGTTCTAAACATCATCTTGTCATAATTAAGTGTGATCATTTTTATAAGATGGTATTGTTGACTATGGAAATGGTGGTGTGATTTATTCTTGTGGTTTGAATTGTGTGGTCTTGATTGTGTTGTTGATCTTTTGTGTATGCCACTGTTGATCTTGTTGTGTTTGTTGCTTGTGAGGGTAATACCTCAGCTGTGCTTAGCACTAAAATAAAACGCACTCGACAACAAATTTGGAATGTGACTTGAAAATAAAACAAGACCTCTATAATTACTTACACCCTCAAGATAAAATCTTGATTAAAAGAAATGATCTTATTTAAATTCCCTCTTTACATATTTTCTCTATTTCATTACAACAATTATTTTATCTTATAAAATTCAGGAATGAGATGATAACCATCTCATTATCATATTACTCTCTCCTCAAAATATCTAATCTCAAGTTACAAAGATATTTCAATTTGTCAAATTGGTTTTATCCAAAAATAACATATTTAAACTCTATGAACAAATATTGTTCAAAACATTTTATTTTCAAATACCAAATTTTGTGGAGCCTCTACATGATATGGAGAGGCTACATGAATATTTTCAAATTTTACTAAAATGTTTTAGTGCTCCAATAAAATCCTTGAAGTGGTACTGGTTTTAAAAAGGAAAACTGAAAAAGGACTTAAGTGTAAACTGGGAAAAGAATCCAGGGGGCGTTCTGCTAAAACATCATCCTCTCCTGTAGCAGCAGTAGCCGCGGCGCCGTTGTCGTCCTCCCGTCGCTCGCCCGCCCGGACCCCCCTCCTCTCCGTTGCCCTGCGAGGAGAAGGATAAGAGACCCCCCCGAAGCTCCTCTGCCCTCTCTCACCCCTCCCTCACTCACTCGCTCTCCTTCCTCTCTCTCTGCTCCTCTCCATGACCTGAACCCTAGCCGCAGGTGGACGAGCTCGCCGTCGCGCATCGCCGGCGATTGGAGCCTCCCCGAGCGAAGAGAAGACCGCCATCTTCACCGCCTTGTCTTCCTCTGCATCCTCGTCGAAGGAATCAAGCCGGAGCGCCGGAGTTTGCGAGTTCTGCTTCGTCGCCTTCAACTCCGGCAGAAGCTTCGCCGAGCGATTGCCGCCTCCCTCGACCTCCTCCGTCCTCTCCGAGCACGTGCACGCGTCAAGGGTGAGCTGGTGTTTCTCCCCGTACTCTCCGCTCGCTCGTGCGCGTCCTGTAGCCCTAGTTCGAAATAGCTCGCCGTCGGTAGCCGCAGGTCGCCGCCGTACGCGTCGATCCGGCGACGAATAGGTAGCGGCGCCGCCGTAGTTAGGCTCGCCGTTCGCGTGCGCATCGAACGCTTCTAGTGGAGCTTCCCCTCGTGCCTCAGATCATCGGCGCCGTGCGCCTCGCCGCCGGTGGTCACCGCGCCGAGCGCGCCAGTCCGCGCGTCGCCGTGGTCAAACATCGGTGGGCCGCGCACGCTTGCGTGGCTGCCAGCGTGGCCACGGGCCCCACAAGTCAGTGACGCGGGCTAGCCACGGGCCCGGTGAAAAACGAATCCGCTGGAGTTTCTGGAAAATAAAAGAAAAGACAGAAAATGGATTAAGTTTGTAAAATGCATATCTTTTTGAATATTGATCCAAAATTGTTCAGAAAAATAAGGCATGTCTTTTGGTATAACTCACTTATCCAAATAAATTAGTATATTTACTATTTTATTAAAATAAATAAAATGGCAGAATATAACACAAATTGGAAAAATTCATATCTTTAAAAATAAGGATCCAAAAATTAAGTTTGACCTCTTAAAATGTTCAGCAAATGATAACCTTTATGTTCCACCTTGTTTCCAAACATGGATAATTATTTTGTAATGTTGTTTAAAATAAACTAACAAAGGGCATATTTAAAAAGGATTTTATAAATTAATCCGTAATAATTTTGGAGCAAATCTAATTTTGCTAGGTTCCTAGTGTTTCGCTTTATCATATCCTAACTTGGTGTAATATTTTGACTCACAGAAAATATATAGTGACCTAACTTTTGTCTGAAGTATTTCCTGTTCAACAGGAGGTGCTTGTTGTTAACCTTCGCCTCAGATAGTTTTGTGATCGATGTACCTAGCTTGCGTATAGGTGATGGACTACTGACTAGTATAAAACCCTCGTAAGTGTAGATCCTAGCTGTTGCCCGAACGATTAGCTCGAAGCATACGGGTTGTTACTTGCCTGTATACCACTTGTGGTTTGATTTGCTTAGTGATTGTGGTGTTATTCTCCTGTTTGCGACGCTAGATATAAACGCTACCGGAGTGGTCTTTGGAATGGAGTTATTGAGGAAGGGAAATTTGTTGAACCTGAAGATCCAGACCGAGATCACTTTGCCGAGCAAGGCAAGCTATTCCCTGAGCTTGCACCTAAATACATATGCATCTATTTTGATCAAATGATTTACTCTTAAGGCAATGGTTTACAAAACCTTTTCGAAAAGTATATGGATATTATTTTGCCACCCTATGTAGTAGCTTATATAAAACTTTAGGATGGAAACAATGTTGTTTATTCAAAACTCCTTTAAAAAGACTGGTGTGGTTCTGGAATACCGAGATGTCGGTATGGAAGTAAAGAAGTGGAGAATGGTGATGTTTATGAAAAATGCACATTGTGTCCTAGTACTATGACAACCAATCATACCCTGTGCGACCACATCTACCCACATATGGGAAAGGGCGTAGTCATATAATTTGCTCATATTAGTATGGGATGCCTCAACACCGAGGATGACCTCGTTCCATGAGGGGATGGTTTGGTGACCTACCCCTGACCTGGGTCCTAACACGATGGTGAGAGGATTGAAGGGTTCGCTCGCCGGGCAGAACTACGAGTCCTCACACTTAGGTTTCCTGACGGGGAATCTGGACTGGGTGTTGATGGAAAGGATGATAAATTCGTAGCGGTAGGGTCCTATACTAGTATGAGCAAAGGACAGGCTATGGTCGGTGACTCAACTTCGCATACACCTTGTATGGCGGGACGTGGCTGACATGATGAGTTACCGGATGGGTGTGTGAAAAGCGTGCTACCTCTGCAGAGGATAAAACTATTCGAATAGCCGAGTCCTCGGATATGGACAGTTGGGAGGCTGTCCTCTGACCATGTGCAAGTTTTGAAAATGTTTTAAGATTTGAAAATAAAATGGAGATGTGTTGTATCTGCAACTCTACCGACGGGCTGGTATGAGGTTGCTGGAGAATGATTGACCATGACGGGCTATGGTCGGGAAGTGAAGAGTTTTGTGATTTGAAAGTGGAAAATGTTTTATGCAACTATGCCACGGGCCGGCATGAGGTTGTTGGGGTTGAGTGACCATGAAGGGTTATGGTCGGAAAAGGAGGAGTTTTGGAGAAATAAACCAAATGGTGATTTTTCGGGAAAATGTTTATAAAAGAGACTTCTTACCTAGTTCAACAGAGATGTATTTTTTTGGAAAAAGTTTTAAACGAGACTTCTTACAAAAACAGATTTATGGGAAAAGTTCTAAAAGCCTTCTTTCCTTTTTCAATAAAGATATGGAGATTTCAAAACAAAGTTTTATTAAACAAAAGTATATCCTTCTCTTTTCAACAAGGATATAGAGTTTTCAAACCAAACGAAGTTTTATTTAAACAATAAAAAGAGTAGTGCATGCTCATTTCGGGGGTAGTTTGCGAGTACATTCAAATGTACTCATATTGGTTTCGTCCCTGGCTATTGTCTTAGCCAGATTTTGAAGAAGAACAGTTCGAAGAAGAAGACTTCAGTAACGTCAATGCGGACTAGGGCGCTTCCCAGTCAGCTGCCTGTAGGGTTGGCAAATGGCTTGGGCCCCACGCTGTTTGGTGATTTCCGCTGCAAGTACCTATTGAAGTTATGACTTCAATCAAGTAAGTATATTTATTCGGTATTTATGGGTGTTCTGTGATACCAATTCGAGTTATGTGCAACAACAGACTGATCATGGGATTGTTGCAGGAAACATAACGAGTATCTCGGATACCTAATCCGGGGTCCTCACAGCCGTGACCTCGGATGGACTAGGGAACATTAGGGCGTAGGTTTTCGGGCGAGTCGAAGGCGTCGCTAAAAAGCCCCAGGCGAGGAGGTGCCGAGGGCGATTTTGGTGGGTCCCACGCGGCCAGGTACATGGGCCGCGTGGGCCACCCCCTTTGGCCCTCGTGGCTCTCCTCTCTTCGGTCTTCTTTCCATCGTCTTCCTTCCGATGAAAAACCTCCGTGGTATTTTTCCTTTTATTATTTGGGTTCCTGAAATTCCTGAAACAATAAAAACAAGAAAAGGGGGTTTTCTGCCTCCCAGAAATTAAATACCAAAAATAGGGACTTTGTATGAAAGTCCCCTAAATCATCTAAAACATGTAAAAACATTGATATAACAGTGCATATAACATTCTAATATGCTACTAAAGGTTGCATAAATGATGATATAAAATGCACGTATCAACTCCCCCAAGCTTAAACCTTTACTCGTCCCCGAGTAAGTAAGGACATAGATCATTACATGCATCAATGGACTTATGGTTGATAAATAAATACGAGCATTGTATCATCATCATATTCACTTGCAAGATAAGATTAATGAACAAAACTCATGCACATGAGGGCAACATAAATAGAAGATCTAGCAATCACCCCTTCCTTTGAAAGCAAATAACCATTGTATGTTGGACAATCGAATCATATAGTTTTTCACATGCTTTTGCTCTTTATGGTAAGCATTATAACCTTTTATACTTTACTGGAATTTAAAGACAAGATAAACTCTCATTGGATAACAAGTTCAAAGAAGACAAATAAAAAGATAGATAGATATAAAAAGATGTTGTCAACCTTGCTTCTCTAGTAACTAGTACAAACTTTAGTCATGGATATCTCAATCAAGTTCCTATGCTCCATACCACCTTTATCTTACACTTTCCATGGCTAACTGAAACTTCAGGTGCCTTCCTTTTCATACACATTCAAGAGCATAAGTATTGAATATCCATGATCATTAATTTTCTCAAAAGATACTAGAGTCTAACAAGAGTGTTTTATATCCTTTTCATTATCCCTTCTCAACTTTTTAACCTACGAGACAATATCTCAACTTCAAACTATTAATTCCAAGTCATATTGACTTTTACTTATTTTATAATGAGGTAATTCTACAATTGTCCAACATACTAAAGTTAATTAATTTCAAGGCAAGATGTGATTGAAACTCTAAATATGCCACGCTCATTTGCATGAGTGTTACCCATCAATCTCCAAACAAGAGAATTATGGATGACACCATACTTTAATATTCATTGATAAACCATAAGATAGAGATACATGATAATGCTCCATGAGCTCACACACGCCTAATAGATATTGATAACTAAACGATAAAAGCAAAACACGCCATGACTAGATAGATATGATGGATTGATAAAGAGAAAGACTAGGTGGAACTCCCCCAAGCTTGATGTTCTTCCAGACTCTCTTTTGCTGCAGCCTCCTCCTTCTCATATTCTTCCTCCCATTCAGCCATCTTCCATGGGAACGGCCTTCCATCACGGAAAGATGTAGGTGGATCATTATACCTGAGGGTGGCGGCTGCTGCAATCTTCTTGAAGCGCTCTTCATATTCGTAGTTCTGGTTCTCTACATTCCACATGAAGCATTGGAACTTCTCCCACTTGTCGATGACGTCCTTGTATCTGTCTTCCAGATCTTCAAGCCTCTTCTTGTACTCTTCAACCTTCTTCTCCAGCTTCAGGTTCATGAAGTGATGGGCATCAAGGCTGCGGTAAACCACAGTGCCATACCTGAAGGTCTTGTCCTCCAACTGGTCCAGCCTTTCCTCCACCGTGCCGGTGGCCTTGGGAGCCTTTACCTCCTCCACGAGCATCACGCCCTCCTTGAAGCACACGGTCTTCGGTGGTGCCATCACGGAGCTGAGGTAGCGGTTCACAACACCTTCCTTGGGAGGGCTCTCCCCACCATGGTTGGATCCGGAGCAAGACATGGCTAAAACCTGACAGACAGAAACAACAGAAACAAAGATCGCTCGAGGACGCTCGGTGCGAGATTGGATCGACAGAGAGGGGTATATATTGAGGGTTTTGTCGGAGACTAGTCCCAGGAATAGGGGTGTCTCTCAAGTGCCAGGAAACGAGTAAGGGGCTGAACACAACGTCAACAAATCCTCAACAACCTCGGCGACGGTGCTCGTCGAGCTCGGTGAGGAACATCACGGCAGAGAGGTAACACGAGCCGCTACCCAGGTTCAGGCCCACCGTGAGGTGTAAAAGCCCTACGTCCTGCTAAGATGTATTGCACTGCTTGGAGAGGTTCACAGTACAAGGGTGCTTGCCGAGGGCACTGCTATGGCTATGGTGGACTATGGTGGAATGAGCTCCGTCTTCTTCCTAGACGTAGCTCCTTGGTTGTGGAATGAGTTGGTGAATGCGGGATCCCCCTCCTAGGTCGTACACTGGCTCCTTATATACTGGGCTTGGTCCTCTTCCCCCTCCGGCGGGAAGGGATACCACAATGCCGCCGAGTTGGAGCACAGCGCACAGCGTCGGGGGCGTCCATGGACACGGTCCATGGCAGGGAGCACGTCGTCTTGGCAGAAAAAGCCACCGTCCAACCAGGACGGTGGGCTGGCGCTGCAGAGCTTTGGGGCGCCCCACGGTGACGTCGCAGTTGGAGCGTAGCGGCGGCCGGCCGCTTTATCACCAATTTGGCAAGTCTTGGAGTCCGCTTTGCTTGCCGCAGCTCCTTTGACCACTTTATACACGAGAATGGCAACTGCGGCGTCTTCGTCATCGCGCGCAGGCGCGCGCTCACTCTGCGGGGGCGCAGAGCCCATGTGCGCTCTGCAGCGGTGCAGGAGCTTGCTTCCACTTGAAGGAACCCCGCGAGGCCTGAAGCCTCGCCGAGGTTTTGTAGCCGTTGACTTCTCGCGAGGGAAAACCTCCCGAGGGTGGCGCGGAGACGCGCCAGGGCCTGAAGATCTTCTAGGAGAGGCCTTCCCGAGGCAGAGGTCCTCTCGAGGCCTCCAGGCCGATCGTCTGGTCCTTAGCAGAAATGCTCAGTCGAGCAAAGAAGCCCTCGCGAGGGAAAATGCCTCGCGAGGCTCGTCAGGCTGAAAGCCTGGTCCTTAGCAGAATTCCTGCGGAGCGTTCGAGGGCTGTGGCAGGCCGGCCCATGATACCCTGGTTTTCACTGGGCCGACAGTAGCCCCCGGGCCCGCGATGGGCACGTTGGAGCTCCTCAGGCGGAGGCGAATCGTCGTGGGCCCAAAGAAGCCTGCGAAGCCCGAGACACGTGGAGCGTCACGGCCGGCACGATCCCACGATCTCCTCTGAAGTAACGGGCGTGGTGGTGGGTCCCGCCACGTCCTGTAACGGCTCGATGAGCCGATATAAGGCGAAGAGCTCGGCGCAGGCGGCCATTACTCACTCGTTCCCCTTTCCTCCTTCTTCCCAGCGCTCAATCCCCAATCTCCTCCTTCGCGACCTTGCTGCAATGGCGCCCAAGAAGCCACCGCTGCTTCGAAGGGCAAGGCAGTGGCGCAGGGCGGCGAGTCCGCTGAGGCAGCGGGACGGTGACTTCGAGCCGGCTCTGAGCGGCTCCCGCTTCGAGACGGAGGCGCAGCTGGACAAGGTGCGCCACATGGCGGCCTCGAAGACCAACGAGCACGGCGCCACGGTGCTCAAGCGGCGGGCAACTCCCACGGCAGCTTCTACCCCATCTTCATGCACTCTCTCTTCGCCGGGCTCGTTCCCCCTTCTCCGATTTCTTCCTGGCGGTCCTGGAGCGCTACCAGATCCAGGTTCTCATCTCCACCCCAACTCCATCCTCGTCCTCGCCATCTTCGCCTACCTCTGCGAGGCGTACATCGGCATTCCGCCTTCGGTGGACCTCTTCCGCAGCTTCTACGCGCTCCGGTTCACGGCGAACAAGGAGCGGTCGGGTGCGTGTCCTTCCGCATCACCGACGGCATGAAGGGCGTCTACATCCCCATGCGCGGAACGGCGAGAACATCGTGACCAGCGTGACGAAGAAGGTGGAGGACTTCCGCAAGCGCTGGTTCCTCATGCAGTTCGGGAGCCAGAGCGCCTTCTTCGAGCTGCCTGAAGCGCCTCCGACGAAGAGGGCGAGCTGGTCCTCCAAGGGCTCAAGGGCGCGACGCTTGGCCCTGTGGTGAGGCGCTTGAGGGACCTCCGCGAGGCCGGCCTCACCGGGCAGATGGTGGCCAAGGACTTCGTGAGGCGCCGCATCGCTCCGCTCCAGAGGCACGCGGACGCGATGTGGCTGTACTCCAACCAGAGGGACAAGATGCGCCTGAGCGCTACCCTCTACACGAAGGAGGAGTTGCACGCCCTCATGGAGACTCTCTTCACGTCCCAGACATCCCGCGCCCACTGACCAGACTGTGCCGCTTCATCGGATCGATCTCGGGCGCCGCGTCTCGCATGTGCAGGCGATGCCGAAGTTCGACCAGTGGGGCCTGGTGCCTAAGGGGCACGTTGGGCCTCGCGAGGACCCGGAGTCTGCGGCGCAGGGGGCGCCAGTTGAGGGCGATGAGGAGACGACGGAGACGCCCGCAGAGTCGATGCGGGCGCGACCGGCGCCTCGGGAGACGCCGCTTCCTCGGCGGAGAATTCGAGCGCCTCGAAGAGTGCGGCGCCTGAAGCTGAGTCCACGAGATCTCCTCAGCAGCGGCGACGAGTTCGTGGTTGCCCCCTCGGCGTGTCGAGGGGGAGGAGGAGAGCGACGATGACGATGCTTCGTCGGGCCACTGCGAGCCCGCTCCAAGGCGATCCACGACAGGAACGCCGGGCCCAGGAGGAGACAGAGGCACGGACGAGCGCGGAGCCCAGTGCTCCGCCCGCGAAGCGGAAGAAGAGGAAGTGGGTCGACACCGCGGCGTAAGTTTTTGTACTCCCTTTCCTGTTTGATGTTGTTCTTGGTGTAGCCTCTCGAGGGTTTCTGAGTCTTTTCCTCTCCAGACGCACTGAGGAGCCAAAGAGGCGGAGGCTCCGGAGACTTGGAGAGATCTCCGGCTCTGCCGCGGCGTCCGCGACGCCCACAACTGAAGAGGTGCACCACGAGGCCACCGCTTCCTCTCCCGAGGCTGCGACGCCACCTCCTGGGGCGGAGGAGCGCCACGAGGAGAGGGAGGAGGAGGCTGAGGTGACGACGCCGCCGCCTTCGCGGCCTGACGCTTCTCCCGCGCGCAAGAGAAGACGCCGGAGGTGGACGCGGCAAGGACCACGCCGCCGGCGAAGGAGGGCACGGCGGGACAGCTGCGTCTGCAGAGACGCATGCTGACGTCGACATGGAGGACACCACGGTGCCGTCGCCTCCACCGAGCTCGGGCCTTGGAGGGCCTACGGTGGGCACTGAGGCTGCCGCGGGGACGGCCTCAGCAGAGAAGGCCAACCCTGCTCCTGAGGAGGAGGAGAGTGCTCCCCAGGGGCAGAAAGATGGCGGAGCTGATGGTGGGGGCGCCTCGAGCCCCCAGAAGGCTCCCAGCGCAGAAGGCGAGGGGGGCTCTCGCCAGAGCCCCCAGAAGGCCCCTTGCACGGAAGAAGAGGGAGGCTCCCAGCAGAGCCCCCAGGCGCGCCTCGAGGACACCCAGAGCCCAAGGCGCGATGCCCCGGAGTCCTCAGCAGGCGCTGGCGCTTCCAGGCCCTCTGGAGAATCGTGGGCCCTAGCCTTGCTGGGTCGGCGCCCTGTGCAGCTCGCCGAGAGGCCGTCCTTCGCTCGGCGAGGGAGGTGCTCGATGGGCTCGAGGCCCAGCTCGCTGAGGAAGACCGCAGGGCGGAGGAGGTCGCCGAGCTTGCGCGGGCTGGGCTTGCCTCCAGGAGACCGTGGAGCGCTGCCGCCGGAAGGACGAGGCAGCCCAGGCGCAACGCGAGGCGGCGCTGCGCTCTGCTGAAGAGATCCGCATCAGCGTGGTCCGCGAGGTCGAGGAGACCCTTGCGGACCTGAGTGCTAGCGCGAGGCTCTCGAGGCGGAGACGGAGGCCAAGCATCAGGAGCTGGCGGCGCGCGAGGCGGCGGTCTCCACCAAGCACAAGGAGCTCCTAGACCGCGAGGCGGGATCATCGCCGAGTCGGAGACCGTGCGGCAAGGCCTGGAGAAGCTCCGCGAGGACCTGCGTCCGCGAGAACCAGATGGTGCAGCGCGGGGCAGAACTTGATGCCCGCGAGACCGAGCTACGCAAGCGCGAGGAACAGGTCGAACAGATCGAGAAGGATCAGTCTGCGCAGCGGGAGCACCTGGAGTCTCGCGAGAGCAAAGTCACTCAAGACGAGGCGTTCTACCAGAAGCGCCTCGCGCTGACCAACGAGAACCTCCGCAAGAAGGAGGAGCAGCTGGCGGAGGAGTCCGCGACCAAGGAGCAGCTCTTCCGCGACAATTGCAGGAAGGACTTCGCGGAAAGGCCAAGAAGCAGGAGGCGCGCTTCACGAAGAGACGCAACGAGCTTGAGGCCCGCATCAGGGAGCTTGAGGCTCAGAAGAAGCGATTCGACTCCCGCCTTCATGACGCTGTGGAGGCTCGGAAGCACGCGGAGCAGGACCTTGCCTCCTTGACGCAGGACATGAACGAGATGCAGCAGCAGGTGGGGCCTGTTGTGGAACTCGTCGAGGAAGCTCGGCGGAGCGCTCTGACTGCGCAGGTCTTGTCGCGCCAGCGGGAGCGCATGTTTGCTTCCTTGGTGAGGCGTGCGCGTGCTGTCGGCCGCCTGGGGACCGAAGCCCCCAGGCTCTCTGTCGAGGGGAACTACGACGTCGCCATCTACCTTGGCTTCTTCGAGCAGCTCCTCACCAAGTTTGAAGAGGTCGTGACGAACCTCGACGACTGGTCGACACCGAGAGCCGCGAGCTCCTTGGCGTCGCGATCGGCCAAGTCTTCGCCAACCTTGCACACCTCCACCCCGGCTTCGACTTCGCGTCTGTGATGGAGCCTCTGGAGAAGGAGCTCGCCTCGAAGCTGGACGCCTCGGTGTGGGACGACGTGGAGAAGTACACTCAACGCTTCAAGAGGGTCGAGGTCGAGGAGAGCGACGACGAGGCTGGTGCTGAGGAGGTGGATGACGAGGACGTCGACGGCGACGACGACAACCCCGCTGCTTAGGTTGCCCCTGTAGAGAGATGTGCCAAGGGCACTAGTTATCTTAAGACTTGTCGCTTTTATTTCGTGCTGGTTTGTAAAGACACTTTATTTGTGCAAGTGTGAGTGCCCCTCGGGAGGCCTTTTATCTGTTCCCTCATGTCTTTTTCGCTCTACGTCGTTAGGACCCTGCTCTTAGCGCAAATAGCACCGCCGCTTCGGTATGCCGGAGTCAGGGCTCGACAAGGCCGGGGGGTGCGTAAGGCTTAGAGAGGTAAGAGCCCTCGAGGCGCGATGCTCAGGGGCTCCCCTTTGACGTGCAAGCAGCCCATGAGGCGTAAGAGAGAAAAGAGAGGCTCGAGGGGCGACAAAACCAGCGAGAGGGAAAAAGAGCTCATGAGGCGTAAGTTCTGGACTTAGCTCTGGCGAGACGCCTGCTTTGTAGAGGGTGTTGTGTTCCTGGTGAGGTGTTCTCCCTCTCGAGGCTGCCTGAGGCTGGTTTGGAGCTTTTGGAGCCCTGCAAGGCGTCTTGTTCCCTGTGTTGGAGAGAGAGGCGAACCCACAAGCAAAGCATAGTTGTACAACTCATGCGCGCTCATAGATTTCCTCATGGGTATCTCACGAGGAGAATAAGCACCAAGGTCCTTGGTGAGGTGACGTGCATGGGAGCTAACCCACGAGTCAGAGCTCTTTGGTGAGATAACGGTCGTGGGCGGAGAGCCACGAGTTAGAGCTCGGATCCTTTGGATTTTACGATGCTGCTGGGATGCTCCCGAGACACAGGCACCGTGCTCAGCCCCCGCTCGCGAGGTGCGCATGGGGAAAAATGTGAGCGCGAATGAAATGTAAGAAACAAACTCACCAAGCAATATTACATAACGGCGCCGAAGCGCAATAGGTTCATGATGACCTGAAATTGTTCATTACACTTGGCGAGGCCAAGACAAAGTCCGCC
>CAMZMU010000107.1:110241250-110447730 GCA_947311845.1 Poa pratensis | reverse complement strand
AATGTACATGCTACAAAAGATGCAGATAAGAGGAAGTGAGACGAGCTTATTTTACTGCAGCTATGATGTGTCTTATCAACTTTGCATGATCTGCTTATGTCAAAAAATTAGGACATCTTTTAGAATATCAACTTACAGCAGGCATGTCGACATAGTAGTTCATGTGGTTGAAAGAAAGTGAAAGAGGCTGAATGGCAACACCATTCCAGTCTGAGTTCTCTTGTTTCTTGATTCTTCTGCACCTAACACAATGATGAGGCCGTAAGATAAATTATGAGGTGGTAGATACATAAAAATGCTAAAAGTAGCATTAGAAAAAACGTTCTGCTTCATGATACATAAATATGCTAGTATGAGCTGTATATATGGATGATGAATCTATTGTAATATAATTTATGGCCCATTTGGAACGTAGGATCCTCAAATGAATTTGGTAAGAAACGATTTCCCTTTCCACCAAATATACTGTAGAATTCCATTCCAAATGGTGCCTTATCAAAACCATATATATTAGGAAGACATCAACAGTTTGATAAAAGTGGAGATTTGATAACCAATATGGTTTCAATATACGAATCAGATGAATATGCTGTCATACCATGGGTAACCTGGGCCATCTGTTCTTGATTTTTCGATTCTACTTTCTGCTCTTTTTCAGAGCTATCATCAGAAACCACATTATTTGAACCGACAGCAGCTGTATGGAAAATAGTTTGTAAGTTCTTGAAGTAGGCACAAACAAGTGAAAATACCAGGAAAGCCCAGTAAAACAGGAAAAGGGAAGGTGCTTACGGTTCAGGAATGTAAGAGCACAAAGGTACAGAATGTTGAAAAGAACCATAAATCCTATCATGGCCCCAATGGAAAGCCAATACCCCCATTGACCTGCAAAGTAGCCTCTGGATTTGATAAAAGCCTTCCCTACCGTTGATCCGTCAACGGTTGGCTGCAATTAAGAAGGTGATAAAAGTTACAGAGTCTATTATGTTTATAGTTTATATAAATAAACATTTAAAAGTAGAAGTGAAAAACTTATGAGATGTTCTAGTTTTTTCTTTCGTGTTACGAGCTAAACATATCAAGAATATTTATCATGTGATCAATGGTTTGTGCTTTTGCATGTCAAAAAAAAATGGTTTGTGCTTTTGTCCACAGCTCGTATCATAAACAGAAAAAACATTGTGGTGATAAGAAACTTACAATAGCCCACCTACTGGAAAGGAATTCGTTGAGTGATATGGCATTGTTACTATACATCATGGGAGATATCCAGTATCCCCAGATCCAATAGGGTTTAATATCACCTGTGGACATAAATATCACGAATCCAAGTATGAAATGGAAATTATAGTCAAACATCGACAGTAAGCTTTCAAACTATCTTCAAGGAAGTTGTTTTGTGTCTAACAAACAATAACTGGCTAGGTAACTCATTGGGCCAAAGGGTAGAGTTTCCACATGACATACTTACTTTTGGGGATGACAAGTCCTCCGAACAAGAAAACAATGAGCATCACAAACATTCCAAACGTATTAGCTACAACCATCGTCCTCAAAATTGCACCTAGCAGACGGAACATTGCCACAGCCATCTGGTGTGTGCAAAAGTATGCTAGATACTGGCCAAAGAACCTGAAATCAGTAGAGAGACGAAAAACATCAAATAAAAAGAATACATCAAATTATCCTCATAAAAAATCATTAAAATGAGAAACTGCTGAAAGAAAGAAGACTAGTTACCTTCCTGGAGCAGGTGCGTAACCTATAACATAATATGTAACAAATGTAAAAACCGATGTGTCCACGAAAGAAAAGGGAAGCTTTAAGATTATGTTTGCAACTCCAAAGGTCCATGCTGGAAAGAACAAGTAGTCTCTCTGTTTGTAGAATACTGGTAGTTTTTTGATAGTCATCTGCACCTCAGCAAATCCAGCAAACATGATAGTGATCAAAGAGGAAGTCAGAACGCCACTAAATTTGAGAGTATCAGAATTTTTCTCGTGAGGCATCTTTGTTCTGAAAAACACAGTCATGGTTACAAGTGCCAGGACAAACAATTGAAATGACTTGAATGAGTAGAGGAAGGAGTTGCGCTTCATCAGCAACCACTCTCTTAACAGCACTGTCTTGAGGGACTCCAAACTAGATAATCCATACTTCTTGGTAGTCAATGCAGCAGGATGTGTTTTAGATTTGACATAAGGAATCTGCAGCTCTTTCTGGAGCTTCTGTCCAGCATGAAATTTCTTGAAAAGCTGAGAGAACTCCAGGACCGACACATAACGATAATTCACATGCTCATTGCACCAGTATTGCTGTTGATCTTTCTTGGAAGTCACCTCTTGAAGGAAGTCGGCCACTCCTTTCCGTTCAGGGCATTTGAAACCAGCTCTCTCAAAGAATTCGAGGATGTTCTCTCGTGGCCCATGGTAAACTAAGTACCCTTCTGCTAGCAGAATGATGTCATCGAATAGATTATAGGTCTCCGGTGGAGGCTGTAGGAGAGAGATCATCACAGTATAATTCATCACGTGTACCATTTGTCTGACATATTTGACGATCTGAAATGTGCTAGAACTATCAAGCCCAGTAGAGATTTCATCCATGAACAAAGCTCTTGAAGGTCCAGTTAGCATCTCTCCTATGGTCATAAGAAATCGAGAACCCAAGCTTAGGACTCTTGATATGTCAATAATGTAATATATGATTCATTATGCAAATATGCAAGTGATAAATTATTTCATGCGCAGTATTACCAAGAAAAGCAGTAATCTAACACAGCAAAGCAGTGGTGAAGTAAATTTTTAGATACACGTACTGGGAGAAATACAAGGAGTCGGTTAACCTATATTGTTGTATCATGTGCAATTATATCTCACACAGGACTAACTCTTTCACTGGAAAATAAAAATACAATATACACACGGGAATCCTAGATATGCTATTTGAAATAGATAAGAGGCTGAAAATCCATTGACAAATTCTCTATATCTCGGCTATACTAGTTAGGACTTAAGATGAAGTCAGCATATAAAACCTCATGAAGAAAATGACCAATCATTTCTGTTATTTTAATTGATATGCATGGCTGTACCCATACCAGTTGTTACACGTTTCTTTTGTCCGCCAGAAATGCCTCTTTTCATCTCATCTCCAACGATAGTATCAGCACAAGTGTCAAGCCCAAGCACCTGCAGAGGTTTATATGCCCAATTAGCACAGTGAGGCAGTGGAGATTCAGTTTGCATCTGGAACAAAATGCTAAATTGGCATATGGACATCACTGTCAAAGTGATACATGTGCACTTAGTCTAATGAAAAGCTATACAAAACAAAATCATGCACATAATCCTTTTCATACACTAAAAGAAATAAATAGTCAAACTGAGGATGGTGAGTCTCTAAACAATTTGTTTAAACCTCCAAAAAGACAAAAAACGATAGATGCTCACCTTAATAGTAAGATCCGTGATAACATTAGTTTCCTTTCCTTGTACTGCAGTTGCCTTCATGAAAGCATCAATTTCAGGGTCAGGCTTAATGCCTGCATTCCTCTCCCTTCTTGCTAATTCTGACAGCATATCATATCTGTTGCCAGTGCCTAGACATCGTCTTGAGAAGTCCAATGTCTCTCTAACTGTCATCTCTCCATTATGTAGATCATACTGACTGACATATGTACTAGTCCTCTCAGGATAGAACTCCGAAAACGTATGGCCACAGTACGTGATATTGCCAGATACCTGTGGTCATCGTGTGATTTAGATATAACAAGCACACATAATCAGAAGTTAGTACATTGAATTGCTCGAGTAACAAATGCAACCTTGAGATTATTATCAGGCTTCCCAGTTAGTGCTCGCATAAGTGTACTTTTCCCCGATGATGGAGGTCCCAAAAGAAGTGTCAACCTGACATAAGTAATTTAATTAATTCAATAAATAGCTAGAAAAACCAACACCAAAAACTCTATTTTTAAATATAAGAATAAAAATTACATCGATGAAAATTAGAAGATATGATTTTTGAGATTATTACATCGATGAAAACATATCACCGTTTCTGACAGCAGATTATTAGCACCTAAATCACATACATAAGGCCCCACAACCGAGTTGGGCAAGAACAGATGGTTTACCTTGATGGCTTCAGAATGCCACTGACATCTTTGAGTATCTCAATCCTCTGTTTGTTCGACGAACCGAAATTGCTGAGGAGCCCCTGCCATAAAGCATCAACGGTAGCGAATTTGAGCCATAGATAACAAGCAACAACATACACCAAATAAGTTGGTATGGTGTGAACCAGCAGTCGGATATTCACTGAACTCAGCGCCACTACGACCCCTGCCACTTGCAAATTCACAAAATCGAACGGATCGCGGGATTTTGCCGCGGATTCATACGAAAACTTGAGTGGCGGGCGGCGCGTTGCGTGGAATGCGAACGGGGCCCGCACGGAACAGAAAAGGGCTAGTCCTACGGCACCATACGGCGGAGCGCGCAGGGGGCTAATGCGTTATGCGTGGAAGAGGGAGATACCAAGGATAAGGCGGTAGAGCCCGCCACCGCCGCCGATGCCGGAGACGCTGGGGGAGGAGCTGGCCAGTGGGCGCCTCCATGGCTTCGGCCCTGTCGAGTTGGCAGCGCGAGGACAGTGGAGCCTGGGCGTCGGCCACTTGTACTAGCCTAGTAGAAAAAAAGGAAGGATTGGGCCAAGAGCGGCATTCCTGGGCCGAATGTTCTAACCGGGCCGAATGACGCACTTGCCCACCTTGTTTGCCGCATGACACTCTCAGCTGAAAAGACAGCATTCCCCTACAGACAAGTCCACAATTGTGGCCCTACGTCCGTGCGAGCGGGGCATTAACTTCCACCGGACATGCTTGGCCGGAGATTCTCTTCCTCGATGATCAACCATGTCCTTTTCGTTTTGACCTGACTTCATTCCATTGGAGGACGGCCAGCCGGAGCGAGTGGCCGGTACCGTGCTTGACTTATCCATTTTAGCCCATGCACCCATCCAGTTCTGTCGTAGTAGAGCTGACGCATGGGGCCCGCCCTCTCTTGTTCTGTTCTTGACTTGTCGTCGCTGAGAAATATTTTTTTTTTTAGAAACTACTTGTATATTAGACAGAACACCGTACAAGGACACATACAAGTAGAATACAGGACGAATGCAGACGCAGACACAGCTGCAACCAACTTACAGAAAGGACCTCGTAGAAAACTAAGAAAGCACATAGATCCTCATGGTCCTTCGTCCTCCACACGACCACGGAGCTCAAAATCCTCCAAACGAAATCGCCGACGGAGACAAATCCATCACTTCCAAGGTCGCACCATGGCGCAGGAAAAGCTTCTCGCCACAGGCGTTGAAGAGCCGCAACACTAACTAGCTCGCCAGAGCAGATCCGTGAGCACGCACCAGCCGCAGCTCGCCGACACCGCCTAAGACAGCGTCGGGAGGGAGAACGAACTCCGGCACCATTATTCCCCAACAGCAGCACCTCCCTCCCCCTCACGGCGGCACCACCAGGGACTCCTACACTACTATGTACACGCCGGAGACACAGAGACGAGGTTCCGCCCCCCTCCCGCCGCCGAAGCGGCGAACGGAGAGGAGAGGAACCACCGCCCTGGCCGGCGACGGAGCAGAAAACCGAGAACGCCTCCCTTTCGCCTCCTGAGAACTGTAGCGAGAGGATAAGGGAGACTCCCGAGCTGGCTACTTCAGTATCGTGTATGAGTGTGTCGCCGAGAAATATCCGATACCTAGAGACATCGATTGTTCTCTGTCTACGAAGCTGCGGTGAAGCAAAGGTGTCCTAAGTCCGCATCGGCAAAAATAAAAGGGTGTCCTAAGTTCGCATCGGCAAAAAAAAAATGGTATTCTAATCTATACTTCTTATAAAGCAAAACCCCACTAAGTGTAATTAATATTTTCTATCTCAACATGCAAGCCATCCACATCACTTTCTCTTTTAGCCAATCAATTGTCCACATCATCCCACTAATCTCATTACTTATTGTCTATATTTACATGCAAGCATCCACATCATCCTTTTCTTTGGCCATCAAGTTGTCTATATCATATCATCTTTTTTTACCGTTCAAACGTCACACTATCCCGTATGCAATTCCATAATTAAATAATGTGCAAGTGGAACACCAGAATCAATTGTGACAATCAAGTGATTTTTCGCCAAGATTTTCAATAATAAAAATCATAGAACTATTATTCGAAATTACGTGTTCTTCTACATGTAACCGCTCAAAAAGTTTTTAGACACACATGTGGCAATTTGCATGGCATCTTCATGCAAGCCATCCACATCATCAGTTTCTTCAACCCGCTGATTTCACTTTATCTACATCAACCAGGTACACCCCTAAACCATAACGAACTTTAAAATAAAAAAATACTCATACATTTCATGTCTATTAAATTATATTTAGCCTCTTAACTGTTATGATCAACTAAATTTTGCATTCTATAGTCAACTTCAGGAGTTTATATGTTTTATTAGGTTTCTTAAGAGATACCCGCTACAACGCGCGGGCTATCATTCTAGTATTCTATATTTCTCACGTCGGACGAAGAAAAAGACGACTGTATGAGCTAGTACTAGCTATTGTATCTAGCTGGGTGCAGTATACTCTGGTCACTTCCTATGGCTCGAGATCGATGCCGCAGGGAAAAGGAATGAAGGATGGATCGGGCACGGCAAGGAAGATCTCCTGTTCGTTCTTATACCTCGACTGTGTTGATGACGGAGTTGACGAGCGTGGGCAGCGCGCGCTTGCCGACGTGGACGTCCGCCTCCACGGACAGGTGCTCGTACCGGACCTCGATCTGCGGAAGCTCGATGCCGACCCTGCATATCGATCGTCAGGGTGTATCGTAGCCACATTCAGATATCTGCTCTATCGATCGGATGCAGTAACTCGCTCGTATGACATGAAACTCTTCTTACAGGTCAAGTCGGTCCCTGAACCGGCGGAGTAACCGCTCCCCGTCGTCCTCGACGGCCTTGAACACCCGCTCCATGAGCTCCCGTCCGTCGCGCGGGCCGAGGTTGGTGATGTCCACCTCGTCGGAGGCCTTGCCCCCGTCGCCGGCGTCCATGTCGAGCGCCTTCCGGATGATGCCGCGGCGCATGCGGTCGTAGGTGGGCAGCTTCTCCAGCGCCGCCCACCGCAGGTTCTCCTCGTCGTCCTCCTCGCGGTACCCGCTGGCGTTGTTCGCCGCGGACCGCCGGAACGGGTCGTCCGGGTCGCCGTAGCCGCCGCCTCCCATGGAGCGCGAGATGGACGCCGCTTGCGACGACAGCCAGCTCCGCCGGCTCCCCGACGGCACGATCTCCCCCGCCATCGATGGCGGCGCAAACCGGCCTACGTGCGCTCGATCGCTAGCTGCCACTCACAGTGCTATAGCGAACTAGCAGCTCCCCTGTTGCACGGTGCTACGGTGCGCGCGTGCGAGTGCAAGCTTGCTGGGTGGTCTGAAACTTTGTGGGCTAGCTGCAGAGTATATATGCACGCAGCGCTGAACGTTGGTTGGGTTCCGATGGCGCAAGGAAAGGTCGTGCGATTTTCCGCTGTCTGTTGTCTACTTGCGCTCGCTAGCAGACGGGTCATGGGTTAACCGGTGAGGCTATGTTTGTATCTAGAGTTTTTTTTAAGAACTAGTAATTGTGCACGTGTAAACACACGTGTAATCTTGAGAATTTATTTTCTCATGGGATAAATAAAATGGTAGTGAATATCATGATATCTTTGTTGTTTTTTACAAAAAAATGCAAAAAAATGGGAACGATATATCATCTAGTAACACACGACTTATTGTGGATGGACCATGTTTGGCCAGAACCTTTTTTTTTTAACTGGGAAACTTTATTACTTCTTAGGAGCATTTTACAGAGACAAGTTTGATTGGCAATGAAGCCAATCAGAAAGAGCAGCTCGCACTGGACACATTCCAGATGGCAGAGGAGTACAAAGGCACCTGAAAGCAACATCAGAGTTGAGAAGACGAAGTGCTAACTGAGCCTGGTGGTGGCCTTTGAAGTTATGTTGCCTGCCAATGTGCAAAATCCTAGAAGAGCTAAAGGCGGCGCTACTAAAGATCGCTGCAAGTTGAGGTACAATCTGCCAATGTCCAGGACTGTCAATGAGCTTGTTTGCAGCAGCAGCAGATGATAGAGTCTTGTTATCTGTAAGTATGGTTGCTTGTTCATAGTGGAGTAATTCAGCAAGCTTGGTAGCAAGCAGTACTCCAAAGGCTTCAGCTTGGAGCGCTGAAGTAACACTGAAAGTTATTGTTGAAATGTATATGGCCTAGCAGTGAGGAGTTGCTGGATTCTGAATAAAAATGTCGACTCCTGCTGGAGCTGATTGATGTCCTTGTTGCATCTTCCAAGCTGCATCGACAAAGAAGACTGGCCCTGCAAAAGAAGTGAGGTCGTACTGTATGACACGGCTGGATGGTGCCCTGTTGGCTGCCAAGAGTTGGGTGGGGGGGGGGGGGGGGGGGGCATCTGCAATGGCGCCAACATGGTCTGATCATCCAAGCATGTTCCCTGAAGAATGGCCTTGGCTGCAGCATGTACCTGGCATGGCTTTCAGCTTCCTGCCAAAAAGGCACCGTTCCTAGATTTCCAGAGGCACCATAAGAAAGTACTCCTTGCGTTCCAAATTAATTGACGCAGATTTAGTACAACTTATACTAAGTTTGTGTCAATTAATTCAGAACGGAGGGAGTATAAATTAGTAGTAGAGGCATTAGGATACCAAAAACATGAGCCTTAATGATTGCAGGAACTGAGTGTTAAGTGTAGCATAAACTTCACTTCGGAAAAACCAGGGAGCTAAACCAAGCCGCTTTAGCAAAAGGACAGAGAACAAGTGTACCTGATTTTCATCGATACCACACCTAGAGCCTTCCTTGTCGATGTGAGTGGAGAACCTGCCTGCACGCATACCTGTGGGAAGAGCTCTTCGTAGCAGTCGCCACACGAAGGTCTGAACTCTAGGCGCCAGCTCCCGATCTTTCCAAGCAGAATTGAGGAAGCTTTTCACTTGATCCGGGACTTCCTTGGGTTGCTGGTTAGCAGGCAATTGAAATTTACCATACCTTGCGTCGTGTGTGTAATCGTGCACGTGCACATGCACGTATTGACTAATGCACAAAAATATACATATTTCAGTGACGCAAGATCATGCAATGCATTCAAAGGTTTCAGTTTTGATCTCTGTGTGGAAAAATATTACAGTGTCACAAGAAACGGCATTATCCCTTCCTCTCTAGACTCTAGTACAAGGAAACAAAATCCTCTTAATCATTCCTGCATTGCACCGTACCTCTACACCTACCAAAAAGGCTAGCTCTGAGTGATGACGAACCGCACAAAAATAAGATACTAACAGGATACATTCCCATCTAGTAAAATGAAACATATCCCTTCATGAATAAAAAAAGGTTTCAGAGTAAGAAATGACGCAAATAAATATACTATATTCCTTCATGATGATTTACAAGACATCATGCCCTAAGATGTTGAGCAACCCATTTCTAAATAATATGTGACAAACTTCTATAGATGAAAAAAAGCCGGTTGCAAAAATACATGAAAAAAGGCTCATAAGCTACTTGAAAGGTCTTCCTCACCAAATGAAAAGGCAATGTGGTGGAGTTGTGTCTTACATCAAGAAATTTCTGAAATCCCATAGGCCAATCTTTACGAATTCCATCTGATTTAGAAAGCAAGCCAGTCTGAAAGAAGGATAATCAATAGAAAAAAGGACACATGAAAATCAGTCCAGACAGAACATATTTATAACACCACCTTCAAATATTGATCATCTTCCACATGGCAATGACCCGATTATGGTTAAATCTGGGTATATTATCATGGTGCTTTCCACAAGTAGCTATCCCCTAAATTTTCTACAACATCCCTGTAATGCTCCAACATCTATGTCAATCCGGCAGAGACTGAATTGGAAAAAGGGAATGATAAAAGCAACACCCTTGCTACCTGATTCCCAATCTTGCATGGACACTGCGACAGATCATAGTCCTGAAGAAATATTTAGCTTCTGGTCTTGAACTCTTGATCTCAACCCATTTTAAATAATCTGAAATAATCATGGGGAAATATTATAGCCATTCAAAAAGTACAGAAGGAAGAAAATAATCATGTGATGAGTCATGGTAAACTGGTTTGGGCAAACTCAAATCTCCACTAATAACACAGCTATTTAGAAATAACACATGTATATAAGATAAACCATTCACATCACTGATTTTTTTGCTCTATAAAAAATCTTTACATGAGGTAAACAATACCTATCAGGAACTCAAATTTGCACAATTCTATTGATGCTTGGTGAACAGTACAGATAAATCACATGCTTCTCTGTAGTAAAGATCAAGATTACAGTGGCAGTAATAAGTAGAAACTTCACTACAGGTCCCATCATTCTGGTTCTGCCTTCCAAGAAAAAAAAGGACACATAGTATGAGTATTTAGGTAACATATTAATTTGCTTGCTAAAGTGAAACATGAGGATACACACATTGTACCTGAACACAGTAGTATTATCTAGATCAGATGAAATTTAAGGTTGTGAGAAAAGCCATTTCTGAATTTATAATGCCATGCTTGTGTCATCAATGACCAAAGAATCGATACGACGAACATGGCCAGCTGATCAATATGCCAAGATAACATTTAAAAGATGGTATAAAACCAACACCTTGCATAAAATGGGTGCTAGCTGATAGCCGTGTATGAACCAAAGACCTTATCCAGTGAAATAAGTATCCAACAGGTAAATACATAGTCCATCAGCATGGTGACCGTGAGAAGAGACAACTTTTTCAGTTTGAAGCATTAACCACTTTAACATTATCAATTGTTCACAACTGAACAACTGTGGTGTAAACAAGCACGTTAATACACGCATCCAGCAGTGCACACATAGAAAATAAATCTCGATTTAAGGTCACCAGGTCTCTACTACTTAAAAAAGATACATACTGCAGAAGCAGCAACACAACACAATTTTGGAAACGCTCAACTCTTCCAAACTCCTATTATGCTAGTTTGCGCTTTGTCCACATACCCTACGTCATGACCAAACAATAAGGCTTAGAAACATCAATTTGTCTTTTAAGTTTCCATCACAATTCAGGATAACACTTGAGGTCCACAAGGCATCCGAACGCAAGCATACGCAAACACAACCTAAAAAGTGAAGTCAACAAAAGCTCATTTGTTGAACACACACCAAATTCATCAGGACAAATCGGTGTTCGATCTGCAGTTGTCGTTCTAAACTAACTTATAACAATGGATTCCAGGGAACGATATGCAGCATGGGAGCACATCAATAGCACACAACCTAAGCAGCCTCCCTATCGAGCACTACAGCCTTGTACATCACGCCATAATCTAGGGACCATTTCATTCTTAATTGCCTGTTTTCCAATCTGAAGCAATCACTTATACATTGTGGTTAAAAATTGCAGAATTGCAACAAATACGCACCTGTTGAGATAATACAATTCAGGTACCTGTTGTCGAATTTCCGCGTCGAGCTGGGTGCAGGTGACGGGAGGAAGCGTCCTCACTATTGGCAGGGCGGCCGTGACGGGCAGAGGCGTTCTGGCTGGAACACGGCAACGTGGGGCCTGGACGGAGGCGTGGAAGCGGCGTCCTCACGAAGGGCTAGGCGGAGCGTCTTCACGAAGGGCAGGGCCGCAGCATCCTCACGCTGGACATGGGGCGGCGTCCGGGGACACGCGACGTGGAGGCATGGCAGCGGCGACGGCGAAGGGGCCGCAGCGTCCTCACGCCGGATAGGGTTGCGGCGTCCGGGAACACGCGACGGGCCAAGGGCAGGGCGACGGCGACGACGTGGAGGCAAGGGCTGCGGCATCCTCCGGTGGGCGGTGCGGCGGCGGCGTGTCCGTGGACCTGGGCTCCTGGCAGTGGCAGCGTCGTGGACAAACGCGTGTAGGCTGCGGCGGTCGGCGGGGCGGCTGATAGGAACAGCGGTGCGGCGGAGAGTGCGGGGTGCGGAGACGGCGGCAGCCGGCCGTAAGGCTCGCGTGATGGAGAGGACGTCTGCAGGAGGCTTGCGATGAAGGCTGGCTCTTCGGGCGGGGAGAGAGATCACAGATCAGCGAGGCGTGGGTGGGCGGCGGTTCGGGAACCGCAGCGGCGCCTGGGTGAGGTTTGGTGAGTGGAGTGTCCGGCGGCGCGATGGAGATTGAGGGCGCGGCGTTGGAGAGAGAGGAGAGTCCGACTGCGCGATGGAGTAGAGTGGGGGTCGTGGGTGGGGAGCGTGGACCGGTTGCTACTCTTTTTTTTTGGTAAAAGCTGAAGCACATCATACAACATCCGGAATCTGAGACGTTGATTCGGCCTGATGGACGGTTCAGATCCTCCGGATCTGACAGACCCTGTCTTTTAATATTAGTGGAGATTGGTGGGGATTATTCCGGTCAAATCCCAAATCTCCACATATACCAAAACATCGTTTGTTTCTAGAATATTGGACAGGTTTTATCCCCACCTTTCCCGCAAATTTCTAAACTCTAGTTCATTTTTCTCATCCCCTAGGGGATTCAATAAATACACTACCCCTACCTAGTGGATTATCCCCACCAATCCCCTAGCGGATTGGGTGAAGTTTGGGGTTCCACCCAATACACTAGAGGATTATCCCCATCAATCCCTAAAAAAACTCTAGAAACAAACATAGCCTGAAGTGTTTATGTGGTTATTATCACACGAGGATCAAGCCGCTAACAGGAGGATTAGTTAATTAACTCGGATGTGAATGCTACTAGTCGTTGGGCGGTGGCTCATGCGAAATGGTTATAGAAAACATATGGTTTCTTTCTCCTGTTTTCCATGGTGCAACGAAAATTCAGCAGCAGCGAGCATATCTACGTAGTTTCTTACTCAAAGGATGGAATATTGGAATGAGAGAACACTATTTGCATATTAGGCTGCTCACAATGGGAAGTAACATAGTAGTAACATGCTGGTGTTACTAGCCTATGTTACTACCTCCATAATGGAAAGTTACATATGTGGTGTCTTATTTATTAGGCTATAGACTCATTTTGTCTTGATAAGTGTGATGTTACAGTAACTAATAAGTTACCACAAACATCTCTCTCCTCATTAACTACAGCCACATAAGTGAACTTGTCTTGAAATGTGTGATGTTATCACCTAAGTTATTTCCACTGTGACCAGTCTTAGCATTAGTTTTCACAAAGGACGTGGTTTTTATTAATTTAACATATTATTAGTCACACGTGCCCTAGGGGACAACTAATTCAAATAGGTTTGACAAAATAAGGAATACCCTGAACCTGTATCTTGGAGGACCATGCGTCGGGACACGAGTTGAATTGATCGAAACCACAAGCCAGGTAAGCCTTTGGACCTTCTATAATGTGAAACTAAATACTTATTCTTTCATCATGAAAGTAAAACCTTGTAAGCAAGCTAAATAAGTTTATTATTAACACTCTGAGTGCGTCATCTACACTTGGGAATCACCGTGCATGGTATCCCCTGGCTGGCTTCACCGCAAGACCTGACCGCTGATAAGTCATCACGACATAAATTCGGGAGGCGGTCAGCTTCTATAAGACCACTGACGGTTCAGCGTAGCCCCAGCGACATTAGCACATCAGGATCATAACTAGGCTAGCAGCGACGTGGATCAGTCAAACTAGTGGAGAGTTGAATTCAAACCACGTGATTTGTCGTTTCTAGAAGGCTTGAACGACCGCTCGCCGGTGGTTCCACGGAACGATTCGATCCTCAGCTGCTCAAGTTCTGAAACTTGAGCGGCCCCTATTCTTCCCTCGTGAGCAGTAAAAGAGAAGAGAGCCGTTTCTTGCCCCGTGGTGCCTGTTGAATGTTCGTGTTTGGGAATATTGTGAGGTGAGGATTTCCTGGAGTAGAAGACCAGTACGTAAGGGTTTCCTGTGTGAGAAGACTAGACTTTCTCTATCTGGTCAAATACGCTTGCCGGACCTGGTTAATCACATGGAGATGCTTCCTAGAAAAATATCTAGAAGGAGATGGCTCTGACCGTGCACTAGTGCAGCCTGATGAGTCTGTCCTGACAGATAAGAGCCTTTGGACCATATTCTGCCGTATGTTTGGTCGTGCAATGGACTTGCCTGCATCATCAGAGTACAAAACAACAAAGTAAGTAGTACCACATAATTTAAATAGTTCACAAATTACTTAGTATTGCACCACGAGCTCAGTACAACAAATATATTGGTGGTGCACCACAGGTTTATCATCTGAAGGGTTACACCTCGCAAAATACATTGACCTGACATCAGTTTTTCATCAAGTCCTAACTAACTGAGGGGATGTAGATCAAGACCCACATACAAAACACATCACCATCATTAGCTGCTCACAATTAATGATTGCGCGTGAAGGACCAAAACCACTACAACCTGCGATCGGGAGTCATCCGAAAAATAGTTGATACCTTGCATTTTGCTCTCCGAGGTAGGGGAAAGCAAGGTGCAGTTTATTCACTCCGGTCTCTAGGTTGGGATAAATTGCCGAAGATGATCGTCATCTGATCATAGTTCGTGATTGGCTTATTGATGAACTCGGCGTGCTTGGGGTAATCCTAAAGTGACAATGTGAGTAAATAGTACTCATCCACCGTGCTAATGGACGTTGTACTCATCCACCGTGCTAATGGACGTTGTGTATTCCCACCATTGTCCACTTTGATTTCCACTTTCTCAAGTGATTTTACATCTGAGAATCGTTGACCTTCTGGCCACAGAACTGGAAAAATTTAGAGGAACAGATTCCATGTGACTCTCTATGGAGTTCCTTTCAAGGCTGGCCCCATTAGAGATGAGCTCACATATCCCATTTAGGAAAAAGGTGGACAGAACAGGTGACCACGGCATGGCTGAAGCCCTTTGCATTGCGAGTTACTTATCCAGCGCTGGTACATATCGAAGCTAGAGTTGAAGGGAAATAAACATCATGTCCTCCTAGAGTTAAAGAACAGAAAAATTGCATTCCCACTAACTAGGTTGAGGTTAAGCAACAAGTACAAATTATCGAGGAATTAATACTGAAACAATTGATGATGTTTATTTTTGTGAAGACTCGGCTGGAGTTGTCAAAGGGAAAACCAACAAATGTGGTAAACCTATTATGTTTGCATCTATTGGGACTACTTGTTATCATGGACTTTATGATATTGGAGCTAGTATAAATGTCCATACTCTCTACACCAAGAAATTAAGCAGGGTGTTGATCCATTAAAGATGGAACGCATAGATATAAGTATTCTACTTGTTGATAGGTCATATACATCTCATGTGGGAATTGTGAGAAATGTTGAACACTTGCTGGTAAAGGTTAAATATCGTGCATATTTGATGGTAATTACTTGTCTAGCAGATAACTTTTGTCCTATTGCTTTTGGTAGACCTTTCTTGCATATATTAGGTGCTAAAAATTAATTTATCTAAGAAAAGTGTTTATTAGTTGTGCTTGTGAGAGATTATAATTTAATTTCTCCAAGGTTCACCGATAACATACTGCAAGGCAACCTACACCAGCAGGTTCAGTGGAGACTCTTGCTTCCATAGGCACAGTTTTCATGACGCATTGGAGAGATGTCTTTTAGATCAAGATGAATCATTTAATAGGAAAGAAATATGAGTGGTAGAATAAGAACTTGCTCAACAACCTACCTTTATTCAATTAAATATTCCACTTGATGAATTAGGAGAACCACTACACCTAAGGGAGAACCTAGATTTGAATTAAAACCATCACCTAATGATTTTAAGTATGTCTTTCTTGATGACAAGAAAATATATCCTGATATTATTAGTGCTAACCTTTCAGCCGGAGAAGAAGAAAAAAAGTTTACTTGCTACTCTGAGGGACCATAGGCCAGCTATTGGATACTCTCTTGATGTCCTGAAAGGTATAAAACCAGCTTTATGTATGCATAAAATTAATTTGGAAGAATATTCAAAGTCTGTTTGTTGATCATCAACATCATCTTAATCCAAAAATGAAAGATGTGGTAAGGAAATAGGTAATTAAATTGATTGACGATGACATTACTTATCCTATAGCTGGTAGCAAGTGGGTTGGCCCTGTTCATTCCGTACCTATAAAGGGATGTATGAATCTTGTTCTAATAAAGACAACGAAATTATTTCTCAGAAAGCTATTACTGGTTATAGGATGTTTATTGACTATAGATAATTGAATAAAGCTACACACAATGATCATTATCTCTACTTTTATTGATCCAATGACACATAGTTTTCTAAGCAATCACATTTTTGCTATCTCGATGGTTAATCGAGTTTTACTCAAATTATGTTCATAAAGATGACCATGAAAAGGATGTCATTCGGTTTATGCAATGATCTTGCTACTTTTCAGAGATGTATGACCACTAGTTTCACCGATTATTCTGATAAAGTCATGGAATTATGTATGCATGACATTTCTGTCGATGACACTTCTTTTGATAATTGTCTATACAATCCTAACAAAGTTTTGCAGCGTTGTGAAGACCAACACCTTGTTTTGAACGGGAGAAGTGTCATTTATGTTCACTGAAGGTGTTGTTTTAGCACACAGAGTGTCCGGAAAGAGGTATTGAGGCGGATAAAGCAAAGATTGGCGCAATTGAAAATTTGCCATAGCCAATTATACCTGGCCATGGGAAGCCCGGCCCGAAATTCCAGGGCCTGGGCCGCCATGGGCTTTTTCATCACGGGAGGGCCTGGGCCCGAGATTTCGGCCCAAATGTCGCATGGGTCTGGGCCTAGGCTTTGCATATTGACGTTTTAAGGAGAAGCCCGGCCCGAGGCCCAAAAGCCCGATGGAATTTTGCACTCACGGGAGGGCCTGGGCCTGAAATATAGGCCCGAAGGTCGGATGGGCCTGGGCCTAGGGTTTTGCCCGTGGGATTTTTTAGGCCCGACCGAAGCCCGACCCATCCCATGGCCAGGTATATAGCCAACAGATATAAAAGGTATAAAAAGTTTTCTTGCTCATGCAGATTTTTATAAATGGTTTATTAAAAAAATCTAAGATATCAAGACCTCTTACTAAACTTATGCAATAATACGTACTATCTGGAACGGAGGAAGTACCTTTTAATTTGATAAAGAATATGTATAAGCATTGAAATTTTAAAGAAATCTCTCATTTCTGCTACTATTATTCAACCATCAACTGGTATTTTTCCTTTAAAATTATGTGTGATGCTAGTAACTAGTATGTTGTAGAAGTTGTTCTTGATCAAAGAGTTGACAAGAAACTTAATGTTTTTTTAACAAGACAATAAATTTAACGTTAACGGTTTTGCTAATTCTCAGCTAGCTGAGATTTAATTAGTGCTCAGTCAACTTACTAACCATTTAATCTTGCGCTGAGATTCGTGCTGTTTTGTTTGGTTTGTCCGTCTTGTCAGGGCATGTACGCGCGCGCGTGTGGACCTGTAAAGCAGCTAGCCAGCTACACGCACGATCGATCAGAAGTTTGCATGCTGTTTTTTTTTTTTCATCTTTGTCTACGGGTCTGGGCCCATGCACGTGTGGAGGTTTTTGTACTGTGTTTTCTTGATTTTCGTCTCAAGGGCGAGCAGGGTACTCCTGTTTTTCTTTTTTATTGCTTTGTATTTTCTTGTACTTATTTTTTTCCAATATTTTTTTGGTTTTGCCGAGAATGAGCTTAATGGTCAGTTAGCTATACAGCCGTCAGAGCTTGTGCAGATATTTGTGCGAATTTATTGTTTTTATTTTTTTGCACAGCCTACTAACAGTTCTGGGCCAGTCCAACAAAATGAGAGATTCAATAAAAGTAACCTCTATTGGCTAAAATCGAACTCACCACTTTCAGTGATCCACACAAACATAATAACCACGACGATACAAGCTACTTTGTGCTTACATTAGGAACCGACGCATTTTGGTATGTATTTTCCTTTTTTGTCTCCTTCATATTTGTCGGTTTTGTTTTAACTTGACCTTTTTGTTTATTTATATTTTTATAAATACTTATCATTAGCCTAGTAAAGCCAAAAAAGTGTACTATCAGTGCTTTTGTTATGTCGTGGTTGTACAATTATTTTTATAAGTTTTCTTTACTAATTCTTGGTATACTGAGATTTAAGTTAGAGCTTAGTCGACCTGATATCGTCATGTTTTCTAAGGTCGCAACTGAGTTTTTTCCAGTTGCAAGTCGGGTCACGACTGGTTTTTTCCCCCGGTTTTGCTAATTCTCATTCAGTGAGATTTAGCTTAATTCTCAGTCAAGTTTCAAACCATCGGATGTTGCGTGGAGATTCACATACAGGCTGGGTGTTTTTTCTGTTGTCTTTGTTGTCTGGGCAGGGGCTTCTGATGTGATCGGTAATGGGCTATGCTGTATGTGTGGGCTTTCTCACAATGTCTACAGTCTTGTTCACATTATGTTTCTTTCTTTGTTTTTTATCCGTGCATGGAGGTGTTTGAGATAGTTCGAGTTGCGTTTCTTGTGTTGTATCTATTTTTTTGGATTTTCATATATAGTTTTTTCTACTTTTTTTATAATTAAAATGGAAAAATACAACCACGGTTGCAATTGCGACTTAAAAATCTCCGTTGTAATTTAATTTGCAAGGATTTGCCTATTCTTATCTAGCTTAGCTCTTAGTCAAACTCAACGTCCTGACGATTATTTTTTATGTGGGCCATTGTTTATTTACATCGTGGGTGTTGTCTAGTGTTGTATGAGGCATTTTCTTGTTGGGATGCTAGTCTCTTTTTTTTTGTCACGTGAAAAATATAGATGTTGCAGTTTCAAGATTGAAAAAGTGAGAGTGGCAGTTCAAAGACGCTGGATCAACGGAGATTGGCGGTTGTAACTTAATTTTATTATATAATATTAATTTTTTAAATTCTATTTGGAGGAATTTGTAACTGGGTTGCCTTTTCAGTTGCAAGTGGGGTTGTAAGTTGTAACATATTTTTCCTGTTGTAAATGGGGTTGTAACTGACTTTTTTCGGTTGTAAGTGGGTCACAACTAACTTTTTCTAGTCCTAAGTGGGGTTTCAGCGAAAAATGGGGTCGCACTTGACTTTTCCCAGTTGCAAGTAGGGGTGTAATTTACTTTTTCAATTGCAACTGATTTGTTTTTCCTTTTTTTCCGTATTGCAACTGATTTGTTTTTCCTTTTTTTCCAGTTTCAACTGCACTTGCAACTGAGTTTTTTTTCTTTTGTTCTAATTTACAACTTCAGTTGCAACTGATATTTTCTTGAGGATGCCCCAGTTGTAACTGCACTTGCAACTGAGATTGTGCTCGTGGGATGCCCCAGTTGCAACTGCATTTGGAACAACAATTTTATCGAGTCTATAAGCCAGTTACAACTGCACTTGCAACTGAGATTTTCTCGAGTCTTTAAGCTAGTTACAACTACACTTGCAACTGAGATTTTCTCTGAGTCTGTAAGCCAGTTGCAACTGTACTTGTAACTGAGATTTTCTCACGTGTGAAGGCCAGTTGCAACTGAACCTGCAACTGGTTTTTCCCCCGATGCAGTTGTAGCTAGACTTGCAACTGAGATTCCCGGAGTCTGGATGCCAGTTTCAACTGAGATCTATTATTTTTTTTGTTTTAAGTTTTATTTTGTATATTATTATTTTATTTTATTTTTGTTATTTTTTCGCAAAGTTTCGCAATTAGCGATGACCATCGGAGAGGTTTTTTTTTGGTTCGGCTATCAACATGCTCGAACGCCGCCGGCCACTCGGCGAGCCACTGGGTTGACGAGAAAACGGCGGTCGACCTATATTCTTTTTGTTTTGTACTCCCTCCGTTCCAAATTAGATATCTTCCATTTGTCCACATGCGGATGTATCTAGACATGTTACAAGTATAGATACATCCGTATGTGGACAAATGGAAGACATCTAATTTGGAACGGAGGGAGTATTATTTTTTTACTTTTAATTTTTTTTTCAGGAAGCTAGTTGCAACAGCAGCTGTAATTGAGATTTTATCGAATTTAAAAGCCAGTTTGGAAGTCAGTTTTTTAACTTTGATTTTTCTCGAGTCTATAAGCCTGTTTCAACTACACTTGCAACTTAGTTTTTGTTTTGAGCTAGTTGCAACTGCACTTGCAACTAAGATTTCCCGCGTTTGGAAGCCAGTTTCAACAGAGATCTATTTTTTTGTGTTTAATGTTTCATTTTCTATATTAATATTTAATTATTTTTTTGTTATTTTTGTCGGAAGGTTTGACAATTAACGATGACCATCAGAGAGGTTGTTTTCGGCCCGGGTATCAACATAGTCGAACGTGAATGGCCTCTCGGCGAGACACCGGGTCGGCGAGACGAGGGAGGCCAGCCTCTATTTCTTTTTTTGTTTATATTTTATTCTAGTGTTTTAATTATTATTTTTTGTCTTTGTTTCTATCTGAATGTCTGTTGCAACTGCACTTGCAACTGAGATTTTCTCGAGTCTATAAGCTAGTTGCAACTGCACTTGCAACTGAGATTTTCTCGAGTCTATAAGCTAGTTGCAATTGAGTTTTTTGTAGCCAGTTCCAACTGCACTTGCAACTGAGATTTTCTCTGAGTTTGTAAGCCAGTTACAACTGTACTTGCAACTGAGATTTTCTTGCGTGTGGAAGCCAGTTGCAACTGAACCTGCAACTAGTTTTTTCCCGATCCAATTGGAAGTCACTTACAACTGAGATTCCCGGAGTCTGGAAGCCAATTTCAACTTAGATCTAATCTTTTTATGTTTTATGTTTTATTTTTATATTATTATTGTGTTATTTTTGTCGGAAGGTTTGGCAATTAACGATGACCATCGGAGAGGTTGTTTTCGGTCCGGGTATCAACATGCTCGAACGCGGATGGCCACTCAGCGAGCCACAAGGTTGGCGAGAAGATGGCGGTCGACTTCTATTCTTTTTTGTTTGTTGTTTTGTATTATTTTTTGTGAGATCCTGGCTCAGGGCTTAACAGGATTGATAGAATACTCATAAAAACAAGTTGCCACTTCTTTTCCGGAAGCTCATCTGGAAGGAACTCCGAGGTTGAGCGTGCTTGGCCCGGAGCACTCCAAGGATGGGTGACCGACCGGGAACTGGTTCCCGGGTGCGCACGAGTGAGGACAAAGTGCGCAGAAAAGACTAGTGTTGATCTGTGGGGCCAGTCTGGAGATCCTAGCGAGCTGCCAAGGGTGACAGGCCCGGCCCGGGGGTGGCCGGGGTGTTACATGTTTTAATTTTTAGTTTTTGTGTTTTTTGTCAGGAAGCTAGTTGCAATAGAAGTTGCAACCGAGATTTTCTCGAATTTATAAGCCAGTTGCAACTGCAACTGCAACTCAGATTTTATCGAGTCTATATGTAAATTTCAAGTGCACTTGGAACTTAGTTTTCTTTTGACCTAGTTGCAACTGTACTTGCAACTGAGATTTCCTGAGTTTGAAAGCATGTTTCAACAAAGATCTATTCTTTTTTATGTTTCATGTTTTATTTTCTATAATATTATATTTATTATTTTTTTGTTATTTTTGTCGGAAGGTTTGACAAATAACGATGACCATCGGATAGGTTGTTTTCGGCCGGGGTATCAACATAGTCGAACGCGGACGGCCTCTCGGCGAGACACGGGGTCGGCGAGACGAGGGACACTGGCCTCTATTACTTTTTTATTACTTTTTTGTTTATTTTCTGTATTATTGTTTTAATTATTATTATTATTGTTCTTGTTTTTCCTGATGATAGTTGCAACTGCACTGCAACTGATATTTTCTCGAGTCTATAAGCCAGTTGCAACTACACGTGCAACTTAGATTTTCTCGAGTCTATAAGCCAGTTGAAATTGAGTTTTTCGAGTATTTTAGCGAGTTGCAACTGCACTTGCAACTGGAATTTTGTCTGAGTCTGTAAGCCAGTTGTAATTATACTTGCAACTGAGATTTTTTCCCGTGTGGAAACCAGTGGTAACTGAACCTGCAACTGGTTTTTTTTCCCGAGCCACTACACTTGCAACCGAGATTCTCCAAATTTGGAAGCCAGTTTTCAACTGAGATCTATTATTTTTCGTGTGTTTTTATTTTTTATATTATTATTTTAATTATTATTTTTGTTATTTCAGTCGGAAGGTTTTGGTAATTCACGATGTCCATCAAAGAGGTTGTTTCGGTCCCGGTATTAGCATATTCAACGCAGACGAACTCTCGACGAGACATAGGGTTGGCGAGATGCTTTAGCAAAGTCTCCAACCCCATAAATATTAGTTAATGCGTGATGCGTAAATCGACGTCGACGACCGCCCTCTATTCCTTTTTTTCGGTTTTGCTAATTCTCAGTCAACTTCGTAGTTATTAAATTTGATGTGAGGAGATTCGTGCTGGTTTTTTTCTATTTTTTGAGGCATATAGTTTACGGGGCGGAATAGGCTGTATCCTTTTTGTGCTGCCTTTTGCCTATGTTAGGCTGGTTCGGGGCTGAAAAATCTCAGTTGCAACTCCAGTCGCAACACCACCTGCATCTGGAAAAATCTTTTCTAAAACTAGGGATTTCTCCCCTTTTTTATAAAAATCTCATTTACAACTACACACGCTACAAAAAAAATCTTTTGTCTGGGCTTGTTTGTTGTTGGGTAGTTGCGGTCCATTTATTTTTTTCCTGTACATTTTTTCCTTTAGTATCTGCACTAGTTAGTGTTCGGCTCGGTTGTTGTTGGTGGATATAATTATTTTTTCATTTTATTTCAATGTGCCGAAGTTATTTTTTTGTGAAGGCATTTGCTCTTTTTTTGTTGTAGTTTTTTTTTGGTTGGATGATTTTAAATTTTGTGGACTTTTTATTTGTGTTTGGTGATTTGA
The DNA here is from genome assembly GCA_947311845.1 of Poa pratensis. Taxonomy (NCBI): domain Eukaryota; kingdom Viridiplantae; phylum Streptophyta; class Magnoliopsida; order Poales; family Poaceae; genus Poa; species Poa pratensis. Next base: position 110,424,785 of record CAMZMU010000107.1, on the reverse strand, counting down.
CTCTTTTTTGTCCTTTTGTTGTGTTGTACCGAATTCACTTGATTCAGCTCAATTGGTATCGACTGACCATAATTAATTGATGGCAAAAACAAATCGACAAACTAGTTCGTCAGATGAACAAATTAGCAACCTAAAATTTGCCTCTCGGCTGTCTTTTTTTTTGTCCTTATGTTGTGTTGTACGAAATTCGCTTGATTCAGCTCGATTGGTATCGATCGACCATAATTAGTCGATGGCAAAAACAAATCGATTGGTCAGATGAAGGAATTAGCAACCACAAATTTGCATGCCCTTGTATAGATTTGTTATTAATTTTAATTATTATTTATTGATTTTGTTTTTTTTTGTCTGGAAGCTAGTTGCAACTGAGTTTTAATTATTATTTTTGTTACTTTTCTTTATTAATTTTTTTTGGAAACCAGCTGCAAGTGTGATTGCAACTGAGTTATTCTGGACGCCACTTGCAACTGAGTTTTTTCTGATAGAGGCTAGTTGCAACTGAGTTTTAATTATTATTTCTTATTACTTTTTTCTTATTAATTTTAATTATTATTTATTGTTTTTTCTTGTTTGGAAGCCAGTTGCAACTGCTCTTGCAACTAAGTTTTTTCTTGACGTTATAAGCCAGTTGATGCACCTGCAACTGAGTTTTTTTCCTGAGACAGGACAATTGCAACTACACTTGCAACTGAGTTTTAATTATTATTTTTGTTATTTTTTCTTGTTGAATTTAAATTTTTTGTTCGAAGGCAGTTGCAACTTCGCTTCGAACTGTGTTTTTTCTCGACGCTATAAGCCAGTTACAACTGCACTCGCAACTGAGTTTTTTCCTGAGAGAGGTGATGCATGTAAAATGGATACATGAATTTTGTATTATTTTTACTTATATTCCAGTCATATTTGCATCATATAAGGGTTATATCACTGTTTTATAATGATTTTGGGAATATTTTATATGTTTCCTTTTTTTATGGAATTAACCCTGCGCAGGCAGAAAACCCTATTTCTATATTTTAATGTTTCAGGGATCCAAACGACGTCCAAATGACCTGGAAATTTACGAGCATCATTTTTTGGAAGGAACAAGACTTGGGGGCGATGGAAGCGAACAAGCGGAGCCCCGAGGGCCAAAAGAGGTGGACCCACGCGGCCCCTGTACTAGGCCGCGTGGGACCCCCCAACTTGGGCCTTGACGCTCCGTTGCCGTCGATCTTTCCTCCACCGACTCAGTTTTGACCTGAAAACGTCTATAAAAATAGTCTCCCGACGTTCTCTGGAGGAGCGCCGCAGAAACACAGAAACAGAGACCTGGAGCTGCAGATTGGAGGGGGAAAACTCCGGCGGGGCGCTGCCGGCGTGGTCTCCATCTTCTCCAACGACTTCTCCACCGTCTCCATGATGAAGAGGGAGTAGTCCACCTCTGGACTATGGGTTTGTGGAAGTAACTTATGTATCTCACTCTCTCGAGTTTCACTAATTAGTACCGTATGAGCTGCTGAACATGATTACGGTCATCTATGTAATACCTTTGTGGTGGATCTTTTTATGAGTTAATATATGTTTGAGATTGCAATGGTTTTGTTTCAGTTATGAAAGTAGATGTATATTATGTACCCCGTTCTTATTTACTTGTTATGATCATGCATGTTTATGAGAGCGTGTGAGGGGGAACGTGTGCATTAGTTGGAGTAACGGGGGGTGACTAGTGCAGTGAACGTGAGAGAAAGTTCTGCGATCCACTTGGGTGTTTTACCTTACTTTGTTGCCTCACTAGGGATAAAAAGAAATACCATGCTACCGGAGGTGTGGGTGTGACCATTGCCACTACTCCATGACTAGATCTAGCATGTTCTTATTTTAACTTCATGTCATGATACTTATTGTTATACTCCGAGTTATCTTAATTGCCGAGGTGTTATGATTTAGTTTGCATCCTGGTGGAGTATAAGAGAGACTAATAACCAAAAGGTCTCTATGTTAGGACGTGATGCCCATATAATTATAACTTGTCATTAAACTGTTGTGTTGCAATCTCATATGTCAACTCTAGTGTTCCATTGTCTACCACTATATTAAAGAGAGAGTGCATTTGTGAAACCATGAACCCCGGTCCATTTTTAATCATAAGAAACACCTTTCCAACAACTTTTACCACTTTACCATTTTCTGCCATTTAAAAATCCAAAAATACAAAAACACTTTTACATCTTGCATTCATCATATAAAACCCAAAAATATCATTTACCATTGCTACCACCATCCTTGCATATTTATTTACCACCATTGCATATTTATTTCTTGTTTGCATTGCATATTATCTTGATATCATTCTCACACCTTGTGCTTGACAACCACTAGGTGAGGTTGAGGACCAAAACATTACTTTGTTTTGTAGGTAACCAAAAGAATGATAGGAAAGATAAATTTCACTACTGATTCCCCGAGAGTTCGATATTAAACCCTCGAGTCACCCTCGTGGGGAAAACACGTCTTCCACTTACTACACACTCTGCACTTGGAGTCTCAACCTAACCCATATTCTTTTGACGCAGGTAACTCCACGCCATCAAGACTGTTTTCTGGCATCCGTCATAATAGCATCATTGGGTATCAAGACTGTTTTCTGGCGCCGTTGCCGGGAAATCATTGCTGAAAGGTTTATCCAAGGATATCTCACCAAGTCAACTTCATCACCAACTTGTGCTAACACCTAAGCTTGGGGAGGTTGCACCTACGTGAGCATCATCTTATCCATCTTTACCTTCAAAGCAATTTATCTTATTTTGTCATTGTCTTGCATTTGTTATTTCGGTTTGCATATTTATTTTCAGTTTTGCATAAAAAATTTAAAAACACATAAAAACTTGCTAAAATGGGAGAAAGAACTAAGTTGTGTGATTACACAAACACTCCAAATGATCAATTTATTGCTAGGCCCATTGCTACACCTAAGATAAATGCTGAGATTTATGAAGTAAGTCCTAGTTTGTTGAACTTGATAACTAGGGAACAATTTGGCGGTAGTGCTATGGAGGATGCCTCTATGCATCTTCGTGATATTGTTGAAATATGTGACATGCAGAAATTTAAAAATGTGGAAAGTGATATTCTAAAACTGAAGTTATTTCCTTTCTCACTTAGAGGAAAAGCTAAAGAGTGGCTGCATTCATTACCTATTGATAGCATTAAAACTTAGGATGATTTAAAAGAAGCTTTCATTAAGAAATACTATCCTCCTGTTAAAATTTTGCAAAATAGAAACAACATTCTTTCTTTTAGGCAAAATGAAAACGAACATGTTGCTATGGCTTGGGATAGGATTAAACTTATGCTTAGAACTTGTCCATCACATGGGGTCAACGAATGGACCATATTACACTCTTTTTACAATGGTCTAAATTACATGTCTAGAAATATTCTTGATTCTGCTGCTGGAGGTGCCTTTATGGGAAAAACTATAGTAGAAGCTAAGAACATATTGGAAAGTATTTTGCAAAACTATAGTCAATGGCATACTGATAGAGCACCTAATCCTTCTAAGAAAGTGAACTCCATAGAAGAAATAAATGATTTGTCATCTAAAATGGATACTATTCTTGCTTTCATTAATAAACAAAATATTGAAAATGTGCCTTTGCAAGAACTAGTTGGTAATAATCCTGAAAACATTGATGTCAACTTCATTAGGAACTATGGTAATAATGGGTATGGTAACAACAATTATAACACTTATAATAAACCCCCATATGTGCCAAACAAATATACTACTAGTAGTAATGTTTCTAGTGATTTGGAAAACACCGTTAGATCATTTATATCTACTCAAAAGGAGCTTAATAAGGAATTTATATCTAAGTTTCAAAAACAAGACTCTTTGTTTGAAAGGGTAGATCAGCTCACTAAGGAAGTTTCCTCATTAAAGAACACCATTATAGCTCAAAAACATGAGGAAACAATTAAATATTATCAAGAGGTTATAAATAAATCTTGGGAACATATTCATGAGCAAGAGAGAATTGCTAAGGAAACTATTATGGTTGTGAAAGAGAAGAAAGTTGAAGAAGTTAAAATGCTTAGTGAAGTAAAGGATCCATTGCTTGACTTAGAGAATTGTAGCTTGCATGAACTAATATCTATCTTACAAAAATTTGCAAGTGATCATTCTATTAATGTTAACCAAGCTGGTTTTGGTTCTTATATTGCTAATCATGTGTTAAAAGAAAAGATTGCTAGGTACAACCAAGAGGCTATGATACCACCTAAGCTTGGGGATGTATGGATTCCAAAAGACCTAGTAACCATTGGAAAAGAGACACACCATGCTATACTTGATCTAGGATCTAGTGTCTCTGTTTTATCTAAAGAACTATATGAAGTACTTGAATTGAAAAATCTTGAAAAATGCTCTATTGAACTTGCACTTGCTGATGATTCCATTAAACATGCTTTAGGAAAATTAAGTGATGTTTTGGTAGAGTTACATATGACATTTGTGCCTGTTGATTTTCTAATCATGGATATGGGGAATAAAACCTCTAGTCCAATTATTTTTGGAAGACCTTTTCTTCGTACTACAGGTGCTATCATTGATTCAAAAGAAGGGAACGTGAAGTTTCAGTTTCCACACAAGAAATGTATGGAACACTTCCCAAGGAAGAGGGGCACATCATTCAAGCTCCCTCATGAGCTTCGTCCACAATAAACATCAAGTAAGAAGCCTAGCTATATGGCTATAAAGAAAGCGCTTTACGGGAGGCAACCCGGTTGTTTTTATTTGTGATTTTCTTTGTGCCCTCTTGCTGTAACAAGAGACTTAGTGTTTAGTTTAGTTTCTGGAATTTTTAATAAAGTGCCAAGTTTTACTCATTTTGATATGAAGAAGTTGCTTATAGCGTTCGGAGATATTATTCCTGGACGAATCTGTGCACGATATGATTTTTAATTCTTATTCTGTAACTCCGAATAAGCTCATATTTAAACTGTAGTAGTAATTTTTTATCCTCTGTATGCATGAATGTTTTCGGAATTTTCCGACAAATTTAAGTAGGGTAGAAAAATACGTTTAGCTGCTGTTGTTTTTCTGGACAGATTCTGTCCCATTTTGTTTGATGCATGCTTAGAACTTTTAACATGAATCTTTTTTATCCAATTGAGTTTATGAGTAGGAATACAACATTATACACTTTCTGGACATTCATACGAATTTTTGTCTAAGTATTATATGCAGCAAGAAATCTATTTGTTTATCACTACTAATGTGCCCCACAAAAAAGAAATGGGAGAAACGGTGTTTTGAAGTTTTTTCACAGGGATTAGAGGAGATGCACCAAGAGCTATCCAAGGATGGTGAAAACCATAAGCTTGGGGATGTGAAGACAACCCCACTGGACCTACACACTCTCGGTTTGCACATGTCTAACTTCTGTTTTTCGATCGAAACACTTTATCGCATAAACTTGGAGTTTCAACATTGTACATCATCTCATTTAGTTGATATCATTTACTTTTGTTTATGGATGCTTACCATGGGTGAAGTAAATGGAGAAATAAAGTGATTTTAAATGAGTTTGTATAAATGGTTAGAAAGACGCCTGGGCCGCTAATCTAAGCCATGCATCATTCATGGTGGAAATTTACTTACATGCTATGGTGAACCTTCTGTGATACACCTTACAATAAAAAGCTATCCAATGGTAAATAAAAAGGGTGTTGAGATTTTATGTGAATAGTGCATCTATCGATCTTTGGAGGATCATTGAGCAAGGATATCAAGCCGTGGATGAATCCAACAAGACAAGAAGAGAAATAGTTGATTGTCAACTAAATGCCACCGCTCTTGACTTGATCCGAGATGCCGTGGGAGAGGATGATATGTCTCACATCGAGCATTGCACCACCGCCAAAGAAGCTTGGGCTTGTCTTATTGAGGTGTTCATTGGAAATGAAAGCATGAAGAGAAACCGGTTTGAGGAAATGAGCAACAAGGCCGAAGGGTTCTTCATGGAAGATGGAGAAGACCATGAGCAAATGTATCGAAGACTCAAGTCCCTTGCCAATGCCTATAAAGCTCTTGGTGGGACTCATGTGAATGATGATTGGATCAAAGGAAGTATGTGAATGCTCTCTTGCCCTTTGAACGGCCGACTTGAAGAGTCTCCAAGGAAGGCACAACTATCCACAATTGACCTCCAATGAAGTCATGCAAGAGATGCAATCTTTCAAAGTCCAAGCCAAAATTGCACAAGACTCTCGTGCCCGAGCTATTGGAATGCAACAAGGAGCTTCACTTGCTTTGAAGGCCAAGGTGGTTGAACACAATGAAGATCAAGATTGTGAAGATGTGTCCTCCATGGACCCCGAAGAACTCAAGATTGCTCATAGGGACTATGTGGCTCTTGCGGCAAGGACCTTTTGGAAGAACCCATCCAAAGCTAAAGCTCAAGTGGAGCAAAAGTTCAAATCTAGTGGTTACAAGGAGGGCAACCCAAAAATGAAGACTTGCTTCAATTGCCAAGATAGATATCACTATGTTGCCGAGTGTCCTATGAGAACCGTGAAGAACATGGAGGAAGGCTTGTTCTCAAGAATGCCTCAAAGTCCCTAGCAAGAAACCTTTCTTCAAGAAGAACCTTCCCAACAAGAAGCCTCCTTCAAGAATGGTATTGGTGACAAGAGAGGAGTACATGTCCGGGGTGAGAGCGATGAAGAGGAAACCACAAGTGAAGTGGCCGCTATTGCCATTACTTCATCAACATCATCATCTCTCTTCGAATCCCCAATGAGAACGTCCCATCCAATCCGCCAAGTGTCTCATGGCCAAGGCCACCGAGGTATCATCTCCTTCCTCCTCCAAGACTATAAATGAAATGGATGATCTTATGAGTCTTAGAGTAAAGGAAGAAAATGTTGCTTTGGATCGTTTCATGACTAACTTGCAAGGTGAAGCCAAGAAACGCTTTGAAGCTCTTATGAGCGATTATGGGCGGATTCAAGAGGAGCTTGATGAGAAGGAGAGACTTGAAAGAGAGTATGCTAATGATATTGCCGCTCTCACCGTGGCTCTTGAGGAAGAGCATGAGCTTCGTGTTTCTCTTGAAGAGAAACTTGAAAATCTTGATGAGTCACAAAATGCAATCTTTTCTCAAATCATTAAAGAACGTGACCATGCTATTGCAAAATATAAGCTTTACAAGAAAGAAAAGGTTGAATTTGGTGTTGGTCATGATAGACTAACCGAGGAGCTAGAGAAGCACCAAGGCTCACAAGGCCTTGGAGAGTGAACACTCTATCTCACCAAGTCTTTTGAACAACTTCAAATTCAATCATCTAAAACTAATGTTCCTAGTTCCTCTACTACTTCTTGTGATCATGCAAATGTCATTGAGGAAAATGCTAGGTTGAAGGTCGAACTTGCCAAGGCCTCTATTCCCAAAGTAAGCCTCTTGATGATCTTTTGCAAATGCAAAAGCCACACATTGGGAAAGAGGGTCTTGGTTATGTTGCCAAGAAGAAGAAGAAGAACAAGAAGAAGGCCAAGCCCGCACAAGCAAAGAAGACTACCATTGCGAGTGGTGATGCCACAAGGGGCAACACTCCTCGTAGTGACTTTGCGGGACATGCTAACCCCAACTATATTCTTTATGTTGATTATTATGGGGATGTTTATGCTAAATATGTTGGTCCTTATGATGGTTTCATTGCTTACTCTATTTGGGTTCCTAAGACCCTTGTTGCTAACAAAAGAGGACCCATTGCAAGATGGGTACCTAAAACCAAGCAATGATTTCTTGTAGGACTATGCTTCCGGTGGGTCGAAATGGGTGATTGATAGTGGATGCACAAGTCATATGACCGGAAGCAAGGAGATCATGACGGAGTTGAGACCAAATGCAAATCAATCAACCGTCACTTATGGAGATAATCTAAAGCTAGGTATCGGGCCTCGGCAAGGTGGTAGTAGCAAGGGATATCACCCTTGTGAATGTCATGCTTGTTGAGTCCCTTGGTTACAATTTAATGTCCGTTCGTGCACTTAATAAGATGGGTTTTGCCGTCCATTTTGATCTTGATATTGTGGTACTCATGTGGAGCAAGACTCTAAAGGTCGCTTTCGTTGGGTATGTTGAAATGAGTTGTTTGTGGTGACTTTTCGGAGTCAACCAACTCTCAAGCATGTGCTATTCGGAAAGGCCGACGTGGGGTGGTTGTGGCATCGCCGCTTGTCCCATGTCAATATGAGAACTTTGCAAAGTCTTCACAAGGGTGGCCACATTCTTGGACTAAAAGAGAATGTTTCTTTTTCTAGAGATCGTCTTTGTAGGGCTTGTGTTGAAGGAAAGATGCATGATTCTCCCCACCCAAGCAAGACCATCATTTCATCAACAAGGATATTGGAACTTCTTCATGTTGATCTTTTGGTGCCGTGCCTCAACCTAGTCTTGGTGGGAAGAAGTATTGTTTGGTGATTGTTGATGACTATTCAAGATTCACATGGGTTTATTTCTTCAAGTCGAAGAGTGAGACCCAACAAGCCGTCATCGACTTCTCCAATGAAGTTCAACGTCAACACAATGTTCCTATATTGGCCATTAGAAGTGACAATGGCTCCGAGTTCAAGAACTACACCCTAAATGAGTTTCTTAGTGAAGAGGGAATTCGTCATCAATATTCCGCTGCGTATACCCCTCAACAAAATGGTGTAGCCGAGAGGAAGAACCGGACCCTTATGGATATGGCAAGGTCTATGTTGGCGGAGTTCAAGACCCCACTTTTCTTGTGGGCCGAGGCCATCTCCACGGCATGTCACTCATCTAACCGCCTCTACTTCCGCACGGGAAAGAAGTTCACTCCATATGAAATGCTTACCGGCAACAAGCCCAATATTTCCTACTACCGGGTGTTCGGTTGTAAGTGTTTCTATAAGATCAAAGGTTATCGTTTATCTAAATTTGAGTCTAAGGCTTTAGAGGGTACTTTTGTTGGTTACGGTGCCGAATCCCACACTTATAGAATCTACGACAAGTCCTTCGGGACCGTTGTAGAATCTTGTAGTGTGGAGTTCGATGAGAATGACGGCTCCCAAGTGGCGCAATTTCATGTTCGTGATGTAGATGATGAGGAACCTCAAGATGCAATAAGGCGAATGGGCGTGGGATTCTTTCGCCCAATCGAGATCCACATGAGGCACCTCAAGAAGGACCAAGCTCCACCCATGTGGAGCATTCATCATCACAAGTGGAAACCGCACCATCCGATGGAGCAAATGATGCACCAAGCCAAGAACAAGTTCAAGACCCTCCTCAAGTTGATCAAGTTGCTACGCAAGAACCAAGTTCTCCAATTATTGATGCTAGCCATGATCAAGACCAAGGTCCATCCTTCCTTCTAGTGATGAAGGTGTGCACATTGAAGACCAAGGTCATCATTCCGGTCAAGACGGGGACACAAATGATCAAGATGATCAAGAGATTCCTCCAAGCTCTCGTGAGGAGATCGACACCCGTCGTCATGCAAGAAATGTCAAGACCATGGAAAGAAGACAACACTTGTTGGAAATATTATTGGTGACTTGAAGACAAGGTTGTGACTAGAAGACAATGTGCAAACTTTAGTGAACATCAAGCACACATATCCATGGTGGAACCAAAGAAAGTCTTTGAAGCTATTGAAGATCCGGATTGGTTGAATGCAATGCATGAAGAGCTCAATAACTTCAAGCGCAACAAGGTGTGGAAGCTAGTTGAGAAGCCAAAGGAGTGCCGCAATGTTATAGGCACTAAATGGATATTCAAGAACAAGCAAGATGAACATGGCATGGTGGTGAGGAACAAGGCAAGATTGGTGGCTCAAGGGTACTCTCAAGTTGAAGGCATTGATTTTGGAGAGACCTATGCTCCCGTGGCTCGCCTTGAGTCCATCCGTATCCTCCTTGCATATGCATCTCATCATAATTTTATCTTGCAACAAATGGATGTGAAAAGTGCTTTTCTAAATGGTCCACTTAAAGAATTAGTATATGTTAAGCAACCACCGGGTTTTGAGGATCCCAAACTCCCTAACCATGTCTACAAGCTCGATAAGGCACTCTATGGACTTAAACAAGCTCCACGTGCATGGTATGAGCACCTTAGAGAGCTTCTAGTAGACCGTGGATTTGAGGTTGGGCAAATCGATCCCACTCTCTTTACCAAGAGAGTAAAAGGGGAGCTTTTCATATGCCAAGTCTATGTGGACGATATTATCTTTGGCTCAACTAACAAAGCTTTCAATGATGAATTTTCAAAGCTTATGACCGATAGGTTTGAGATGTCCATGATGGGAGAGTTGAAGTTCTTCCTTGGTTTTGAGATCAAGCAATTGAGGGGGGACTTTCATCTCTCAAACTAAATATATCCAAGACATGCTCAAGAAGTTTGATATGGTTGGTGTCAAGGAGAAGCGCACACCAATGGACACAAAGGTTCATCTACAACTTAACCCAAAGGGTATAGATGTCGATCAAAAGGTATACCGTTCCATGATTGGTTCTTTGCTCTATCTTTGTGCATCTAGACCCGATATTGTGTTGAGTGTAGGGTGTGTGCAAGGTACCAAGCCGCTCCTAAAGAAAGCCACATGGTGGCGGTCAAAAGAATCCTCGATATTTGATTCATACCCCAAAGTTTGGTTTGTGGTACCCTAAGGACAAGGTTTTCTCTCTTTGTGGGTACACGGACTCGGATTGGGCCGGTGATCAGATGATAGGAAGTCAACTTCCGGGGCTTGCCAATTTCTTGGTGGTTCCTTGGTGAGTTGGTCTTCCAAGAAGCAAAATTGTATATCTCTCTCCACCGCCGAAGCCGAGTATGTGGCGGCCGCAAGTGCATGCACCCAATTGTTATGGATGAGGCAAACTTTAAAGGAATACGGTGTTTGTGACAAAGTGCCTCTTTTATGTGACAATACAAGTGCTATCGAGATTGCCCACAACCCAGTGCAACATTCAAGAACCAAGCATATTGAGATTCGTCATCATTTCATTCGAGACCATGTTGCCCGAGGTGATATTGAGCTAGGCCATGTTCCCACAAGAGACCAACTTGCCGATATTTTCACGAAGCCTCTTGATGAAGCAAGATTCACTTATTTGAGGAATGAGCTAAATATCGTGGATTCAAGGAGCTTGGCTTGACCATCTTGCATACACACCTATGTCTTAACTATCTATTGTGTTTAGGTGTAGGCATGGACATAGGGGGAGTGCGGTCCTAATGCATTGGACTATCCCTCCCCCATTATGCCGACATTAAGAAATCATTTGTTTCTCTATATCCGTGCTATGAATTGTGAGATTAAATGACGAGTAGTGGTAGTGGACCCAAGATATATCTTCGCGGTGTCACGTCACACACACTCATACATGGTGGCCTAGGCCACCGCCCTCTTCTTTGTGAAGAGTTGATCTTATTGGAATTTCTTTGTGATTTTCTTGCATATTCGCCATCACATCCAATGTTGCCTATTTGGACTTTTCAATTTTCTCCATTGGATGTGCGAAGGTTTTTTGTGCCTGCATTTGCCTTCTTGTTTATCATGTCTGCACTCCCCCCTGACACTCATGTTTTCCTCCTTGTCATCCTTGAAACCGGAGCAAAACTCAAAATTATTCCTTGTCACTCTTCAAACCGGAGCTTTTCTCAGAAAACTGCATATTATGTGTGGCCGGCCTCCTTCTCTGCTTGAGGTTGGGTCAAGGCCGGACCTAGGCCGGCGCCGTCGGCTGGATGTCCAGCCCTCTCTCTCTGCGCAAGGCCGGCCCAAGGCCGGGTCGAGGCCGGTGCCGTCGGGTGCCTGCCCGGGCCCCTGTCTCTGCGCGAGGCCGGCCCGAGGCCGGGTCGAGGCCGGTGCCGTCGGGTGCCTGCCCGGCTCCTGTCTCTGTGCGAGGCCGGCCCGAGGCCGGGTCGAGACTAGCCAGTCGGGGCGACTATAGGCGGGGAGTTGACCGGTTTCTTCTCAGTATCTTCTTCCTCCCCCCATGTTTTCCTCTCCAACTCCATGGCCGCCCGACCTCCTCCTCCACCCTCCTCCACCATTGGTCCACTCCCCCACCTCTTTTGCCCTCAGATATGAGAGTTTCCCTCCCGATCTTCCATCCCATCCAAAAGCTTTTCCCTTTGGTGAAGGATTGGGGGAGATCTCCTCACTTGTTGGTGTTCTTGGTGTGTTCCTCTCAAGATTGGATTTCTTTGGGTTTTCTCAAGCAAGCATGGCCTCTAGCAAGACAAGGCCAAGAACAAGAAAGCCTCTGCCTCCAGGGCAAGGTTTGATCTTCACGGTGCATGATTCTTGGGCTAAGCGTTCCTCTTATGATTTCGAGCATGACCGTATAGAATTCAATCCCTATGCATTTGGACAGCGCACTTGTAGTGACAATCGGTTCTATTGCAAGATGCATGAGCAAGTTTATGAAAATGTGGTATGCTCTCGCAAGAATACTCATGTACCCCACAAATAATTTGATGTGAACATGCTAAGAGAATATAGGCCTGATGTGATGGAGCTCTTGGACTTTCATGGCATTTGTTCTCTTATGGATTGTGGTATTAAATTTTCTCCGGAATTGCTTCGGGAATTCTATGCCACCGTGTATTTTTCTGAGAACCCTAGGTCTATGACTTGGATGAGTGGTGGTATCAAGTGTGAAGCTACTCTTGCGGAGTTTGGGGCTCTCTTTGGCCTTGTTGAACTCCCATTCTAGCCCATGGCCTCTATCCGTATTCATGGTGCTGAGAGCAAGATTATGAAGGCCCGAAAAGGAATTGCTCATTGCTGCCCTACCGATGTGGGACTCCTTCACATTCCGAGGGTCAAAAACCTCACTGCTTTTTGGAAGGCTGTCCATGTTATTCTGAGAAACACTATCCATGTGAAGTATGGGGAGAAGGGTGAGGTTCGCGGTTGGATGATAAACCTTCTCTATAACATTGAGCAACTCAAGGGGTTTGGCAAGAAGTTGGATGTTTTGGATTACATGTGGAACGAGATGCGCTCAGTGGTTCTCAACAACAAGGTTCCCATCTATGGTGCCTTTCTGCAGAAACTGATTAACACCAAGCTTGCGCAAGCTCATCTCAACAATTATGCCTTTGTTACCCCTACTCTCCTTCCTATAGCTTCTCTTGAAGAGGATGCGGAAGATGATGTTGCTCCAGTTGCTCCCCCTCGCAGCAAGCGTGCTCGTCGCACACCTTCTGAAGATGTTCCTAGCTCTTCTCAAGTCGAACCTACTCCTGCAACTCCAAAGAAGAAGCATATCCTCGTGTCCATCTTTAAGAAGATGAATTGCTTCTTTATTGATCATCAAGATAAGGCACACAAGGCATATTCAAAGCAGAAGGCCTACAACCGCAACCAAAGAGAGATTATGAACAAGCTTGGACTTTCCTTTCCTTCTAGCTCCGATGAGTTACCTGAAGATGTTTGGATATCCAAGAACACTTATTGGCTTGGCGATGATGCCTCCTCTCTTGGTCCCTACTGGTGATGACGTGAAAGCACACGTTCGTTAAGAGACCCAAGAGGAAGGTATGAAGCAGTGCAGCAGCAAGTTTTCCCTCAGTAAGATACCAAAGTTGTCAGATCCAGTAGGAGTAAAAGGCACCTCTAAAGGTTGCTGGTGGCGCCGTTTACTCGATCACCAGCGTGGAACCTGCACACAACACAATCAAACTACTTTGCCCCAACGAAACAGTGAGGTTGTCAATCTCACCGGCTTGCTGTAAACAAAGGTTTAATTACAGTGAATGGAAAGAAACAATGATTGCAGTTGGTTGTATTATCAGTGTAAAAGAATGGACCGGGGTCCACAGTTCACTAGTGGTGTCTCTCTATAAAAGATAACTAACATGCTGGGTAAACAAATTACAGCTGGGCAATTGATGAATAGAGAGCGCATGACAATGCATATATATGACAAGATGACTACTATGATATTCAATTGGGCATTACAACAAGATACATAGACCGTTATCCAACATCATCTATGACTAATAATCCACCTTCAGGTTGACATCCGTGTTCCCCGTTGGTATTTAGTTGCAAGCAACAGATTATTGCATTAAGTAATGTGCATAATGTAAACAATACAATTATCCTTAGACAAAGCATTGTTGTTTTACCCCTAGTGGCAACAGCACATCCACAACCTTAGACGTTGTTGTCACTCGCCCAGATTACCGCAGACATGACCCCACTATCTAGCATAAATACTCCCTCTTGGAGTTACAAGCATCTACTTGGCCAAAGCATCTACTAGTAACGGAAAGCATGCAAGATCATAAATAACATATAAGATAGATTGATAATCAACTTGATCATAGTATCAATATTCATCGGATCCCAGCAAACACAACATGTAGCATTACAATAAGATGATCTTGATCATGATAGGCAGCTCACAAGATCTAAACATGATAGCACAAGGAGGAGAGACAACCATCTAGCTACTGCTATGGACCCGTAGTCCAAGGATGAACTACTCACGCATCACTCCGGAGGCAGGCATGGTGATGTAGAGCCCTCCGGCGATGATTCCCCTCTCCTGCAGGGTGCCGGGAAGAGCTTCAGAACCCTCCCGAACTAGGGTTGACGACGGCGGCGGCTACGGAACTTTTCATGGATGGAGGCTCGGGTATTTAGGGTTTTCTGGACGAAGGCATTATATAGGCGAAAGGGCGGCGTCTGGAGGCATCCGAGGGGGTCACGCCACCCCCCGACGCGGCAGGAGGTGGGGCCGCGCCGGCCCCTGGCGTGGCTGCCTCCTCGGTCGCCTCTGTCTCTCCTTTGGACTCCGTGTACGTGTCGGGAAAATAGAAGGTTTTGTCCAAGTTTCGTCTAATTCCGAGAATATTTCCAGAACAGCTTTTCTGGAATACAAAAATAGCAGAAAACAGGAACTGGCACTGTGGCATCTTGTTAATAGGTTAGTCCCAGAAAATGCATAAAAATGCTATGAAGTGTATATAAAACATGTAACAATTGGTATAATATCAACATGGAACATCATAAATTATAGATACGTTTGAGACGTATCAACTGGCCGGGGAACATTGCTGCTTCGAGCTCCGGTCAGGCTACGGATGATGGTACTGCTGCTAGGGTTGGTTATTTTGGCCACGACAACCACATCGAGTGATCATTTGGGCTTCTTGCTTCACTTTCCTCCTTTTTGGTGTCTTGGTGCCAAAGGGGGAGAAAGTTCTCTTCAGGGAGTTGCATTCATGCATTAGCATGTTTTCTCATTTGCTTATTTGGATTTGCAATCGTTTTAGTTGAACTCTATTTGCTTTATGTTCATGGAACTTGGTTATCTTTATTGTATCGTGGATCTATTGTATGAGATGGTTAAATTATTATATGAGACTATGGATTTCGGTATTCGGGCGTATCTATGGTTGAGACTATATGGTTCTGTGCATGAGTATAATTGTTGACATCGTTGTGCACAAGGTATGACCTTCATCTCAAAATCTCAATCTAGTTGGATTTGTCTCATTTTGTGCAATGTGTGTTGTTGTCTATATCATGTTGATTATATTTTGTTGGAAATGTTTCCCTCCTTATATGTGTATTTGCATTCCAAGGCAAACAAACTATATGCACACATTTAGGGGGAGCCCTTTCCATTTACTTGATAACATGATCTAGTGTGGATTTTTATTGCAAATCCTAGTGTTGTCATCTAACACCAAAAATGGGGAGATTGAAAGAGCATTTATTTATCCCTCTGTGTTTTGTGTGTTAGATAACAACACTGGTGACATTTTAATATGATGCTAAGTGTTGCAGGGTTGAAATATTTCTTCTATATGCCTCACACCAAAAATGAGAGAAAAAGGCCAAGCTGAAAAAATGTGGTCTGCCTAGCCGGCCTCGTTGCTGGCAAGGCCGGGCCCAGGCCGGCCCAAGGCCGGCTGCCTCTGGCTCCTGGCCAACCTCCATCGACAGCAAAGGCCGGGCCCAGGCCGGCCCAAGGCCGGCAGCCTCACTAGTAGGGAAGTGCCTTTCTGTGGATCACTTTTTGTGGCGCACCAAGTAGCCATGCGCCACAAAAAAAAATTCTGTGGCGCACCAGGCCATATGCGCCACAGAATGTGACTTTCTGTGGCGCATGGGGAGTGTGCGCCACAGAAATGTGACTTTCTGTGGCGCACATGCCTGGTGCGCCACAGAAAGTGACATTTCTGTGGCGCATGTAGCCTGGTGCGCCACAGAAAGTGATATTTCTGTGGCGCATATGGCCCGTGCGCCACAGATTTTTTTCCTCTCACGCATGCCTACCCCCCCCCCCCCCCCCCCCCCCCCGTGGATCGCCTTTTCAGTTATGTAAACAAGAAAAGAAAATGATAAAAAGTTCAAAAAATAAAATCCTTTGACATGTAGTTTCGTTTTAGTGTCTAGTTGGTATAGAAATTTTGAAATATGAATTTTGACCTTTTTTGCAAAAACAGAAAAAAAAACTTTGCAGGGCATAACTTTTGCATACGATGTCGAAAAAATGCGTTTAATATATCAAAAAAATCGTGAGAAAAAGGAGCTCGATTTCACCCGGGTTTACCCGGTGAACTTTTCTCAGATTCAGCAAATTCGAAAAGAGTAAAAAGTTATTTCAAAAAGAAGATTTTTTTCTACAAAATCAAAAAAAAATTGAAAAAAAAAACTGTGGCGCACGGTGGTTGGTGCGCCACAGAATTGTTGGGCGGGATTCGAAATTTGAATCCCGCCCAAAGCCCTCCTTCTCCCTCTATTTTCCCCTTCTCTCCTTCTCTCCTCCACTTCTCCTCTCCTCCACTTCTCCTCTCCCCTTCTCCTCCCTCCTCCACTTCTCCTCCACTTCTCCTCTCCTCTCCTCCACTTCTTCTCTCCTCCTCCACCTCCACCTCCGGTGTCCTTCTCCACCACCCCGGCAACCTCCTCCACCTCCGGCGACGGTGACCTCCTCCACCACCTCCGGCGACGGTAACCTCCTCCACCACCTCCGGCGACGACGACCTGCTCCACCACCTCCACCTCCACCTCCGGCGACGACGACGGCGACCTTCACCTCCACCTCCAGCGACGGTGACCTCCACCTCCTCCTCCACCCCGGCGACCTCCTCCGACGACATCCTTCTCCTCCTCCACCATCTCCGGCGACCCCCATCCTCCACCCACCCACCTCCGGCGACCCCCATCCTCCACCCACCCACCTCCGGCGACCCACTCCTCCACCCACCTCCGGCCAAGCCACCTACGGCCATGGCCACGGGCACCACGGCCTCCGACGAGCTCCGGCCAAATTCCGGCGAAATTTCGAAATTCCGGCGAAATTCCGGTGGCCAGATCTAGATCCAGATCTAGATCTGGCCGCCTTTTTTTTAAATTCAAAAAAACTTTTGTGGCGCATAGTAGAGGGATGCGCCACAGAAATATTTCTGTGGCGCATGCACTTGGGGTGCGCCACAGAATCTTGCACTTTTCTGTGGCGCATGGGCCGTGCGCCACAGAAATAATATTTTTGTGGCGAGAATTTAGTGGCGCACCCACCATGCGCCACAGAAAGGCTTTTTGGTGCGCCACAGAAAGGCCTTTTCCTACTAGTGCCTCTGGCTCCTGGCCAGCGTCCATCGACAGCCAAGGTCGGGCCAAGGCTGGCCCAAGGCCAGCCGTCTCGGCCACCAGGCCAGCTTTCGCCTGCAGCCAAGGCCGGCCCAAGGCCGGGCTGAGGCCGGGTCCCCTGCGCCTGGAGCCAGCTTCAAGATTCCTGGCCGGCCATGTCGGGCCAAGGCCGGCCCAAGGCCGGGCTCTCGGGGCAGACGACTTTTCCTCCAACGATCACATTTCGGGAGGGGTATAAATTCCCCTCCACCTACCTCCAGCTACCCAAGCTTCAGATTCTCTCTCCTCCATTAAAAGCAAAGCTTCAAGCTCATAGATCTCCCAATCCCTCCGACCAAACTTGCTCATACTTGGAGGATTGAAGGAGAAGGCCCCGATCTATATCGTCACCAAAGCGTTCTTCATTTCCCCCTCATTCACTTGAGGGATTCGAGCCTAGAGTTTCCACTAGGAAAACCTAGGCATCTTGTTGTACTTACTTGCTTGTTACTTTTGTATAGCAGGTGTTGTGATGCTTGGGAGCCCCCAATCATTTTGTGGGTTGAGCCTCAAGGTTGTTGTAAGGGCTCCGGATTCCGCCTTAAAGGATTCCGACAGTGGAATGTGAACCGAGCTTTTGGGAAAGGTTCATCGGAGAATAGGGTGAGGCTATTTGTGGCGTTTGAGTTTGAAACTCACACCCTTCCAACGAGACGTACTCCCCTAAAAAGGAGGAACTCGGGAATACATCCTTGTCTCCGCATGCTTCCCGTTCGGTTACTCCTTTCTCGCTAGCTCTTACTTGTATCGTGCTTAGTCTAATGTTAACTTATCATATTGGTAAATTCACCGTAGTTGCATATCTAGAGAATTTATCTTTGTGTCAAGGCTAAATTCGAAAAAGAGCTAAAAATTGAGTAGCAATTATTCACCCTCCTTTAGGTGGCCATACCGATCCTTTCACTAGACCAGCTAGCTCAACATCTCCTGATCCTCATGCGTCCAGCCTACCTAGAACTAGCGCGAGTGAGGCATGAGTGCAAACCTTTTCTCCACGCGCAAAAGAATTGGGCCGGCCCACATAAGGAAGTATGCAGGCGGCGCGGGCGAAATTGCCGCTAAGGGCATGGCCAGCGCGTGGCTTCAACCTACTGCCCCGCAGGTGCCAGCTCGGCTCGGGTGTCAGATTGCAGGCTCGGGTATTGCCTCGCAGGTGTCAGTGTCTCTTCTGCAGGATCCCGCCTCTTCGACAGAAAAAGGTGAAGCGAGAGTGAAATAAAAGAGAGAGATAGAGAGAAAACAGAGAGAGATGACGATGATGCCCGGGTCCCCTCGATGGTGGCCTCAGCTTTTGGGGTTGGGGGCTAAAAAAACAAGCGCATGCCTCACTTTCCCATGCCTAGATGTTAGGATCGGGAGCAGTACATGCTACTGCTACCATTGCTCGTGCCTTAACGGGCGATGTAAAGGAGCTCCTGTTGGTTTGCTCAGCTACGCAATAAGCGTAGCATAGGAGCGCCCACTCCACCGACCGATCCTCTTCTCTGTGGTCAAGCGAGCATCCCGTGGGCTGGGTCAAATACTCAAATGCCTCTTCTCTCTTTTTTCTCTCACGCCTCCTGGCCGTCACGCGTACTACTTTTTTCCCGTCACGCGTACTACTTACACAACAGGCTAAAAAAAGCAGCGATCGGATACACAACAGTCCTACCGATTGGATCCTTATACCCCGTGTAGGTTCCAATCCGGGAATGTACACATTAGCTTTTACCACAGTGTGAATCAACTCAATCAATAAAGATTAGATTTTCTTGTGTTCTTTTCTTACTTTTCCTGCGTGCCGTTTCTCCGTGTGCTACAACATAAGTGTCAGCGACAATTAACCTGGTTGTAACCAAAACTAGGTAAGTTGAATCGCTTTTTAAGAAAAATATTACTCCACTCCGTCGCATACGGACCGTCTCCCACTCACTGCTTCTGTATTCCGTAGTGTGCCAGGGAGTAGAAACGCATGCGTCATTCCACTGTGCACGGGACGAAGAACCTGTCACCGCCATCCTCGCGACAGGATGGCGTTGCCCCTTATGCCATTTCTCTTTGCGGTTCAAGATGCAAACATTGTTGATTTTCCTTCATGGGGAAGGGGACGATGCAGGCCCTTCCTCCTTGTCACTGGGCACACAAACTCCACCATGTCATATACAACTTAAACTTCTATGGAATCATAGAAATCAAATCATCTTCGACGGAGAGATGAGAACTTAGAGAGTTGTTATAATTTTTTCATTGACTCTATACAAACCATCAGACATAGGATTAAGCCTAGCCTGAAGGAAGGTATGCAGGATTGGCTAGATCATTTGTAAGCTTCATGTAAAACTCCAGCTTGTAATTATTTACCCCATATATAAAAAATGAAAAATGACGCCGTGGGGTCTTCCCCACTGTCCTTTGCGTAAAAAAAATGACCTAAACTTCTATGTCACGGCAATGTCGCATGCGGGCTTATTGAAGGTGAGGACTGTCGATTGCACGTCCCTTTCGGTTTTTTAAAATGCGAGTTTGATTTATTCATCCTATACTTATGATTGAATCCTTGCTATAATTTTGAAGCTTGCATATGCTTGTTTTCTAATCAAGTAATATGAAGTAATGGTACCATGTTTTAAACTTGTGAAATAATAATATGTGATATCACATCTAATGTCTTTAAATATTAGCATCATTTTGCAAATAAACTGAGTAGTTGTAACAAGGGGAAAGAGGGGAAAAGTGAGATGTACAACCACACAAGATTATTAAAATGGTGAGGATCCATACAAAAAGGGACAAGAAATATATTGGAGAGAACTGGAAAGAAGAATAAATAAATTACTATGATATGGTTTGAAACTAAATTTTATCGGAGTCAATTTTAATGGGTGTCCATCATGTGCTTAGTTGTGTAACAACTTGAAAATTGTTCCGGTCATATATAGCACAAGTTAATGTGCCACTAGCATCATTATCGCTTTTTTAAACATGTCTTACTATCCCGTTGCAAACCACGAGCATTTAGCTAGTATATAGAATATTGCGACGTGCTAGCATATATTGTGTGCTGCCACTTAATAATACTAATAAGCATCATCATCATTTTGTTATCTTGTAGGGTATGGCAGAGACACTCGAGTTTCCCGGAACTATTTTCAACCCAAGCTCGACGGTCTGGGTAGCATACGATCTTCATTCATTATTTCAGAGAATCGAATCATAAGTGTGAAGATACGGCGAATATCCTACTTATCCTACTATATATAAAGGAGCAACATCTCCTCAGCTTCTCACAACGTCCACGTCACCCGCTTTACGCCGGACGTCCGATCGCAGCAACGGACGGCCAGGATCGAGCCACGCCACCCCAAAAACACGACACTGTTCCACCTACAGTGCCGCGCGCATCCGCACCAATCAGAGGGTGCCACGTCACTGGTTACCAGCCCGTTGCGCCGGTGGCCAGCCGGTCGCCTTGGCTCTTTTGCAGGAAAGCTCCTCGCAAATCCAAACACTGCCCCGCAGTCCAATTTTTTGCACTACGGAGGACCTAGTTGGAAATCACGCAAAATGCAGGGGCCTTTCTGAAAAAACGTCACCACACAAACGTCCCTTTCCTTTCCTCTCGCGCGTGACGGCGGAAGTCGCCGGCGCCGCGGACGCAGCGCACCGCCCTCCGCCGGTCCCCGGTTAGATCGACGGACGCGGGGCGCTCCGTCGTCTGGTGCTCCACCTCCTCGCCGCAGATCGGCTGCCGAGGCGCCGCGCCGTCGCCGAAATCTCCGCCGCCGTGCCGATGTCCTTCCGCCGCGTCCGCACGCCGCCGTCGCCGCTCCGGCGACCTAGAAGCGGCGGCGCCGCCACCTGCAGGCAGCCCGCATCGAGGTGCGTCGGACGCCCCCACCCACGCGTCCCGGCTCGCGGTGGCGCGGCTCCGGCGAGCTCGACGCCGCCGCGGCAGAGCACGGCCGCTGGTGACGTCAGCATGACGTCCCAGCGGGCCTGGGCTGGCCGCTGTGCGGCTGGCTCGGCCCTTCTTCTTTTTTTTCCCTGTTCTTTTTGTTCTATTTTCCTTTTTTAAAACTTTTATAACTTTACAAATTCAGCTTCAATAATTTCCAAATCTGCACAATTTTAAAATGTAGACATTTTCAAATTTGAATCTTAA
The DNA here is from genome assembly GCA_947311845.1 of Poa pratensis. Lineage (NCBI taxonomy): Eukaryota > Viridiplantae > Streptophyta > Magnoliopsida > Poales > Poaceae > Poa > Poa pratensis. The sequence continues at coordinate 110,402,971 of CAMZMU010000107.1, read as the reverse complement.
CCTTTTAAAACATGAAAACAAGTTTAACATATCCAAGTTTTCACAAAAAAAAATGTCTATTTGCATCAAATTCATGCATGTCCAACAATTTCCATTCATGTTTAAATAGGAGAATAAAATAACCATTTTAAGGATCCATGGAGTACCTCCAAATGTTTTTTTTAAATGTATTTGGCCACCACTTAAAAATTATCTCTATGCTTAAGATTCTATATAATAAAATGATTCAACTAAACAGAAAAATAGGTCTACATATTCAATGTTTGGATAAATATTTTCCATATTTGTTAAATCTCTGACAGTGGGTCTGTTTATCAAAATTTAAGTCTTTTCTAACATTCCAGAATTTGAATGAAAATTTGAAAATTCATAACTAAACCTTTTAAAAACATGAAAATATGTTCAATACAGCAAGATTTCAAAAAATATTTAATTTCAACAATTATTTATTTATGATCTACAACAGATAAGAGAAATGTGAAATATTTTGAATATTATTTAACCAAAAGAAAAAGATAATAAAGGAAGTATTGTTCAAGCAATGTTCCAATTCCTTAAACAAATGATAATGGAGACATTTTTTTACAATAGTCCAAACATTTCACAACTCTCTTAATAATGGAGTCATTTGTCTAAAAAGTATAAGCAATGTTCCAATTTATAATAATGAAATCATTTGTCCAAAAAAAAATTCCACAGATATTGGGAGTACTGTTTGAGCAAAAGAAAAAGATAAGAGAGATATGAAATTCGCAAACATGTTTGAATATTTTGAATTAGTCAACATTTAGAGATATTCTAATCCAGTAAACATTAATGCAAAACATAATTTAATAATTTGAATTGGTCAATATTTATACTCCAATTCAGTACATATTAATCGAAAATACAATCACGTTCGAACATTTAAAATTACTAAATAATTATAGATACTCTACAAAATATAAACTGTCGGAGACTACTCCCAGGAACTAGGGGTGTCTCTCAGAAGCCAGGAAACGAGTAAGGGGCTGAACACAACGTCAAACAAATCCTCAACAACCTCGGCGACGGTGCTCGTCGAGCTCGGTGAGGAACATCATGACAGAGAGGAAACACGAGCCGCTACCCAGGTTCAGGCCCACCGTGAGGTGTAAAAGCCCTACGTCCTGCTAAGTTGTATTGCACTGCTTGGAGAGGTTCACAGTACAAGGGTGCTTGCCGAGGGCACAGTTATGGCTATGGTGGACTATGGTGGAATGAGCTCCGTCTTCTCCTTCAGACGTAGCTGCTTGGTTGTGGAATGAGTTGGCGAATGCGGGATCCCCTTCCTAGGTCGTACACTGGCTCCTTATATACTGGGCTTGGTCCTCTTCCCCGAAAATCTCCGGCGGGAAGGGATACCACAATGCCGCCGAGTTGGAGCACAGCGCACAGCGTCGGGGGCGTCCATGGACGCGGTCCATGGCAGAGAGCACGTCGTCTTGGCAGAAAAAGCCACCGTCCAACCAGGACGGTGGGCTGGCGCTGCAGAGCTTTGGGGAGTGCCCCACGGTGACGTCGCAGTTGGAGCGTAGCGGCGGCCGGCCGCTTTATCACCAAATTGGCAAGTCTTGGAGTCCGCTTTGCTTCCTCCAGCTCCTTTGACCACTTTATACACGAGAATGGCAACTGCGGCGTCTTCGTCATCGCGCGCAGGCGCGCGCGTCACTCTGCGGCGGGCGCAGAGCCCATGTGCGCTCTGCAGCGGCGCAGGAGCTTGCTTCCACTCGAAGGAACCCCGCGAGGGCCTGAAGCCTCGCCGAGGTTTTGTAGCCGTTGACTTCTCGCGCGAGGGTAGCGCGGAGACGCGCCAGGACTTGATGGTCCTTTAGGAGAGGCCTTCCTGAGGCAGAAGTTCCTCTCGAGGCCCCTTAGGCCGGACGTCTGGTCCTTGGCAGAGATGCCCAGCCGAGCAAAGAAACCCTCGCGAGGGAAAATGCCTCGCGAGGCTCGTCAGGCTGAAAGCTTGGTCCTTAGCAGAATTTCCTGCGGAGCGGTCGAGGGCTGTGGCAGGCCGGCCCATGGTACCCTGGTTTTCACTGGGCCGACAGTAGCCTCCGGGCCCGCGATGGGCACGCTGGAGCTCCTCAGGCAGAGGCGAATCGTCGTGGGCCCAAAGAAGCCTGCGATGCCCGAGACACGTGGAGCTTCACGGCCGGACACGATCCCATGATCTCCTCTGAAGTAACTGGCGTGGTGGTGGGTCCCGCCACGTCCTGGTAATGGCTCGATGAGCCGATATAAGGCGAAGAGCTCGGCGCAGGCGGCCATTACTCCACTCGTTCCCCTTTCGTCTCCTTCTTCCCAGCGCTCAATCCCCAAACTCCTCCTTCGCGACCTTGCTGCAATGGCGCCCAAGAAGGCCACCACTGCCACGAAGGGCAAGGCAGTGGTGCAGGGCGGCGAGCCTGCTACGATGCAGCGGGACGGTGACTTCGAGCCAGCTCTGTCCGGCTCCCGCTTCGAGACGGAGGCGCAGCTGGACAAGGTGCGTCACATGGCGGCCTCGAAGACCAACGAGCGGGCAACTCTCACGGCAGCTTCTACCCCATCTTCATGCATACTCTCTTCGCCGGGCTCGTTCCTCCCTTCTCCGATTTCATCCTGGCGGTCCTGGAGCGCTACCAGATCCAGGTCCTTCATCTCCACCCCAACTCCATCCTCGTCCTCGCCATCTTCGCCTACCTCTGCGAGGCGTACATCGGCATTCCGCCTTCGGTGGACCTCTTCCGCAGCTTCTACACGCTCCGGTTTACGGCGAACAAGGAGCGGTCGGGTGCGTGTCCTTCCGCATCACCGACGGCATGAAAGGCGTCTACATCCCCATCGCGCGGAACGACGAGAACATTGTGACCAGCGTGACGAAGAAGGTGGAGGACTTCTGCAAGCGATGGTTCCTCATGCAGTTCGGGAGCCAGAGCGCCTTCTTCGAGCTGCCTGAAGCTCCTCCGACGAAGAGGGCGAGCTGGTCCTCCAAGGGGCTCAAGGGCGCGACGCTTGGCCCTGTGGTGAGGCGCTTGAGGGACCTCCGCGAGGCCGGCCTCACCGGGCAGATGGTGGCCAAGGACTTCGTGAGACGCCGCATTGCTCCGCTCCAGAGGCACGCGGAAGCGATGTGGCTGTACTCCAACCAGAGGGACAAGATGCGCCTGAGCGCCACCCTCTACACGAAGGAGGAGTTGCACGCCCTCATGGAGACCCTCTTCACATCTCCAGACATCCCCGCGCCCACTGACCAGACTGTACCGCTCCACTGGATCGATCTCGGGCGTCGCGTCTCGCACGTGCAGGCGATGCCGAAGTTCGACCAGTGGGGCCTGGTGCCTAAGGGGCACGTTCGGCCTCGCGAGGACCCAGAGTCTGCGGTGCAGGGGCACCAGCTGAGGGCGACGAGGAGACGACGGTGACGCCCGCGGAGTCTGACGCGGGCGCAACCGGCGCCTCGGAGGCGCCACTTCCTCGGCAGAGAACTCGAGCGCCTTGAAGAGTGCGGCGCTTAAGGCTGAGATCCATGAGATCTCCTCGGGCAGCGGCGACGAGTTCGTGGTTGCCCCCTCGCAGCGTGTCGAGGGAAAGGAGGAGAGCGACGATGACGATGCTTCGTCGGGCCACTGTGAGCCCCGCTCCAAGGCGATCCACGACAGGAACGCCAGAGCCTGGGAGGAAACAGAGGCACGGACGAGCGCGGAGCCCAGTGCTCCGCCCGCGCGGCGGAAGAAGAGGAAGTGGGTCGACACCGCGGCGTAAGTTTTTGTACTCCCTTTCCTGTTCGATGTTGCTCTTGTGTAGGCCTCCCGAGAGGTTTTTGAGTCTTTTCCTCTCCGGCGCACTGAGGAGCCAAAAAGGCGGAGGCTCCGGAGACTTGGAGAGATCTCCGGCTCTGTCGCGGCGTCTGCGCGCCTACGGCTGAAGAGGTGCACCCCGAGGCCACCGCTTCCTCTCCCGCGGCCGCGACGCCGCCTCCTGAGGTAGAGGAGCGCCGCGCGAGGAGGAGGAGGCGGAGGTGACGATGTCGTCGCCTGTGCGGCCTGACGCCTCTCCCGTGCGGTAAGAGAAGACGCCGGAGGAGGATGCGGCAAGAACCACGCCGCCGGTGAAGGAGGGCGCGGCGGAGACAGCTGCGTCTGCGGAGACGCACGCTGACATCGAAATGGAGGACACCACTGTGCCGTCGCCTCCACCGAGCTCGGGCCTTGGGCCTACGGTGGGCACTGAGGCTGCCGCGGGGACGGCCTCAGCAGAGAAGGCCAACCCTGCTCCTGGGGAAGAGGGAGTGCTCCCCAGGGGCAGAAAGATGGTGGAGCTGATGGTGGGGGCGCCTCGAGCCCCCAGAAGGCTCCCAGCGCAGAAGGCGAGGGGGCTCTCGCCAGAGCCCCCAGAAGGCCCCTAACATGGAGGAAGGGGGAAGCTCCCAGCAGAGCCCCAGGCGCACCTCGAGGACACTCAGAGCCCAAGGCGCGATGCCCCGGGGTCCTCGGCAGGCGCTGGCGTTTCCAGGCCCTCTGGAGAATAATGGGCCCTAGCCTTGCTGGGTCAGCGCCCAGTCGCAGCTCACCGAGAAGCTGTCCTTCGCTCGGCGAGGGAGGTGCTCGATGGGCTCGAGGCCCAGCTCGCTGAGGAAGACCGCGTCAGGGCGGAGGAGGTCGCCGAGCTTGCGCGGGCTGGGCTTGCCTCCAGGAGACCGTGGAGCGCTGCCGCCGGAAGGACGAGGCAGCCCAGGCGCAACGCGAGGCGGCGCTGCGCTCTGCTGAAGAGATCCGCATCAGCGTGGTCCGCGAGGTCGAGGAGACCCTTGCGGACCTGAGTGCTAGGCGCGAGGCTCTCGAGGCGGAGACCGAGGCCAAGCATGAGGAGCTGGCAGCGCGCGAGGCTGCGGTCTCCACCAAGCACAAGGAGCTTCTGGACCGCGAGGCGGGGATCATCGCCGAGTCGGAGACCGTGCGACAAGGCCTGGAGAAGCTCCGCGAGGACCTGCGCGTCCGCGAAAACCAGATGGTGCAGCGCGGAGCAGAAGTTGATGCCCGCGAGACCGAGCTACGCAAGCGCGAGGAACAGGTCGAACAGATCGAGAAGGATCAATTAGCGCAGCGGGAGCACCTAGAGTCTCGCGAGATCAATCTGCTCAAAAGAAACGATTTGACTCCCGCCTTCATGACGCTGTGGAGGCTCGGAAGCACGCGGAGCAGGACCTTGCCTCCTTGACCCAGGACATGAATGAGATGCAGCAACAGGTGGGGCCTGTTGTAGAGCTCGTCGAGGAAGCTCGGCGGAGCGCTCTGACTGCGCAGGTCTTGTCGCGCCAGCGGGAGCGCATGTTTGCTTCCTTGGTGAGGCGTGCGCGGGCCGTTGCGGGCCGCCTGGGGACCGAAGCCCCCAGGCTCTCTGTCGAGGGGAACTCCGATGTTGCCACCTACCTCGGCTTCTTCGAGCAGCTTCTCACCCAGCTTGAAGAGGTCGTGACGAACCTCGATGACCTGGTCGACACTGAGAGCCGCGAGCTCCTTGGCGTCGCGGTCGGCCAAGTCTTCGCCAACCTTGCACACCTCCACCCCGGCTTCGACTTCGCGTCTGTGATGGAGCCTCTGGAGAAGGAACTCGCCTCGAAGCTGGACGCCTCAGTGTGGGACGACGTGGAGAAGTACATTCAACGCTTCAAGAGGGTCGAGATCGAGGAGAGCGACGACAAGGCAGGCGCTGAGGAGGTGGATGATGAAGCTGTCGACGGTGATGACGACGACCCCGCTGCTTAGGTTGCCCCTGTGGAGAGTGTGCCAAGGGCACCAGTTATCTTAAGACTTGTTGCTTTATTTTGTGCTGGTTTGTAAAGACACTTTTATTTGTGCAAGTGTGAGTGCCCCTCGGGAGGCCTTTTATCTGTTCCCTCATGTCTTTTTCGCTCTACGTCGTTAGGACCCTGCTCTTAGCGCAAATAGCACCGCCGCTTCGGTATGCCGGAGTCAGGGCTCGACAAGGCCGGGGGGTGCGTAAGGCTTAGAGAGGTAAGAGCCCTCGAGGCGCGATGCTCGGGAGCTCCCCTTTGACGTGCAAGCAGCCCATGAGGCGTAAGAGAGAAAAGAGAGGCTCGAGGGGCGACAAAACCAGCGAGAGGGAAAAAGAGCTCATGAGGCGTAAGTTCTGGACTTAGCTCTGGCGAGACGCCTGCTAGAGGGGTTGTGTTCCTGGTGAGGTGTTCTCCCTCTCGAGGCTGCCTGAGGCTGGTTTGGAGCTTTTGGAGCCCTGCAAGGCGTCTTGTTCCCTGCGTTGGAGAGAGAGAGCGAACCCACAAGCAAAGCATAGTTGTACAACTCATGCGCGCTCATAGATTTCCTCATGGGTATCTCACGAGGAGAATAAGCACCAAGGTCCTTGGTGAGGTGACGTGCATGGGAGCTAACCCACGAGTCAGAGCTCTTTGGTGAGATAACGGTCGTGGGCGGAGAGCCACGAGTTAGAGCTCGGATCCTTTGGATTTTACGATGCTGCTGGGATGCTCCCGAGACACAGGCACCGTGCTCAGCCCCCGCTCGCGAGGTGCGCATGGGGAAAAATGTGAGCGCGAATGAAATGTAAGAAAACAAACTCACCAAGCAATATTACATAACGGCGCCGAAGCGCAATAGGTTCATGATGACCTGAAATTGTTCATTACACTTGGCGAGGCCAAGACAAAGTCCGCCATGTCTGGGCATGGGGTTCCACATGGAGTGGCTGAGGCTTCCCGCGGCCCGTGGCGACGCGTTGTAGGAAACTCTCAGTGGAGATGGCCCTCGTGAAGGGAAAGCTTGGTGAAGCTGGGAGGTGAAGACGCGTGCTTCCCTCTTGAGACAAAAAATGCCTGCCGCGACGTGATCACGGGTAGAACTTGCGTAGGTGCTCGATGTTCCATGGATTTTTGATTGGATCGCCGTCTTCCGTCTCGAGCCGTACCGCGCCGGCCTGGCGATGTGCGCGACCCTGTAGGGGCCTTCCCACATGGGTGAGAGCTTGTGGAGGCCCTCTCTGGAGAGGATCCTCCTGAGGACGAGATCACCTGTCTCGAGGGTGCGCGGCCGTATGTGGCGGCTGTGGTAGCGGCGCAGGTCTTGCTGGTACTTCGCCGCTCGGAGGGCGGCACGGCGGCGTAGTCCATCGAGCAGCAGCAAGTCGTCGTTGTGGAGCTCCTCTTGGTTGTCCTCGTTGAAAGCAAGGATCCGTGGGGACCCATGCTTGATCTCGGTGGGGAGGACTGCTTCAGCGCCATAGACGAGAGCGAACGGCGTTTCTCCAGTGGGCTTCGTGGCGGTGGTGCGGATGGACCAGAGCACGGAGGGGAGCTCTTCGATCCAGTTCTTGCCGTGGGCCTTGAGGCGATTGAAGCTTCTTGTCTTGAGGCCTTGAGCACTTCTGCGTTCGCCCGCTCAGCCTGCCCGTTGCTTCGTGGATGAGCCACCGAGGCGAAGCAGAGCCGTGTGCCAAGACTCTCGCAGTAGGCCCTGAAGATGCCTGGTGAACTGTGAGCCGTTGTCGGTGATGATGCGATTTGGCACGCCGAAGCGACAGGCCAGGCCTCTGATGAATTTCACCGCTGATCTCGCCGGGATGGTGCGCACCGCTTCAACCTCCGCCCATTTGGTGAACTTGTCGATGGCGACGTAGAGGTAGCGGTAGCCCCCGCTGGAGCGTGGGAAAGGTCCCAGGATGTCCAGCCCCCAGACCGCAAAGGGCCAGGAGAGAGGGATGGTCTGGAGCCCCAGTGCGGGCTGGTGGACTTGCTTGGCGTGGAACTGGCATGCCTCGCAAGCCTGGACAACGTGGTTGCATCTTGAAGCACTGAGGGCCAATAGAACCACTCCTGAAGACTTTCCCTGCAAGTGTGCGTGATGACGAGTGGTGGCCACATTCTCCTGTGGATGTCCTTGATCAGCTGGCGGCCTTCTTCAGGGGGGACGCATTTTAATGCAACTCCATTTGGACGCTTGCGGTACAGGTCTCCCTCGTGAAGGCAGTATGACTTGGCCTGGCGAGAACTCTCTCTGCTTCTGCGTCCTCTTCAGGGAGGACTCCGTCCCTGAGGTACTCCTTGAGCTCATCGATCCAGCCCGTCTCTTGGTGCGTCATGGCCAGCAGCAGGCGTTCCCCTGTGGGTGGGCCGCAGCTCGGCGCTCCGGATGTTGGTGGTGGTGGGAGCTCTTCGTCCGTGTTCATCTCGACCGCTTCTTTGGCTGTTTCACTGATGCCTTGGTTAGTCTCTCCTCGAACACGCCCGCCTGCTGGGCTTCTCTGCGTGATGCTCGCCTGGCGATGTCGTCGGCCTCCTGGTTCTCCCTTCGTGGGATGTGCCTGAGCTCCATCCCCTTGAAGTGTTTCTCGAGCTTGCGGACCTCCTCGAGGTAAGCGGCCATGTGGCCGTCCTTAGGTGTATAGCTCTTGTTGGAGAAGTTGACGAGGAGCTGGGAGTCGCCCTTGATGAGCAGGCGCTTGATGCCGAGGGCGATTGCGGCCCTGAGCCCGGCGAGGAGGCCCTCGTACTCGGCGATGTTGTTGGAGACCTTGTCTGTCGTGAAGCACAGCTGGACGGCGTAGTAGAGCTTGTCGCCCTTGGGTGAGGTCAGGACGACGCCAGCCCCAGCGTTCTGGTATGCGAATGCTCCGTCGAAGTTCATGGTCCAGTGGCTTGGCGCCGTGTCTCTAGTTGGCGTGGTTTCCGCCTCATGAGACTCTTCTTGCTGCGTGTCTGTCCATTCGGCGACGAAGTCAGCCAATGCCCTTCCCTTGATGACCCTAGTGGTGTCGAAGCGCAGGCCAAAAGGTTGCAGCTCAATGTTCCACCCCGCGACGCGATCAGTGGCATTTGGTTGCGCAGGATTTGCTCCAGAGGGAATGATGTGACCACCATGATGGGGTGGCCCTGGAAGTAGTGGCGCAGCTTCCTGGAAGCGATGAGGAGCGCGAGGAAGAGCTTCTGCTGCATAGTGTATCGCTCGCGAGCATCTCGTAGCACAGTGCTGACGAAGTAGACGGGATGCTCGACGAGGGTTGTCGATGGTGACACAGCGCTAGGCTCCTCGGGAGCCTTGTTGAGCCTCTCTTGAGGTGGACCCTCGACGAGGGTGCCTTCTGGTTGCGTGGGCTCAGCATGGGGCTCAGGGCCTGAAGAGGATGTTTCCTTGTCGGGGGGATCTGGGCTTGGCGTGGCAGTGTCCTTCTTGGCGAGGACTGACTCTTCCCTTTCTGCCACCAAGGCTGCGCTCACTGTTTGTGGAGTGGCTGATAGGTACAGCTTCAGATGCTCGTCAGGCCTTGGGGCAACCATGACAGGTGGGCTAGCCAAGTACTTCTTTAGGTCTTCAAATGCCTTGTCCGCCTCCGGCGTCCACTTGAACGTGCCAGACCGCACCCCCATCTATGAGTGTCTTGGCGATGGCGATGTTGTTGATAATGGGGGTGCACACCAGAGGGATGGCGCCTACAGCCTTGGTCGACTTGGGGTGGTCCTTGGAGTCAAAAGCGATGGTGTACTGTGACCATTTGAGGGGCTGGGAAGCCTCAAGCCCTGGAAGCGCTGCGCTGACCTCGCGAGAGAATTGCTTGAAGTGGTTGTTGGACTTGGGCGCCTGGGACCCGCCGAGGATGTAGGCTATGGCCCCCTGAGGGGCCTGGTAGCCCCCAGGGTTCTTGTCGGGGAGGTTGCCATTTTGCCCAGCGTTGTTCCCCCGAGCCCTCTGCTGGAAGTGGTGGCGTCTACCTCCGCGACCACCACGGCCTCCGCCGCGGCCGCCGCGGCCCTGGTTCTTCTCCCGCTCCTTGCTGAGCTGCTTGAGCTCCCAGCAGTCTTCAGTTGCGTGGTTGTGCCTGTTGTGGTAGATGCAGTATGGGCGATTGTTCGCCTTTTTCTCTTCAACCGCCGGAGAGGCCTCGCGAGGCTGCTTTGCGTCAGGCTCTGCCGCGAGGATGGCGGTGGTCTTGCGCTTCTCGGCAGGCTTCTTCTTGCTCCTGGACCCCTCAGGAGGGTCATCATCCACTACCTTCTTGACGAAGAGGAGGCCCTCTTCAGCCTAGGCGCACTTGTCAGCCAGATCAAAGAGCTTCACCACAGAGGAGAGGGTGTCGTGGATGCCGAGCTTCTCAAGCATCCCGTGGTTCGTGACGCCCTCCCTGAAGGCGGAGATGATGTGCGAGTCCGGGATGTTCGGAATCTTGTTGCGGACCTGGCTGAAGCGCTGGATGTATCTGCGGAGGGTCTCGTCAGGCTTCTGGCGCACCGCGCGAAGGTCGTTGTAGGTGAGCGCGCGCTCGTAGGTTCCCTTGAAGTTGGCGACGAAGACCTTGCAGAGGTCCTCCCACGTGTCGATGGTGTTCTCGGGGAGGTTCATGAGCCACGAGAGCGCGGAGTCCTTGAGCGCCATGGAGAGCCAGTTGGCCATCACCTTGTCGTCGCCTCCTGCAGCCTGGATGGAGACGGTGTAGAGCTGCAGGAACTCCAGAGGGTTGGTCCTGCCGTCGTAACGCGGAGGAGGTCTGGCTTGAACTTCACGGGCCAGACGACGCGGCGCAGGTTGCGGGTGAAGGCGGTGCAGCCCGTGGCGTATGTCACGGCGCCACCAGCGAGCACGCCGCGATTCTGGCGACCTGCAGCGGCAATCTCCTGCACGACGCGGTTGTGGTGGTCCCTCTGGCGCTCGATCTCCACGCGGGCATCCGCCGGAGTCCGCTGCACAATCTGGCAGTCGTGCGGCGAGGATGCGTGCGACGCGGCGCGGTTGTTTGCTGCCGGAGCTACAGCTGGAGGAGGAGGCGGAGGGGAGGAGGAGCGCCGTGCGCTATGTTCCCCTCGCGTCCGGAGTGGCGCACCAGCGAGCGAGAGGGCGCTGGTGCTGCAGTGGTGGCGGCAGGAACGGCGGCGGCGTTGATGAGCTCCTCGAGACGCCCAAGCCAGTTGTCGTGGCCCGCCTGCGTGGGACGGTAGCGTAGCAGCTCTTGCGCCATCAGTAGCGCAGTGGCTGGGCTGGGCACCGCTCGGCCCATCGTGGAGGCGCTCTCGCGCCTGGATGGGTGCAGGGAGGAAGCTCCCTCGTCCTCGCCGTCGATGCCGCCGTCGTTGCCGCTGCCGTTGCCGCCGTCATCCCCAGGATGTTTGACGCGCGGCTCGGCATTGCGCTCTGAAGCGCGGTTGGCGCGTGGGCGACCACGCGGGTTGTGGTTGGCGGCAGGCTCGGTGTTGGCCCTGCCGGACGTCCGTCGCGCAAGACGCGCAGCTCGCGTGTCAGTCATGGCGCGGAGAGGTTGAAGAAATTGAAGACGCGCCTCAGCCCCCTACCTGGCGCGCCAAATGTCGGAGACTAGTCCCAGGAACTAGGGGTGTCTCTCAGAAGCCAGGAAACGAGTAAGGGGCTGAACACAACGTCAAACAAATCCTCAACAACCTCGGCGACGGTGCTCGTCGAGCTCGGTGAGGAACATCACGACAGAGAGGAAACACGAGCCGCTACCTAGGTTCAGGCCCACCATGAGGTGTAAAAGCCCTACGTCCTGCTAAGATGTATTGCACTGCTTGGAGAGGTTCACAGTACAAGGATGCTTGCCGAGGGCACAGTTATGGCTTTGGTGGACTATGGTGGAATGAGCTCCGTCTTCTCCTTCAGACATAGCTGCTTGGTTGTGGAATGAGTTGGTGAATGCGGGATCCCCTTCCTAGGTCGTACCCTAGCTCCTTATATACTGGGCTTGGTCCTCTTCCCCGAAAATCTCCGGCGGGAAGGGATACCACAATGCCGCCGAGTTGGAGCACAGCGCACGGCGTCGGGGGCGTCCTTGGACGCGGTCCATGGCAGGGAGCACGTCGTCTTGGCAGAAAAAGCCACCGTCCAACCAGGACGGTGGGCTGGCGATGCAGAGCTTTGGGGCGTGCCCCACGGTGACGTCGCAGTTGGAGCGTAGCGGCGGCCGGCCGCTTTATCACCAAATTGGCAAGTCTTGGAGTCCGCTTTGCTTCCTCCAGCTCCTTTGACCACTTTATACACGAGAATGGCAACTGCGGCGTCTTCGTCATCGCGCGCAGGCGCGCGCGTCACTCTGCGGCGGGAGCAGAGCCCATGTGCGCTCTGTAGCGGCGCAGGAGCTTGCTTCCACTTGAAGGAACCCCGCGAGGGCCTGAAGCCTCGCCGAGGTTTTGTAGCCGTTGACTTCTCGCGAGGGAAAACCCTCGCGAGGCAGGAGTTCCTCTCGAGGCCCCTTAGGCCGATCGTCTGGTCCTTAGCAGAAATGCCCAGCCGAGAAAAGAAACCCTCGCGAGGGGAAATGCCTCGCGAGGCTCGTCAGGCTGAAAGCCTGGTCCTTGGCAGAATTTCCTGCGGAGCGGTTGAGGGCTGTGGCAGGCCGGCCCATGGTACCCTGGTTTTCACTGGGCCGACAGTAAATGTCGGAGACTAGTCCCAGGAACTAGGGGTGTCTCTCAGAAGCCAGGAAACGAGTAAGGGGCTGAACACAACGTCAAACAAATCCTCAACAACCTCGGCGACGGTGCTCGTCGAGCTCGGTGAGGAACATCACGACAGAGAGGAAACACGAGCCGCTACCCAGGTTCAGGCCCACCGTGAGGTGTAAAAGCCCTACGTCCTGCTAAGATGTATTGCACTGCTTGGAGAGGTTCACAGTACAAGGGTGCTTGCCGAGGGCACAGTTATGGCTATGGTGGACTATGGTGGAATGAGCTCCGTCTTCTCCTTCAGACGTAGCTGCTTGGTTGTGGAATGAGTTGGTGAATGCGGGATCCCCTTCCTAGGTCGTACACTGGCTCCTTATATACTGGGCTTGGTCCTCTTCCCCGAAAATCTCCGGCGGGAAGGGATACCACAATGCCGCCGAGTTGGAGCACAGCGCACAGCGTCGGGGGCGTCCATGGACGCGGTCCATGGCAGAGAGCACGTCGTCTTGGCAGAAAAAGCCACGGTTGGACTGGCGCTGCAGAGCTTTGGGGCGTGCCCCACGGTGACGTCGCAGTTGGAGCGTAGCGGCGGCCGGCCGCTTTATCACCAAATTGGCAAGTCTTGGAGTCCGCTTTGCTTCCTCCAGCTCCTTTGACCACTTTATACACGAGAATGGCAACTGCGGCGTCTTCGTCATCGCGCGCAGGCGCGCGCGTCACTCTGCGGCGGGCGCAGAGCCCATGTGCGCTCTGCAGCGGCGCAGGAGCTTGCTTCCACTTGAAGGAACCCCGCGAGGGCCTGAAGCCTCGCCGAGGTTTTGTAGCCGTTGACTTCTCGCGAGGGAAAACCTCCGAGGGTAGGCGGAGACGCGCCAGGGCCTGATGGCCCTTAGGAGAGGCCTTCCTGAGGCAGAGTTCCTCTCGAGGCCCCTTAGGCCGATCGTCTGGTCCTTAGCAGAAATGCCCAGCCGAGCAAAGAAACCCTCGCGAGGGAAAATGCCTCGCGAGGCTCGTCAGGCTGAAAGCCTGGTCCTTAGCAGAATTTCCTGCGGAGCGTTTGAGGGCTGTGGCAGGCCGGCCCATGGTACCCTGGTTTTCACTGGGCCGACAGTAGCCCCCGGGCCCGCGATGGGCACGCTGGAGCTCCTCAGGCGGAGGCGAATCGTCGTGGGCCCAAAGAAGCCTGCGAAGCCCGAGACACGTGGAGCGTCACGGCCGGACACGATCCCACGATCTCCTCTGAAGTAACGGGCGTGGTGGTGGGTCCCGCCACGTCCTGGTAACGGCTCGATGAGCCGATATAAGGCGAAGAGCTCGGCGCAGGCGGCCATTACTCCACTCGTTCCCCTTTCGCCTCCTTCTTCCCAGCGCTCAATCCCCAAACTCCTCCTTCGCGACCTTGCTGCAATGGCGCCCAAGAAGGCCACCGCTGCCACGAAGGGCAAGGCAGTGGTGCAGGGCGGCGAGCCTGCTGCGATGCAGCGGGACGGTGACTTCGAGCCGGCTCTGAGCGGCTCCCGCTTCGAGACGGAGGCGCAGCTGGACAAGGTGCGCCACATGGCGGCCTCGAAGACCAACGAGCACGGCGCCACGGTGCTCAAGCGAGCGGGCAACTCTCACGGCAGCTTCTACCCCATCTTCATGCACACTCTCTTCGCCGGGCTCGTTCCTCCCTTCTCCGATTTCTTCCTGGCGGTTCTGGAGCGCTACCAGATCCAGGTTCTTCATCTCCACCCCAACTCCATCCTCGTCCTCGCCATCTTCGCCTACCTCTGCGAGGCGTACATCGGCATTCCGCCTTCGGTGGACCTCTTCCGCAGCTTCTACGCGCTCCGGTTCACGGCGAACAAGGAGCGGTCGGGGTGCGTGTCCTTCCGCATCACCGACGGCATGAAAGGCGTCTACATCCCCATCGCGCGGAACGGCGAGAACATTGTGACCAGCGTGACGAAGAAGGTGGAGGACTTCCGCAAGCGCTGGTTCCTCATGCAGTTCGGGAGCCAGAGCGCCTTCTTCGAGCTGCCTGAAGCGCCTCCGACGAAGAGGGCGAGCTGGTCCTCCAAGGGGCTCAAGGGCGCGACGCTTGGCCCTGTGGTGAGGCGCTTGAGGGACCTCCGCGAGGCCGGCCTCACCGGGCAGATGGTGGCCAAGGACTTCGTGAGGCGCCGCATTGCTCCGCTCCAGAGGCACGCGGACGCGATGTGGCTGTACTCCAACCAGAGGGACAAGATGCGCCTGAGCGCTACCCTCTACACGAAGGAGGAGTGCACGCCCTCATGGAGACCCTCTTCACGTCTCCAGACATCCCCGCGCCCACCGACCAGACTGTGCCGCTCCATCGGATCGATCTCGGGCGTCGTGTCTCGCACGTGCAGGCGATGCCGAAGTTCGACCAGTGGGGCCTGGTGCCTAAGGGGCACGTTGGGCCTCGCGAGGACCCGGAGTCTGCGGCGCAGGGGGCACCAGCTGAGGGCGACGAGGAGACGACGGAGACGCCCGCGGAGTCTGACGCGGCGCAACCGGCGCCTCGGGAGGCGCCGCTTCCTCGGCGGAGAACTCGAGCGCCTTGAAGAGTGCGGCGCCTGAGCTGAGATCCATGAGATCTCCTCGGGCAGCGGCGACGAGTTCGTGGTTGCCCCCTCGCAGCGTGTCGAGGGGAAGGAGGAGAGCGACGATGACGATGCTTCGTCGGGCCACTGCGAGCCCCGCTCCAAGGCGATCCACGACAGGAACGCCGGAGCCCGGGAGGAAACAGAGGCACGGACGAGCGCGGAGCCCAGTGCTCCGCCCGCGCGGCGGAAGAAGAGGAAGTGGGTCGACACCGCGGCGTAAGTTTTTGTACTCCCTTTCCTGTTCGATGTTGTTCTTGTGTAGGCCTCTCGAGAGGTTTTTGAGTCTTTTCCTCTCCAGGCGCCCTGAGGAGCCAAAGAGGCGGAGGCTCCGGAGACTTGGAGAGATCTCCAGCTCTGTCGCGGCGTCTGCGGCGCCTACGGCTGAAGAGGGCACCCCGAGGCCACCGCTTCCTCTCCCGAGGCTGCGGCGCCGCCTCCTGAGACAGAGGAGCGCCGCGAGGCGGAGGAGGAGGTAGAGGTGACGATGCCGTCACCTGCACGGCCTGATGCCTCTCCTGTGCGGCAAGAGAAGACGCCGGAGAAGGATGCGGCAAGGACCACGCCGCCGGCGAAGGAGGGCGCGGCGGGACAGCTGCGTCTGCAGAGACGCACGCTGACGTCGAAATGGAGGACACCACTGTGCCGTCGCCTCCACCGAGCTCGGGCCTTGGAGGGCCTACGGTGGGCACTGAGGCTGCGCGGGGACGGCCTCAGCAGAGAAGGCCAACCCTGCTCCTGGGGAAGAGGAGAGTGCTCCCCAGGGGCAGAAAGATGGTGGAGCTGATGGTGGGGGCGCCTCGAGCCCCCAGAAGGCTCCCAGCGCTGAAGGTGAGGGGGGCTCTCGCCAGAGCCCCCAGAAGGCCCCTAGCATGGAGGAAGGGGGAGGCTCCCAGCAGAGCCCCCAGGCGCGCCTCGAGGACACTCAGAGCCCAAGGCGCGATGCCCCGGGGTCCTCGGCAGGCGCTGGCGCTTCCAGGCCCTCTGGAGAATCATGGGCCCTAGCCTTGCTGGGTCAGCGCCCAGTCGCAGCTCGCCGAGAGGCTGTCCTTCGCTCGGCGAGGGAGGTGCTCGATGGGCTCGAGGCCCAGCTCGCTGAGGAAGACCGCGTCAGGGCGGAGGAGGTCGCCGAGCTTGCGCGGGGCTGGGCTTGCCTCCAGGAGACCGTGGAGCGCTGCCGCCGGAAGGACGAGGCAGCCCAGGCGCAACGCGAGGCGGCGCTGCGCTCTGCTGAAGAGATCCGCATCAGCGTGGTCCGCGAGGTCGAGGAGACCCTTGCGGACCTGAGTGCTAGGCGCGAGGCTCTCGAGGCGGAGACCGAGGCCAAGCATCAGGAGCTGGCGGCGCGCGAGGCGGCGGTCTCCACCAAGCACAAGGAGCTTCTGGACCGCGAGGCGGGGATCATCGCCGAGTCGGAGACCGTGCGGCAAGGCCTGGAGAAGCTCCGCGAGGACCTGCGCGTCCGCGAAAACCAGATGGTGCAGCGCGGAGCAGAACTTGATGCCCGCGAGACCGAGCTACGCAAGCGCGAGGAACAGGTCGAACAGATCGAGAAGGATCAATCTGCGCAGCGGGAGCACCTGGAGTCTCGCGAGAGCAAAGTTACTCAAGACGAGGCGTTCTACCAGAAGCGCCTCGCGCTGACCAACGAGAACCTCCGCAAGAAGGAGGAGCAGATGGCGGAGGAGTCCGCGACCAAGGAGAAGCTCTTCCGCGACAATTGCAGGAAGGATTTCGCGGAGAAGGTCAAGAAGCAGGAGGAGCGCTTCACGAAGAGACGCAACGAGCTTGAGGCTCGCATCAGGGAGCTTGAGGCTCAGAAGAAGCGATTTGACTCCCGCCTTCATGACGCTGTGGAGGCTCGGAAGCACGCGGAGCAGGACCTTGCCTCCTTGACGCAGGACATGAATGAGATGCAGCAGCAGGTGGGGCCTGTTGTGGAGCTCGTCGAGGAAGCTCGGCGGAGCGCTCTGACTGCGCAGGTCTTGTCGCGCCAGCGGGAGCGCATGTTTGCTTCCTTGGTGAGGCGTGCGCGGGCCGTTGCGGGCCGCCTGGGGACCGAAGCCCCCAGGCTCTCTGTCGAGGGGAACTCCGACGTTGCCACCTACCTGGCTTCTTCGAGCAGCTTCTCACCAAGCTTGAAGAGGTCGTGACGAACCTCGACGACCTGGTCGACACCGAGAGCCGCGAGCTCCTTGGCGTCGCGGTCGGCCAAGTCTTCGCCAACCTTGCACACCTCCACCCCGGCTTCGACTTCGCGTCTGTGATGGAGCCTCTGGAGAAGGAACTCGCCTCGAAGCTGGACGCCTCGGTGTGGGACGACGTGGAGAAGTACATTCAACGCTTCAAGAGGGTCGAGGTCGAGGAGAGCGACGACGAGGCAGGCGCTGAGGAGGTGGATGATGAAGCTGTCGACGGCGACGACGACAACCCCGCTGCTTAGGTTGCCCCTGTGGAGAGATGTGCCAAGGGCACCAGTTATCTTAAGACTTGTTGCTTTATTTTGTGCTGGTTTGTAAAGACACTTTTATTTTGTGCAAGTGTGAGTGCCCCTCGGGAGGCCTTTTATCTGTTCCCTCATGTCTTTTTCGCTCTACGTCGTTAGGACCCTGCTCTTAGCGCAAATAGCACCGCCGCTTCGGTATGCCGGAGTCAGGGCTCGACAAGGCCGGGGGGTGCGTAAGGCTTAGAGAGGTAAGAGCCCTCGAGGCGCGATGCTCGGGGCTCCCCTTTGACGTGCAAGCAGCCCATGAGGCGTAAGAGAGAAAAGAGAGGCTCGAGGGGCGACAAAACCAGCGAGAGGGAAAAAGAGCTCATGAGGCGTAAGTTCTGGACTTAGCTCTGGCGAGACGCCTGCTCGTAGAGGGTGTTGTGTTCCTGGTGAGGTGTTCTCCCTCTCGAGGCTGCCTGAGGCTGGTTTGGAGCTTTTGGAGCCCTGCAAGGCGTCTTGTTCCCTGCGTTGGAGAGAGAGGCGAACCCACAAGCAAAGCATAGTTGTACAACTCATGCGCGCTCATAGATTTCCTCATGGGTATCTCACGAGGAGAATAAGCACCAAGGTCCTTGGTGAGGTGACGTGCATGGGAGCTAACCCACGAGTCAGAGCTCTTTGGTGAGATAACGGTCGTGGGCGGAGAGCCACGAGTTAGAGCTCGGATCCTTTGGATTTTACGATGCTGCTGGGATGCTCCCGAGACACAGGCACCGTGCTCAGCCCCCGCTCGCGAGGTGCGCATGGGGAAAAATGTGAGCGCGAATGAAATGTAAGAAAACAAACTCACCAAGCAATATTACATAACGGCGCCGAAGCGCAATAGGTTCATGATGACCTGAAATTGTTCATTACACTTGGCGAGGCCAAGACAAAGTCCGCCATGTCTGGGCATGGGGTTCCACATGGAGTGGCTGAGGCTTCCCGCGGCCCGTGGCGACGCGTTGTAGGAAACTCTCAGTGGAGATGGCCCTCGTGAAGGGAAAGCTTGGTGAAGCTGGGAGGTGAAGACGCGTGCTTCCCTCTTGAGACAAAAAATGCCTGCCGCGACGTGATCACGGGTAGAACTTGCGTAGGTGCTCGATGTTCCATGGATTTTTGATTGGATCGCCGTCTTCCGTCTCGAGCCGTACCGCGCCGGGCCTGGCGATGTGCGCGACCCTGTAGGGGCCTTCCCACATGGGTGAGAGCTTGTGGAGGCCCTCTCTGGAGAGGATCCTCCTGAGGACGAGATCACCTGTCTCGAGGGTGCGCGGCCGTATGTGGCGGCTGTGGTAGCGGCGCAGGTCTTGCTGGTACTTCGCCGCTCGGAGGGCGGCACGGCGGCGTAGTCCATCGAGCAGCAGCAAGTCGTCGTTGTGGAGCTCCTCTTGGTTGTCCTCGTTGAAAGCAAGGATCCGTGGGGACCCATGCTTGATCTCGGTGGGGAGGACTGCTTCAGCGCCATAGACGAGAGCGAACGGCGTTTCTCCAGTGGGCTTCGTGGCGGTGGTGCGGATGGACCAGAGCACGGAGGGGAGCTCTTCGATCCAGTTCTTGCCGTGGGCCTTGAGGCGATTGAAGCTTCTTGTCTTGAGGCCTTTGAGCACTTCTGCGTTCGCCCGCTCAGCCTGCCCGTTGCTTCGTGGATGAGCCACCGAGGCGAAGCAGAGCCGTGTGCCAAGACTCTCGCAGTAGGCCCTGAAGATGCCGCTGGTGAACTGTGAGCCGTTGTCGGTGATGATGCGATTTGGCACGCCGAAGCGACAGGCCAGGCCTCTGATGAATTTCACCGCTGATCTCGCCGGGATGGTGCGCACCGCTTCAACCTCCGCCCATTTGGTGAACTTGTCGATGGCGACGTAGAGGTAGCGGTAGCCCCCGCTGGAGCGTGGGAAAGGTCCCAGGATGTCCAGCCCCCAGACCGCGAAGGGCCAGGAGAGGGGATGGTCTGGAGCCCCAGTGCAGGCTGGTGGACTTGCTTGGCGTGGAATTGGCATGCCTCGCAAGCCTGGACAACGGTGGTTGCATCTTGAA
This sequence comes from Poa pratensis, assembly GCA_947311845.1. Lineage (NCBI taxonomy): Eukaryota > Viridiplantae > Streptophyta > Magnoliopsida > Poales > Poaceae > Poa > Poa pratensis. The sequence continues at coordinate 110,383,431 of CAMZMU010000107.1, read as the reverse complement.
GCACTGAGGGCCAATAGAACCCACTCCTGAAGACTTTCCCTGCAAGTGTGCGTGATGACGAGTGGTGGCCACATTCTCCGCTGTGGATGTCCTTGATCAGCTGGCGGCCTTCTTCAGGGGGGACGCATTTTAGTGCAACTCCATTTGGACGCTTGCGGTACAGGTCTCCCTCGTGAAGGCAGTATGACTTGGCCTGGCGAGCAACTCTCTCTGCTTCTGCGTCCTCTTCAGGGAGGACTCCGTCCCTGAGGTACTCCTTGAGCTCATCGATCCAGCCCGTCTCTTGATGCGTCATGGCCAGCAGCAGGCGTTCCCCTGTGGGTGGACCGCAGCTCGGCGCTCCAGATGTTGGTGGTGGTGGGAGCTCTTCGTCCATGTTCATTTCGACCGCCTCTTTTGGCTGTTTCACCGATGCCCTGGTGAGTCTCTCCTCGAACACGCCCGCCTGCTCGAAGGCTCACAAACATGTTTAAATATTTTGAATTGGTCAATATTTAAAGATACTTTAATTCAGCAAACATTAATGAAAATTAAAGTTGAATTTAAACAATTCAAGTCCTGACAGGTAGGTCCAACTTATTTTTTTTTCAAAAAACTACTAAATGCTGTAAAATCACTAAGTTTAAATATATCCAACGGGAAAATATAAAAAATATATCAGACTTAATTAAAAAAATTCGGAAAACTACTAAATGTTGTAAAATCAATAAATTTGAATATAACCAGTTGCAAAAAATATAAAAATATATAAAAAAACATCAAAAAAGTAAATGCTGATTATTTACAACATATAATCAAAATTCAAATTTGAATATCAATTGTTCAACGATACTTATTCCGCTAAGATAAATTTAAGATAAAATTTGTTTTCCATATTTTCCAACTGTACACAAAAATTGATCTTTATCAGATAAGTATTCGCGAAAAGTGTGGCGAGATATTGTTTTAGGGTATTTAATTTTTTTCAAAAACTACTAAATGATGCATATTTCAAATTTACAAATGCATTCCAAATCTAAGCATTTTGCAAACGTGGAAAGAATTCAAATATAAACAACTTCTAAATTATACCAATTTTTTGAAATCTAAACAATTAATAAATGTAAACTTTTTTTAAATTCCAACAGTTTTAAAATCTGAACAATTTTTTTAATGCGGACATTTTCAAACATGAATTTTAATGCACGGGCGCGGCGTGTCGACGCGCCATCTTACCTAGTGAACAATGAACGCACTGCACGCAATGGCCATGCTTTCCCATGTAATAGTAGTATATAAATTAAGGAGCCAACCCCTAAGATATGCCATTGTATTGATACTTGTATCTAGCAAGCCGTGATCATGGCTCGGAGTACCGTCCTCCTCATCCTCATCCTCCTTCTGGTCGGGGGGGGCATCGTGCAGCTGAGCTCCCCCGCGGTGGCCGCGAGAGCGCTGCCACGGAGAGGGCTCCTACAACTCCTTACACTACTCCCACCACTCCCGCCGCTCCCACCACTCCCGCCTCTCCCTCCTCTCTGAGGTCCACTTGGAAACTCTTCGCTAGGCGGCTGCACACTGCTGTAGCCGCTAAAAGGCAGCGTCTGTTTGAATAAAGGGACGGGTCCATCTTTTATCGGTCGGCCGGTAGTCTGTAGGGCTGCCAAGCCAACCCCATATATTTGTTATTCCTATTATATGTCGATGATGTTGATTGTTTCCTTGGATATTGATTTCCCTGTGGTGCAAGTTTATGATACTCAGCTTTAATTCTGCGTTGAATGTATGTGCATTAAATTGATCCAGCTTTGTTATAAGGCGCGCTATAAGTGCGGGTCGCCTTAAAAATCCCCCATTATGTCCCCTACGGAGCCGTTTGATTCTCCGCACTGCGCATCGGATGTCTATCCGATCTCACGAGCGCGCTGTCGGGGAAAACGTCGCTTTCCTTTCCGCATGCGTGGATCCAGTCAAGCACCCCTTCTCTCTCAGTCATTTCCTCTCACAAACACACGAGTGTTGATAAGATGCTTTGCAACAAAATAAAAAATGTTTTCAACAATAAATCACTCAAAAATAATTACCACTAATTCCAGCAAAAAAGTAACAGTTCAGCATTTAATATTTCCCGTGAAAACCCTTTGCACCAAATTAAGAAGATACTTTCAATAACTATTACCAACAAAATAAACAAGAAAATCACCATTTCAACAATAATTACCACTAATTCCAGCAAAAAAAAGTAACAACAAACATTTGAATTTCTGGTGAAATCCCTCCGCAATAAATTAAAAAGATATTTTCAACAAAAATCATCAATTTTTCAACAATAAATCATCAATATTTCCAACAAAAAAATAACAAATACAACATTATAATTTTTCTCAAAACAGGCTTTCCACCGCTTTATAAATAAAGCAACCAACATTAGAATTTTTCCGAGAGAAATCACTTTGCAACAGATTACAAACAGGATTTCAACAAAAAATTACCAACAATCGTGCTGTTAATTAAAGTTTCTCTACGTTAACGTAGATCTCAGTCGATTGTATTTCATGTGGAAGCTGTTAGATCTCAGTCGTGCGTGTTGGGTCAGCAACTACGTGCTGGCTTATTGGGCTAGTTTTTTGTAAAATTGTACAGGTGTACAATCACATCATTCATCCACGAGATTATTAATACGATGGAGATTGCCGTCGGGAGACTCACAAAGTGTTTAGCTGAAAGGTGGAGATAAATTTAGCAATATGAGTAGGCTCGGCTGATACATTTATATCCCACTTCTAGTTCATTTGAAGATTTCTAGTATATTTATTTTTCCCAAATTTGAACTAAAAAATTGAAACAGGAATTTTCCAATGAAGTAGAAGTACGATGTAAGTGAGGTCCACTTGACACCTACTAATGTCGAGTACGGTCATGTAGTATATAAATTAATTATTTTATTTTTATTGGACTGCTGTGTTAGACTCCATGTTTTCCCAAAAATCAGGGGCACATGCTTTTTGAAATCTACTTTCACCAACAATTATTTCAAAGATATATTATGAAGAATCGATCATTTGATTCATATTCGAATAAAAATTAAATAGTTTAATTCTTGTGGCACGCAATCCACATTTTATTTCTCGAATGCTTGGCAAAACAAAAAATCCCAAAAAATTGTGCGGCTTCTTTTCAAGAACAGAGCAAAATATCAGACCTCAAGGCAGAGCTCTGCCGTTAGGATCCTACAATGTCACACGGTGGATGAGAATGCAACCTTTTCTTAGCTCTCCATGTTATTTAGAGATGACAATAAATATTCTATTCAATATATTATCTCCTGATACTATATATAGCAATTAACGTTTACGTCTATCTAAAATTTTGTGATGATTGAAATGAACCGGAGGAAGCATGATTAAGCGATAACACATGGTAAATAGACAAAAAGGTCTTCTAACTTATTTCTCTTAACTAAAAGTTAAGTGAAGATAGTTTTCTATCTTTTCTGTTTTCCCTCTTCCAGTTCAGCAAAATTTCTATGTGGCATCTATGAGAGAAGACATGTGTTTCTCTTTTTTTGCTCTGGCTTTTGATTGCGGTAAGAAACTTGCTATGTCAGTTTCTTTTTTCATTTTGCCTGGAGCCTGCTGTTTTTTTTTAGCAAATAACATATATATTAAACCAGCAAATAGTACATGATTACATCAATTACAAAAACAATACTAAAAGAGACGAGCAAATCTTTGAGATCTTCAAGCCCTTCCTTCTTCCGTGACACAATCTTTTATTTTTCGAAGGCAGCCGTAGAACAACGAAGAATACACCAAACCACAGACCTGTGAATACCAACGAAGGTTCTCCCATACTTTTAATTTTGAGCCGCAATTGCAAGACTTTGTGCACACACGCAACCATTAAATTAATCAAGCAACATCGGCAAGAAATATTCCAGGGACAAACAACCGAAAAACTTTGTCGACGTCGTTGGGAGCCGAGAGAACGAATCACCATTGCCGAGGACGTAGTAGCCGGGACAGATATTGCGAGGACAATCCTCCTCGCGGCAACCATGAGCAATCCAAGATTGATCTGGCGAAACAAGATCTGAAGAACCATACATAGACAAACTTAATCTGCAAAACCACCATTGACGTTGGGAAGGAGATCTCGCCGTCGAACGAAGACCGGAAAATTGCTTATTGTAGAAGATGTCATCTCGATTGATGAAGACGACGATAACCAAAACCCTAGATTAAAACACTACTTTTACTAAAAACTCCACTCATAGATCGGATTCCCCACCCCTCCCGATGCCGGCCAGGCCGGCCGGAGGAGGGGAACCGATCTACGGTGGAGGAGGAGAAGTGGCGGCGGCTAGACTTCTGAGCAGCGGCGGCGGCTAGGCTTTCCACGTGAACCACCTGGAGCCTGCTGTTAGTACTTAGTAGTACTATTTTATGAACCGTTCAGGTTTTTGTAGAGCTGCATTCGAAGTTGTGCGCCCCAACCCAGTTACTCAAATGCTTGTTTTGTGTTTGTAGAAGTGGAATACCCCAGTGCACGCTATGGTAACCAGCCTTGTGTACAAAGAAAAGTGGCATGGCTCATGTGACTTTGTTTGTTTGTCAACTACTGATAGCCGTCATATCAAGATAATCTTCCCCCTTTCGCATGGAAAGTCTGATCGTACGGTTCCAGCGGAATAATAATACTCAATCAGACTGCTGCTCTACATTTTCGTAGTCTCTAGCTAACATTTTGTTTGCTTTACTACTAACACCCGTGCCAAAAGTATCAGTTCATACTATGAGGCAGTGAGGATATGATATGCACATTCGCATTCATAGCATGAGAAATCCGTGGATTCTGAGATTAAATTAGAGAGCAGAAATAAAAGGTGACAGCAGTTGAACAGCAAATATAAGCAACGTGCTCTCAGAGTGGAAACTAACACTTGCCAAGAGATATCAGTTCAGAAAAATATCACATTATGTGCCTTCTGCATGAGCTAGGAAATGATTGAAGCCAAAGCAAAAAAATCTGGTTCAGATTTGCAGACCTCATAACAGAGAAGTAGAACACTCGAAATGAAATCTTTTTACACTGATCATTTGGGTACTTTTCCTTATTACTCAGAAATTCTGCAGGGTTGATACGATGATATGACAACTGCACCTACAGTTGCATGGTCCAGACGACGAAACAGACACGGCAATGTCACTTCTGATCATCGCAGGATGCATTCCACTCAGACATCAAACATGAGGCTGAACTTGGTAGCGAGAGGAATGGATATGATGGCAGCACCCAGTGCCACACCGAATATACGGTGTGAGATGGAGAATGTAGCGCTCAGCTGTGGCTTCTTCAGAGGAAGATGGGGAGACAATGGGCGGTTCGCAACAGGAGCCGACAGGGGACGACTTGTATGCAGGGACCGGCTTCCAGATGGAGACATCTTCTGTCGTAGAGCTCCTAAGGGAGAAGATGCGTAGCCCTTTGCTTGCCCAATGGTTGAGGAAGGTCTAAGGTCACCCATGTTGTTGAAGGACGAGTTTGAGCTACCAAGGGCTCCTGAAAGATCGTAGGCAACAAATGTGCAAGCCTTGTTAGAAAAACGAAATTGCATGCCAAAGATTCATTAACTAAAGATCACTATTCTTCATCATTAATCAACAAACCAATTTACGAACCTACACGAAAAGAATGCACTTGAAAGGTGCTTGTGTGCACCCACTACCACCTGCACAACTGACCTGTGGTGTGATTGTCTGATATCTCAAACTGCTTCAGAACTTAGAAATACAAATAACATAGCAAACTCGTCTCTTTACTCAGAAAAAAAGAACCACTTAGAATAGCCAAACATATTATATTTGTCGAGAAATGCAAAATGATATGGAGATGATCCTCATTATCCATTTTGACCAATTGTATTATTTCCTTGTGTATCCCTATAGGAGGTTTTTGTGCATGTGTCTTTTTATATTAGAAATTTCATGCCAAAGATTTATTAACTAAACAGATGGCTATTCTTCATCATTAATCAACAAACCAATTTACGAACCTACACGACAAGAATGCACTTGAAAGGTGCTTGTGTGCACCCACTATCCACCTACACAACTGACCTGTGTTGTGATTGTCTGATATCTCAAACTACTTGAGAACTTAGAAATACAAATAACATAGCAAACTCATCCAAGTGTGCTTACCACGAAGAGCAAATGGAGCGTCTCTCAGGGGCGCAAATCGAGTGTTGCCGTGGTGCTTGTCCATTCCTGCACACACACACAAAAAAAAACACTAACACATCAGCATCAACACACTTCAGTCAGAAATAATATGATTCAATTTTGTAACGAGTTTGAGAAACACTAGATTCATATTCACGCTTCTTAATCTCAACATCCATCCAATCCACCGAGTTGCATTTTCTAGAATACAGATGAAGTGATGCACTTGGGGCGAATTCACAGTTAACCTCGAACCTAAGCAGATTGCTGGTTAAACGCCAACCCCCTGTTGGACCGCCATCCCGATCATGCGATCTGATCGGATGTTCGCCGCCGATCTGATTCGCGTCGGTGTGCAGGTTCGCGGCGGGGTTTGGAACGCGAAATCACTACAGGTAAATAGACAGAAAATATCTCGCGATAAGCCTCGCCTTAACTTGGTACACAGTCTGGTGGCAAAGATCCGAATGAATCGTGCTAACGCTCGCCATCGCGGCAGCCTAGAAATCGAGAACCACCGGACCCAAACGAGGAGCACGGATAAGAACAATAGAAGCAAGGGGGGGATTACATGGATGATCCCTACCTTCGTCCTTGTTGCGGCGCGGGGCGAGAGGAGATCGGAAGCCCGGTGGCGATGTGGGGACGAACCAGACGACGGCGCCTGCCTTTCTTCCTGGCTTTCCTCGGCTTGGATGAAGATGCACGATGGGCCGGGCTTAAATGTGAAGAATATTGGGCCGGGCCGCTCAATCGAGGAAAATCTAGGGTCGACGCTGTCCCGTGGACCCGTACAGTGTGTCGGTAGCGGAGTTTGGAAGGTAAAACCCCAAGCACAAAACGCAAGGAAAGGAATGACGCGGAAAATTCCTTCCACAGGGGAGGGCCGGCCAAACCAAACCAAACCAAACGAACCAAAAAACGCAACAACGCCTACACTCCGCCCCCTTCCTTCCTTCCTCCTCTGATCTGCGTTCGTCTTCCTCCTCACACCCAAATCTCCCCGCGATTCAACCCTAGCGCCTGGTCGCCATTGGATGCGGCGGCGCCCGCCATGTCGTCCTGGGGCCTGGGCTGGAAGCGCAGCTCCGAGATCTTCCACCTCACCCTCGACTACGGCGACTTCGCCGAGGACCCCGGCGATCAGGACCCCGCCTCGCCGCCTCCGCAGTCCCCCACCGCCGCAGCGGCTTCCACCACCGCCACCTTCTCGCCCACCGCCACCACCAACGGCGACCTCGGCTTCCGCATCGAGCTCGACTGGTCCACCAGCGACGACGAGGACCAGGTGGCGCTGCGCCTGCAGTCCCAGCTCATGGTCGCGCTGCCCCCGCCCCACGACGTCGTCGCCGTCGATCTGAGGCCGCTGAGGACGGGGACCGGGTCGGCGTGGAGATGCGGGTCGTCAGGAGGCGGGAGGCGCTGCGCTCCGTCCGCGTCGCGCGGGCGCTCGGCTCCACGCAGAGCACCGGCGACGGCGCCGTCGTTCTGTCGCGGCTCATCAGATCTAACCTTGCGCCTGCGCCCGCTGCGGATGGCGTGCCCGTGCTCGCCGACCACTGGCGCTCCGTCACCGGGCTCAGCCTCTGCAACTGCGGCCTCATGGTCAGTTTTCCATCATCCATGAATTCTCTATTCTCACTCGAATTCCTCGTCGGTTTCCATGCGGCGTGCCTGACCAATGTGGAATTCCGGTAGCGCTCCTCATATTGGAGGCGTAATCGTTCGTGGTTTTGAGTTCCGAGGGAATTCTGTAAAAGCTCACACGGGTTCTGCTTTTGGTTCATGTGCATTGCTCTGCTTTTGGTCCTAGAGAATATGCTCAAGTTTAACCATGGGCACAGGGTGTGTAGCTTGGCGTTATGTGTTATTGTGATTTGATTTGTGTGGGACACATGCAGCATGCTGATCGCTTCTAAACATTCCTTGGCCATGCTTGCTCTATGCACAGGCTGGTAGCTTGTCAAGGCTATGGGGCTGATAACTTTTACAGGCAGGGAAATCATGCCGTGTTTGTGTTTACCTGTGTGAAGTTCAGTGGTTATGGCCTTCATTATGTGTTGTGTAGTGGTCTAATGGTGTGAAATCATATTTGATTCAGTAGAGTCTGTTTGATGCTTAATACTGATTGCTCTGTGCATTCAGTATTGAACCATTAAACTTAGCATTTGCAGTAGGATTAGTGAGTTCTGAATTACAGTTTACCATTTGTTGTAAATTTACTGCACTTTTTAAAGAAACAGAGATCACACTTCATCTTATTGAAGCGGCAGTTTAACATGTTAAATATCCATTAAGATTTAAATTCTATCCGTCCAGATTTATTTACGAAAAAAGAGAGCGAAAGATAATCCTGTGGGTCTGAATTTTCTTCTGTAAACTTCACCAGAACTTCACTGGCAACTCTGACCCAATGCTCCCCACTGCTCAATCAACCTCAGAATCTCTAGCTCCAACATGAATGGAGCACCAGTTATTCTTGAAGACCACCAAATTTGTTGTTTGAGCACCAATGCTTCGGGCTGCAGTGGTAGAGCTCTGGTGGTTCTCATCGGCATGTGATTTGTCTACCGCAACACCTACAACGCATGCTCCTTCTCTACAGATTGAACTGCTGTTTCCTTCAGGATCTTTTTTTTGTTTTACGGGCGACATATTTAATATTTTTAGTCTGTAGTCAACTAATGTACCAATTATGTAGTAATCCTGAGCCTCGTTAAAGAGAAAGTTGTATTGTTCTAGGACTCACTTGTATTTGCTTTTGTGTAGTCCGATCCCTACTTTATCTCCTACTATACTTGAATGTTTGTCCTAGAGCCCTGGGAATAGATCGCTATTCCTAACATGGTATTGACTATTGAGAACAGGTTTCTAGGGTTTGTTTTTCTCTCAGTTTCCCTTCCGATCAATCTTGTTGATTCTCTCTCCTCTCTGTTCTCCTGCATGCCGCGTCTCGTGCATAACCACCACACACTCTGCACCCTTTCGGCTTTGTCTCTGCTGGCCCCTGTTTTCTACCTCTCCCGTTTGTTGCACCACGGGTTCCCCCTTGGGCCTTTATTGCCTTAGTATTGTCAAATGTGCCTTATTGTGTGTTTCTCGATTTGAAATGTTTGTTGTCCTTTTGTCAGCTGTATCTGTGGCTATGAAATTTGAGACTGATTGACACCAAAGGCAACTCTAACCATGAAATGTTGTACAAAATCTTGGCAGGTGCTTCCAGTTGAATTGACTCGCCTTCCATTTCTTGAGAAGCTTTATATTGACAACAATAAATTGTCAGTTTTGCCACCTGAAGTCGGTGAATTGAAGAACTTGAAAGTGCTTACCGTTGACAATAACCTGCTAGTTTCTGTCCCTGGTTAGTGTGAGCACCTTCTATTTCTGTATAAATATAAAAGTCGTGTTTACAGCTTTGTAGTACCTCAAGACTTTTTGCCATTCAACCATTATGCATATCAACTGTCCGTGCAATGATCTAAGTTTTTCCCTCTTTTAACAAGCAGTAGAACTGCGACAGTGCGTTTTGCTAGAGGAATTATCACTAGAGCACAATAAGCTTGTCCGCCCATTATTGGATTTCAGGTTATTAAATATTATTCGTAGATGTTGTTTATTTTTCTGTATTTTATTTCGATTGATGCCATTTCCTCACAATTCGTTATCGGTTTCCACAGATCAGTGCCTAAGCTCCGCGTGTTGCGCTTGTTCGGAAATCCCCTAGAGTTTCTTCCAGAAATCTTGCCGCTGCACAACCTTAGACATCTCACACTTGCAAATATTAGAATTGACGCACTGGAAAGTCTTAAGTCTGTCACTGTCCAAATAGAGGTAGATAAAACTATCTTGGCATTCTATCATTCTGGTAGCTAGGTCATCTCATTACTAGTAACTTTTTTTTGACAAGTTTGCTATTGGGTTTTGTTTACAGACCGAAAATTATTCTTACTTCGTTGCATCCAGGCACAAACTTAGTGCCTTCTTTTCGCTTGTTTTCCGGTTCTCTTCCTGTCACCATCCTTTGCTGGCCTCTGCTTTGGCCAAAATAATGGAAGATCATAGCAATCAAGTTGCCATTAGCAAAGAAGAAAATGCTGTCAGGCAGCTTATCAGCATGATAAGCAGCGATAATCGTCATGTGGTACTTACTCAAACCTGAAAAGACAAAATGTGCTGAGTTCTGTGAAAATATTTGTATATTTCAACCATAAACATTTTGTTTATTATTTTCTAAATTGGAAATTCTTTTTTCAGGTTGAGCAAGCATGCCTTGCTCTTTCGTCACTAGCATCAGATATTTCATCGGCAATGCAGCTGATTAAGTGTGATATTATGAAGCCTATAGAAGCTGTGCTGAAATCATTTGATGATGAAGAATTAGTATCAGTATTGCAAGTTGTGGTCACATTAACTTTTGTTTCTGATCATGTTGCTCAAAAGATGTTGAGAAAAGATGTGCTAAAGTCATTGAAAGCACTTTGTGCACACAAGAACTCTGAGGCAAGATGATCTGGATTTACACTCTGGTTGATGGTTGATGTGTTGTTTGGATAACCACTGGAGGCTCACTGTTATTTGCTTCCTTTTGTTAGGTGCAACGCTTATCTCTATTTGCAGTTGGCAATTTGGCTTTCTGCTTGGAGACTCGTCGCACCCTTATGCACTCTGAAAGTTTGCGTGACCTTTTAATTCGCTCTACTTTTTCACAAGAGAAGCGTGTCAGCAAGGCAGCTGCACGTGCTCTGGCAATTCTAGGTATATTTGTTTGCGGTTCTTATTGACTTGTTTTCTCATTATTAATCCAGTAACCATGACATGTGTTGATCGGTTTTGTGAATCTTTTCCAACTTTTTAGGGGAGAACGATTATTTGCGCCGGGCAGTAAGAGGGAGGCCAGTTGCAAAGAAGGGTCTGCGTATTCTTTCAATGGATGGTGGTGGCATGAAGGGCCTTGCAACTGTCCAAATGCTTAAACAAATAGAACAAGGAACAGGGAAGCGCATACATGAAATGTTTGACCTCATATGTGGTACATCGACAGGTGGCATGCTTGCGATGGCTCTTGGAATCAAGCAGATGAATATGGATCAGTGTGAAGAAATATACACAAAACTTGGTGAATATCTTTTGGTTCTTCATGCTTTGTTACTTTTTTAATTGTCAATGCCTGCGTGCTGTCAATTGAATTGTTGATTTTCTAGGGAAACTTGTATTTGCTGAACCTGTCCCTAAGGACGAATCTGCTACATGGAAGGAGAAGCTTGATCAACTTTTCAAAAGTTCGTCACAAAGTTTTAGAGTGGTTGTACATGGTTCAAAGGTATAAATCAACCAATGAACTTCTGTGTGGTGTTTCATGTTATGCACAATGTAGTGCAGGTAGTAAGGAAGAAATTTTTGTTGCAGCACAGCGCAGATCAATTCGAGAGGTTACTAAAGGAAATGTGTGCTGATGATGATGGTGACCTCCTAATAGAGTCTTCTGTGAAAGGCATTCCGAAGGTTTTTGTTGTATCCACTTTAGTCAGTGCCATGCCTGCCCAACCATATATATTTCGGAACTATCAGGTTATTTTTATCCTTCATTATTGGTTTATTGGCAATTCGAAATGTAGTTTGTACAGTTGTATGCTGGGACTATTAATTTAGTTCTCAATATTGAAACCAGAAGGAAATAAACGAAGTACTCCCTCCGTCCCTATTTAGGTGGCGTCTTAGTTTTGCGTGCAGCAACTTTGACCATAATTTTCACCAACAAAAATGTTGTTTGCTAAAGAAACTGTACCAGTGGATTCGTATTCAAACAAAGTTTTAAACGGTATAATTTTTGTGACAAATATCACATTTTTTGTTGGTTAAATATATGGTCAAAGTTGGTGCACGCAAAACAAGGACGCCACCTAAATAGGGACGGCGGGAGTATCTTTTTAGTATTACTTTAGCTATTGTCATCGATTTTCTGTTCTTTGTTTTCTCTTGGTTCTTTTTTTTTCAGTTTTGCGGCCTATTCTGATATGATAAATGTATTTCAGTATCCACCTGGCACTCTGGAGGTATCACCAGGAATGGCAGAAAGTCCATGTATTGGCGCGGTTGGAACGGCTGTTTCTGGTGCACCAGTTGGTATTAAACGTGGTGCTTTTATGGGGAGCTGCAAGCATCATGTATGGGAAGCCATAAGAGCTTCATCTGCAGCTCCATATTATCTGGATGATTATTCTGATGGTAAATATTCCTAAACTCACTAGTTGATTTTCATTTATGTAAGGACAAGTATGTCTCTGTTGTGAGTCTTCAAGATACAGTTTGTACCTCTATCCTCATTTTTCTTGTTTACTTATTCTTTTCTTTTCAGATGTAAATCGTTGGCAAGATGGAGCTATTGTAGCGAACAATCCCACGATCTTCGCGATAAGAGAAGCACAACTTTTGTGGCCTGATACGAGAATTGATTGCCTAGTTTCAATAGGTTGTGGCTCAGTTCCAACTAAGGTAATACACATCAAAGTTCTTGATTTTGCTACTAAAACAACTTCATCCTTAAACAATTCAAAGTTGTGCAATAGGTAGTCCATGTGCAAGTTTACTAGAGTGGTACTTCCGTTTCTTGTGGAAATTTATCATTTTCTTATTCTGTGAATACTGGGATATCGAGCAACATAGTGCCAGGCTTGTAAAATCTTATGGATAAGGTTTAATTATTTTCAATTATTTTAGGCTTTTCCATTTTGAGGCATCACAAGTTTATCAATGTAACATGCTCTATATCGAAATGCCACTTATCTCTCTCTTCCAGAAACAACAAATCCAAGCATAAATTTACTCTGAAAAAACACCTAAGTGATCCAAGATGAATATCTGTTGCTTGATAAATTTACTGTATTTAGATTCCAGTGAACTTTGATCTGAGATATGCATCTTTTGCAAACTGTTCTCATATAGCGACATTTCATATATTCCTCCAGAGTCGGCGAGGTGGATGGCGCTACTTGGACACAGGGCAAGTTTTAATAGAAAGTGCATGCTCAGTGGAGAGAGTGGAAGAAACTTTGGATACGCTGATACCTATGCTTCCTGAAATGCAATATTTTCGTTTTAATCCAGGTAATCTAACTTCCAAAGAAGCCGTAGTTTGACCAATGTCAACATAACCATAAGTGCTGTTTAGTAATTTCGGCACTATTAAAGTGTTGATCTTGGATATTTAAATGAGCGGAGATCTTGTTATGCTATCAGTTGATGATCGGTGTGGCATGGAGCTAGATGAGACTGATCCTGCTGTCTGGCTTAAGTTGGAGGCTGCAACGGAAGAGTACATTCAGAAAAATTTACAGTCTTTCAAGAATGTCTGTGAACTTTTAGTTCCAAGATACAAGAGGAAGAGAAGTCCTCTGGAATCATCAAATCCCTGTCGTTTTCAAGATTGAGTTCGTCAAATTCAGGTTTGTATTACCTCGATTTGAGCACCATTCTGTAACACTTTATGAAATATGTGGTTGATACAACTTATAACCCTGTCAGGTCTAAGTGAAAGTAATCCTACATTAGGATGGAGGCGTGTGGTTTTACTTGTAGAGGCTTCATTCAATCCTGATTTTGGAAAGAAAATAAATCATACCCGCTCGCTTGAAGCATTCTGCTCGCAGAATGGTATTAGGCTTACTCTAATGAATAGCACTTCTGGATTTGGAAAACCAACTACTGCACTTCCAACTCCAGTTACCTCTCCCTTGTTTACTGGGAGTTTTCCATCTAGTCCACTTCTATATAGTCCTGATGGCACTCAACGACTTGGTCGAATCGACTTAGTTCCGCTTCTTAGCCTGGATGGTCACCCAACTACGAAGTCCTCACCACCAACATCACCAGTAAAGTCATGGCAGCCATCTGGACATGTTCGTTCACTTTATGATAAACTGCAAAATATGCCTCAAGTTGGTGTGATACACCTGGCTCTTCAAAATGATTCAACTGGTTCAATATTGAGGTACTGTTTGTATTTCTTATTTAGTGAAACAATCATTTACTTACCTGTAAGTTCTGTATATGTGATGCAAAACTTACTATTGCAGCTGGCAGAATGATGTATTTGTAGTTGCTGAACCAGGGGAACTTGCAGACAGGTTTCTGCAGTGTGTCAAAACAAGCTTGTCTACCATGCTGCATGGGTGTAAAAGAAAGGGTGCATATTCTGTCTCAAAGATTTCATGTTTGTCTGAGTTGGTTGCAGAATGGCCATCGTTTGAAATTGGTGGGATTCATCACCGCTATATAGGGCGCCAAACACAAGTAGGACTGCCTTTTCCTTTTCTTTGCTTCCTAGACAGGTCAATAGTTAAACTAAGTTGCCTTGTCGCAGGTAATGGAAGATAACCAAGAAATTGGTGCCTATATGTTCAGGAGGACAGTGCCTGCTTTTCACATGTCACCCGAAGATGTTCGATGGATGGTAAGCCATATCGGCAGACTGCACTTCCTTTGAACTGATCTTCATATGTTCGTAGATAGTGACCAGTACAAAATTGTCACAGTGATACGTAGTGAAATCCAAAATGCAAGAACCACTCCAAGTTAGATCTGTAATAGTACATTACTGCCAGTTGATTAGGAGTATAGGATTAAAGCATGCATTTTTTGTGGTGCCATTAACAAATTTTATGATTGTAAATGCACGGCATGAACCTCATGACTCAAAAGAGTTGTCATGAACCAAATGGCAACAAAACGTTGATGGCTGGCAATGTAGTAGCAAAGAGGCACGGTTCAGTTAGCTGCCATATCATAGTGCCTTCTGCCTATTTACCATGTTTGTTACAATGCATATCCATAGTTTAGGGCGCTCTTGATTCTTGATGCCTTAAATAAATATTGTTGCCCTAGGTTGGAGCATGGAGGGAGAGGATTATTGTGTGCAGTGGTAAGTATGGCCTTACCCATGGCCTTGTAAAGGCATTCGTGGATTCTGGTGCCAAAGCAGTCATTTCATCATCTGTCGAGCCTCCAGATTCCCAGGCAATTGCATACCATGGGATGGATGTTAATGGAAGCCTAGAGAACGGGAAGTTTGTCATTGGGGACGATGAAGCTGATGAGTCAGAGCCTGAACCTGTTAGCCCTATAAGTGACTGGGAAGACAGTGATGCTGAGAAAAACGGTGAAGGCAACAAAGATATTGATGAAGAGGAGTACTTGGCTCAGTTTATCTGCCTCTTATATGACAAGTTGTTCCGCGAGGGTGTCACGGTGGACACCGCGCTTCGACAAGCCCTCCGCGCACATCCTAGGTTGAAGTACACTTGCCATTTACCTAATGGTTGTAGTTAATGACATCCACAAGCCATACAAATTATGAAGTTAATAATACTGGGAAGGAAAAGGATCGGGTGGATTTGGTTATAGAGGGTTTTTTCCTGAGGGGTTATAGAGTATACCAGTGTTCATTGTGCAGGCGGAGATATGTGAATGTACCCCAATTGAATCTTTTGGCGATTGCCATTGTAAAACTGTAGTACATAGATGATTACTTATGGATACTGATAGCAAATGAAATAAAGGATGAAGCTTTGTACTGCCAATTGCTTCAGTCGAGATCAAGTGCCTGAAGTTTGATTGTTCTGCTCTGAATTTCATTCTTTTATTTCATTTTTTTTATTTCTTTCAACCTTTGGTTTTTGGTTTGGGTGAGGTGAGAGGAGTGGAAGAGGAAAGAATGACCCACTGACATGTGGGTCCCACGAATTTGCAAATCCAGTTTTAGCAATGCTGGTAAAGCACAAGTGTGTTTGGATTGCTATACCCTCTCTCTCCAATTGCTATAACCAAAATATAGTAATCCAAAATACCATAGCTCTTGGAGATGCTCTTAGTTAAGACCATGGTTTTTGAGTCGACGAGTCGTTTAGGGGTAGCGACTCTTGACTAGTCGTGACTAGTCGAGACTCATGTTCGACTCAAGAAATTACCATATTATATGCATGCATATAATTATATACTTATTAATAGTCTAAAATACAAACCTGGGCATCTCCATATAGTGTCCAAGTCAAACACTGAAAGCAATCAGATTTGCATGAAAAGTAGGAAACTAAGAATGAAATTCAACACTCAGTCCAGCCCAATGATCAAATATCAAGCACATCAAGACTATGGTAGCAAATAAACAAGTACTACAATGAAATTAAGACACAACAGTTCAGGTCCAACGTTAAGTTACATGCAACCATATCCAAATAAAAGTAAATAAGTTCAACACTTCAACACCACATGAATGGCAGATAGAAACAACACATGAGTCGAGTTCGACTCAAAAACATGGACTAGTCGAGACTAGTCGATTGAGTCGCTCGACTCAACCAATGAGTCGAGTCGAGATGTCGAGTTGGACTTTGTATTGTGACTCATCGACTAGTCGTCGACTAGTCGCTCGACTCAAAAACAAAGGTTAAGACACAGCTATGCAAATGAAAACATGCACCAACGACTAATCTGACATTTCTTGCTGTTAATTAAAGGTCTCCGTTCAAGGATGACTACTCCGTATTCGATCAGCTTCTTTAATCTGTTCCTCAATAAATACATTCAACCAATTCGAGTTCGATCCGAGTGTCTCGCTCGTCAGGTTCATTAACGCAAGGCCGTACAGCACCTTCTCGAGCAGCTCGTGAATCTCCCGGCCTAACTCACTCTACCAGACGCAGCAAAACGAGAATCTACACCCCAGACGTGAACGATCAGGCCTTGGCCGTGGCAAAGCCGGTGATGAACTCCCTGACCTCGGCGCTGGCCCGGTCCAGCGCCGTCCTCCCGTCGGCGTCCTTGACGTCGTACTTGGCCCCAGCCTTGAGCACCTCCTCGATCTTGGGCAAGTCGCCCTCGGAGGCGGCGAGCAACAGCAGTATGTCCACCGGGTGGATGTTCTCGTTCAGCAGCGCCTCCATCTTGTCGTAGGTGCCCTCCACCGCCAGCATCCCCATGTAGTTGAAGTACTGCGGCAGCGTAAAAACCCACGGCCATTGTTGTTAGACGACGAGCACTACAATGAGCGTAGCAAACGGGAATCCGGAGACAGTTTCAGTTCAGGGAACGGGGCGGATTTTCACCTGCTCGACGTCGTCGCGGTCGAAGTCGTCCCTGCCCTGGCTGCCGTAGATGCCGGCGCCCTCGGCGTCCTTGTTCCCGAACTTGAAGAACCCCACCCTCCCGCTCTGCCTCGCCGGCGCCACCTTGCTCAGCAGCGACCACCCTTGCATCCTCCGCGCCGGCAGCGGCGTCTTCAGCCCTGCTCCTCCCGCTCCCTGCGCCACCCGCGGCGACCTCCACCTCGGCGACGAGGACGCCGTCCTGGCCGCGAGCTGGATGGTGCACGTGATGGAGGCCATGGCGCTTTGCTGCTCCTTGGAGTGCAAAAAGCAGGTCTGGGAGCGAGAGGTGGAGAAGTGCAGAGAGATATTTGTAAGGAACGGATAAGTAGTACTGTACTACCGGTACAACTAAACGGGTGTGCGAGGAGCTTGGCCTGAATTTTATGTATCTTTTGCCTGCCTGTTAGCTGTGAAATAGATCGACATGTTTCTTTTTTTCGGATCTAGGCAATGCCTTTGATTATTGATTAAATCAAAAAGAGTTAGACGGTTTATGTAAGAATGTTATCAAGATCGGATGGTTGTAACTATGGATATGGTGTTGTGTAATGTTCTTTGTTCTTGTACTGTGTACGTTGTATGTGGTACGTTGTTGAATATACGTGGGCTTTCTAAAAAAAAGTAATGGCACTATTACATAACCTACTATTACAGCTCGTCCCTGTCCATAGGCCTTAGCCAGTTTTCCCATCCGACTCTGAGCAATAGTTGACAATAATCCAGTCGGCCGAAACCGGTTTTCCAGAATGACTAGAAAAGTAGACCCTCGGACAAGTAGGGAACGGATAAGTAGTACTAGTACAAAACTGGGTGTGCTTGGCCTGAATTTCCGTATCTTTTGCTTCACGGAGCATCTCCACTCGAGGCGCCGCAATAGTGCCGCCAATAGTTTTATTGGACGTGTCGGACGTAATTTCGCTCCCACTCGCGACGCCAATAGCGGGATTACGTCCGGCGCGGCTGAATATTTCGTTCGGCGTGCCCAGTCCACAACATCCCCGTTGGGTGGATTGGACGCGCCGAATGAAGCCGCGCGCACCACCGGGCCGGCGTTTTCATTGACAGAGCAAAAATAAACCTACCAACTGCACTCTTTCCCCTTCTTCCACTTCATTTCCGCCCGCTGCGCCCTTCTCCTTGTCGCCCCACACCTCTCCGTCGTCTGCGGCGCTAGCTTGCCGGACATCGCGCCGCCGGCTCTCGCCGGCCATAGAGCTCCGGCTACCTCGCGCGCCTCCGTGCACGCATGGTGTTCGGCCAATTCCCTGGTAGGCCGATTGTTTTCAGAATTTTAGCCGACTATCGGTGATCGGGTGATTGATTAATTTATGTTTGATTTCAATAGATGGATAGCGACGATGAGATGATGGCTCACATGTTGATGGAAGAGGAAGCCGCTATCGCCGCCGAGGAAGACAAAATTTTGGCAACCTGTTGGCGGCAGATTTTGCTGACACTACAAGAAATATGCTATGATGTGACCCTCAATATTGGTCACTGAAATGGTCACGTTCTGTGGTTTGTGACCATTTTGTGACCAAAAACAGTTGGTCAGGTTTCGAGCGTCACTAATGAACGTCAGTGACCTTTTTGTGAATTGGTCATAGTAGTCTATGACCAAATTAAAAGGTCACAGATTTTATGACCAATTTTTTGGTCACGGGCAATTTGGCCAGACCACGTCAGATCCAACGTGGCAAGGCTAAAATGACAAAATTGTGACCAAATGAAATGGTCGTAGATCAGAATCAGCCCGATCCAATTCAGCCATCTAAATGGGCCAAGCCCAATTAGTCAGCCCATTTAATATTTTTTGCCCATCTTTATTTGGATGGCTACATGGGCCAAACAATACGATTCGGCCCACCTATTTCCTGGGCCGTGGCCTTTTACAGTTTAATGATTTTCTATTTCAGCCAATTTAATTTGGTGCTGGTCCACTTGCCAGATTGGTCCTACATGTCAGATTGGATCCACTTGTCATACTGTTCTCACAATTCGCGGCACACTTCAGAAATTTTGAAATTTGCCAAACAATTTCAATTTCGCAGATATTTAAATCATATACACAATCAATACTTCAAACAGCCTAAAGAGCACATAAAATTTGTTCAAAACAAGACTAAATTGGTCTATTACAAATTTACAATCTTTACACTCTTTACTACAACCCAAATATGAGTACTACTGCCTACTATTACGATACATATATGCTACTCTTGGCTGACAGGCTTCGGCTTCGACTCGTACTTCACCTGTGCAAAATAAAAGAATAAGAACATGTACACAGCAACAAACAGTGGCCAATGAGGAATAAAATGAGCAACATTAACCATTATGTGATCATGGAGTGACTAAAATGTGATCATGGAATGACTAAAATGTGATCAAAATGAGTAACATTAACCAGTATAAGCAAGAATTGACAACAAATTCCACGTACATAAATATGAGCAACATTACCCAGTATTGTTGTGATCATGGAGTGACTAAAATGTACTCACTAGCTAGGAATTTTATTCAGAATATTTAAAGTAAGACATGTGAGACACTAAATTGATCTTAGAAATGAAAAGAATAAAAGAATAGTTTCAATATGAATCCAGGATTGTAAAATTTTAAGCACCAGCAGAACAGATCTACGAACAAAGACAAGGATCATCACGCATCACGAATTAAAACCGCAAAGAGACGGGGATAGACACATCAAGCATACCAGCCAATACGCAGGGCGAGAGTCGTGCAGTAGCTAGGGATAAGGAGGATGAGCTTGCTCCCATCATACCTGCATGGTAAAAAAGATAACAAGTTATGGCAGCAGAATCATTGTGCTTTATTCTTTATTAGAGGGATGGTGGAACACGCAGTATTAACCAGTATAAGCAAGAATTGACAACAAATTCCACGTACATAAATATGAGCAACATTACCCAGTATTGTTGTGATCATGGAGTGACTAAAATGTACTCACTAGCTAGGAATTTTATTCAGAATATTTAAAGTAAGACATGTGAGACACTAAATTGATCTTAGAAATGAAAAGAATAAAAGAATAGTTTCAATATGAATCCAGGATTGTAAAATTTTAAGCACCAGCAGAACAGATCTACGAACAAAGACAAGGATCATCACGCATCACGAATTAAAACCGCAAAGAGACGGGGATAGACACATCAAGCATACCAGCCAATACGCAGGGCGAGAGTCGTGCAGTAGCTAGGGATAAGGAGGATGAGCTTGCTCCCATCATACCTGCATGGTAAAAAAGATAACAAGTTATGGCAGCAGAATCATTGTGCTTTATTCTTTATTAGAGGGATGGTGGAACACGCAGTATATAGCATCTGGATCGCAATCACAAACAACACACATTCAGTCAATGTGTTAAAAAGAAGCAATATGTCTCATTGATTCAACAAAGCGACACACACACATATATATATATATATTCTATACAAAAGCAGAGTGTTAGCAAGTGGTATCAAATCGCCACAACTAACCAAGTACACCACTTTTTTTTGGCGAATGGAAATGGTATTAATTAAGCATCAACTGTCGATTTCAGTGGCCCACCCGCATTTTGAGTCAATGGTTTACAAAGAAGAAAGTATGTGTATTACTCCAGGATTAATACAGGCTACTACATCTGCAACGCAACCAGAGATTATATGTTTATCCTAAACAGGTAGCTGCAACTTGCTGCCACAGTCGAGATAAATAATTCGCACCGATGCGCGAATGGGAGGAGGAAAGGGGGAGGGACTCACCCTGGAAGAGGTACTTGCAGATCTCGCGACGGTTCTTCATGGAGATGATCTGTTCCACATCTTCGTCGGCGTAGAAGTACTTGCACATCTCGCGACGGTTCCTCTTGTTGGTGTAGAAGCCATGCCGCTGCTCGAGCCGGCGTCGGTGAGGAAGATGGAGGTGCAGGGGATCTGGTCGAGGAGGCCCCTGATGGGCCCGGAAGGCTGCGATCTGGTTCCTATTTCAATAGATGCAGCACATTAGAAGAGGTTGAGCAGGAGGTGATGGGGCCTGAGGGAAGAGGGAGAGATGGGTGGCGTCGTCGGTTGAACGCGAGCGACTGCTGGTCTAGACTTCGTGCAACGGAGAGCTGCCACTGCCTGGACCGCGAGCATGGCGCCGGAAGCACGGCTCCTCCTCGCCTTGGATCGATGGCCGGATAAGGGAGTGGGGTGATGGGGGCGCGGTGAAGAGGAGAAGCGGGGGGGGCGTGGGTGGCTGCGGCGGATAAGGAAGGGAGAGGGAAGACGGGCGTGTCGAGGCGGCAGCGCTGGGCGAGTAGTTTATATAGGGCGCGCTCCCGTCACCTAGAAACGGATGGGCCTCCATCCAGTTCTCCGCAGCCACAGCCCAAAACCAGTTTTTTTAAGTTTAGCTCTCTTATTTTTCATTACCTTGGGGCCATATTTTTTGCTTATTAACATTTCTCAGAGCTGGATGTTTACAATTAAATGAAATTTCAACGTATGGAATTGTCCTATGTGTTCATTGTGGGATGGCAAGCAATGTTGCCGAACAAAGATTTCGACATGTTTCACAAAAAACCCACTTTTCATTTTTTTTAAGTGCTTAAAATAGCATTTTTTGTGAAGCGGGTACCGAGAAAGTCGTCCAAAATGGCACCGATAAATTTTTTTCACAAAGTAGACATCATTTCTTGTACAATCACCAAAAGGCATGCATTTCCGAGCTCCCTGCCTATTTCCGGCCATTTAAATGGCTTCCTGTCGATTCAGCTGGAAACGGCTAGATTTTGAACTGCAGCTGCCACACAGCTTGCCCGTTATTTTTCCTAAATTTCATTTTTAGATTCACAAGTATCCATTTCATCATAGATACATAAAAATATCCACATGATTCAAACACTAGACACGAACGGTCATGGCCACGAATTCGACTAGATTTTCAAATGAGCACACGAAATTCAAAACAAATCAAAATAATGGAAAACCTTCGCGTAGCGTCATCATATGTGACCTAGTTACCACACAAAATTATAAACTTGCGTTGCGGAAGTTTTACTGGAAAGTGTTCTCAGAAACTTGCTATCACGAGCGAACATTCATACCTTTCAAGATGAAGGAGCAATGTTTTGGCCACATTCATGACATATTTTGTCCAAATGAGCCCAAAATTGGCACATGTGTTCATTGTGGGATGGAAAGCAATGTTGCCGAACAAAGATTTCGACGTGTTTAAAAAAAAACCCACTTTTCATTTTTCAAGTGCTTAAAATAGCATTTTTGTGAAGCGGCTACAGAGAGTGTCGTCCAAAATGGCACCGATACATGTTTATCACAAAGTAGACATCATTCTATGTACATTCACCCAAAGGCATGCATTTCTGAGCTATTTACCTATTTATGCCCATTTAAACGGTACCCTGCCGATTCAGCTGGAAACCGCTAGATTTTGAACTGTAGCCGCCACGTAGCTTGCCTATTATTTTTTCGAAATTTCATTTTTAGGCTCGCAAGTATCCATTTCATCAGAGATACGCCAAAATATCCACATGATTCAACCACTAGACATAAACGGTCACAGCCACGAATTCGACTAGATTTTCAAATGAGCACACAAAATTCAAAAAAAATCAAAATAATGAAAAACCTTCGCGTAGCGTCATCATATGTGACTTAGTTACGAGAAAAAAATATAAACTTGCAATAAGAAAGTTTTATTAAAAAAAGTGTTCTCAGAAACTTGCTATCATGAACGAACATTCATAGCTTTCAAGACAAATGAGCAATGTTTTGGCCACTTTCATGACATAGTTTGTCCAAATGTGTCCCAATTTGGCACATGTGCTCATTATGGGATGACAAACAATGTTGCCGAATAAAGTTTTCGACATGTTTCACAAAAAACCCACTTTTCATTTTTCAAGTGCTTAAAATAGCGTTTTTTGTGAAGCGGCTACCGAGAGTGTCGTCCAAAATGGCACCGATACATGTTTTTCACAAAGTAGACATCATTCTATGTACATTCACCCAAAGATATGCATTTTTGAGCTAGTTACCTATTTATGCCCATTTAAACGGTACCCTGCCGATTCAGTTGGAAACCGCTAGATTTTGAACTGTAGCCGCCACATAGCTTGCCCGTTATTTTTTCAAAATTTCATTTTTAGGCTCACAAGTATCCATTTCATCAGAGATACGCCAAAATATCCACATGATTCAACCACTAGACACAAACAGTTACGGCCACGAATTCGACTAGATTTTCAAATGAGCACACAAAATTCAAAAAAAATCAAAATAATGGAAAACCTTCGCGTAGCGTCATCATATGTGACGTAGTGACGAGAAAAAAATATAAACTTGCAATAAGAAAGTTTGATAGAAAAAGTGTTCTCAGAAACTTGCTATCATGAACGAACATTCATAACTTTCAAGACAAAGGAGCAATGTTTTGGCCACTTTCATGACATAGTTTGTCCAAATGTGCCCCAATTTGGCACATGTGTTCATAATGGGATGGCAAACAATGTTGCTGAATAAAGTTTTCGATATGTTTCACAAAAAAAACCCACTTTTCATTTTTCAAGTGCTTAAAATAGCGTTTTTTGTGAAGCGGCTACCGAGAGTGTCGTCCAAAATGACACCGATACATGCTTGTCACAAACTAGACATCATTCTATGTACATTCACCCAAAGGCATGCATTTTCGAGCTATTTACCTATTTATGCCCATTTAAACGGTACCCTGCTGATTCAGCTGGAAACTGCTAGATTTTGAACTCTAGCCGCCACATAGCTTGCCCGTTATTTTTTCGAAATTTCATTTTTAGGCTCACAAGTATCCATTTCATCAGAGATACGCCAAAATATCCACATGATTCAACCACTAGACACAAACAGTCACGGCCACGAATTCGACTAGATTTTCAAATGAGCACACAAAATTCAAAAAAAACAAAATAATGGAAAACCTTCGTGTAGCGTCATCATATGTGACGTAGTTACGAGGAAAAAAAACTTACATTGCAGATGTTTGTTGGTAAAGTGTTCGATACATGTATAGTGCTGCTTGTTTAATTATATTTGTTGTCGACAACAAAATCCCAAAATTTTCCCTCCTAATGTTCCTTCCTAAAATTTCCGGACTAGACATCATTTTATGTACAATCACAAAAAATAATACATTTCCGATTTCTTTACTTATTTACGGCGATTTTACGAGAAACCAGATATAATGAAAAACTAGTTATTTTTCCTAGTTTCGTTATGGGCCGAATACATCTGGGTGTAGAATATGTGGGCATCCCCTTTATTCCTGCATGGGCCAAGGCCCACTCTGCCACATCCCACCAACGAGAACGACCAAGCCCAGTAGGCGCTATATAAATAAAAAGGGCGGAGGCGCTTATGTATCAACGGTGATGTGGTGGCCTAGTGGTTGGCTCGCTCCATTTGGACGGAGAGGTCGTGGGTTCGACTCCCGGTTCTATTTTTGCTGATTATTCATCCGAATTTGAGTTGTCAAGAAGCCGGGCCCGTTTGTCATTCACGCATGTATGGCAGGTTGGTGGGCGGCTCGGGTCCCACAAGTCGGGCTTGGTGGGACATACATATCAGGTGGGCTGGGGCGGGTCCCTCATGTCAGGCGGTGTGAGTACAAGACCCACATGTAAGGTTTGGTGGGGGCGGGATGGGTCCCGCATATCAGGCATAGCCGTTGTGGGTCCCACTTGTCAGTTAGGTGGGACTGACATGACAAGTGTGGGACGGGACCCACTTGTCAGGTGGGGCAGGGTGGGTCTCACATGTATGGTGTGGTGCGGACGGGCTGGGGCCCACATGCTGGGTGGGGTGGGTCCCACGTGTCATGGCAGGTTGTTATCCGGTCCCACATGTCATACCCATGGGTCCTGGTCCCACATGTCATACACACGGGTCCTATTGGTTAGGTAAGTCAACAAGTCAATGTATGTGCTACTCCAAATCCTACCTGTAAGAGTGACACGTAATCGAAAATGATAGTGACACATAGACGATACTGCTGAGTTGGCCGTCCAGTCAGAGTGACACGTAATCGAAAATGACACCTAATCAACGATATTGCTGAGTTGACCGTCCAGTCATAGTGACACGTAAGCGAAAATGACACCTAATCACTGACACGTGGGCGAGACTGATGAGTTGGCTGTCAACTCATGCGAATGACCATTTAAATTGGTCGTAACTGGCTAGAAAAAAGTTCATGGACTATTGCTTTTTTCATTATGACCAATCCATGTAAGGAGGCTATGACCTTTCTCACAAATTTGGTCGTTATTTTTTCGAGTTTGAACCCTGCAAACCAGCGCATGACCAAATTGTCCAAAATGGTCATAGATTTGTGACCAATATTTTTAGGGTCACTATCAAAAAGGTCATAGCATAGCATATTTCTTGTAGTGTGATTTCCTCGCCGTGTGATCAGGATGAAGGCATTTATCGTCAGTTTCAAAATGATATAGCCGAACATCTGGGCACGCCGGGGAATGGTAGCGACGGGGCAACAAATTTGAATTTTATGGAACAACTTTATTGTTATTTTGAAATATTGTGAAATTTTATTTTATGCCTTGAAATTTATGTACCATTCAGATAATTTGATTTGTATGTGCCAAAATATTTGAATTGGGAGAAAAAAAAGAGAGAAAAATCTATTAGGAGGACCTATTGGCGCCGTGAGTGGGGAGCGGCGCGTCCAATAGCCCGCGACTCGTCCGGACGGCGCCAATAGCGCCCGTCCGGCGCTGCTACCGAACACGATTTAGACGCCGCAAGTGAAGATGCTCTTAGGTGTGAGATAGATCGACATGTTGAGTATGTAAGAATGTTATGTATCAAGATCGACATGTTGTAACTATGGTGTTCTGTAATGGTAAATTGCATAGTAAGATGCGTTTACTATGCAGATTGGGTTTTTATTTGTACACCGGATATTTTGTACGTAGTTTAGTTTAAACCGGGTATGGGATAGTGACAATGCATAGATGATTAAATATTACCCCTGTTGATTAAAGTTTGTGTACAGACGTCGGTATTATAGACATTAAACAATTCAACACAACAAATTTCATAAGCCCAAAAGAAGGGGAAAATTTTGTTTTTGCCACACTAGATTTTGCCCATTTTGCTTTTGTCACTCTAAGTTTTGACATTTTGTTTTTGCCATTTTGAGGGGCAAAAACAAAAGCAAAACAACATCAATAGGGGCAAAAGCAAAACGAAATTTCGGCATTTTCATTTTATTTTTGCCCCAGAGAGGGCAAAAGTGATGAATTACCAGGAACTGGCAGGGCAAAAGCAAAATGTCAAAACTTAGAGTGGCAAAAGCAAAATGGGCAAAAACTAGTGTGGCAAAAACAAAATTTTCCCCAAAAGAAGGGGAGGGAGAACTCCTACAAGCTTCTCCCTACCGGAGCTTCTCCTACCGAAAATTATAAGCCGGCTTCTTTATAAGCATAAGCCTAAAAAAGTGGGCCCTAATTATCTTTTGGTATCCAAGCAAAAAAAAATGAAACTAAATAAAACTAATAAATGCAGCCCTCCGTGTTTCTTTATCTTAGCAAGAAATACAGTTGTAAGTTGTGTAAAATCTTCAAAAGATCACAAATATAGATCTTGACTTTAAACTAACCATGCAATTATTTGACAAATAATATGGCCATTCAACGTGTTTTTCAAAACTTACAAAATGAGATAGTACAGTTTTGGATTCTAAGTTTATGGGTAAGTTTTGAATTTGACACTAGTGTAACATTAGCACCGGCACCCCTAAAGCGGCCCCAAAGGCCCATTGGGCTGTCGGACACAAAAAAAACGGCCACATCGGCACCCCTAACTGTCCGGCCTGACTCATTTTCTGTCCAGCACCCAAAGAGGACCTTCAAACTTGGGGGCGAACTCAGGGCAGCCGGACAGCGCCCCGACAAGCCCTCTGACAGGCCCGCCCACTTGTCATTGACACGGAAATTGCATATTTTTTCCTTAAATGGGAGCGGAGCAGGTTTGATGCTTCTTCTATTCTTTTCCCTGGCGCAGCTAGGCCATCCTGGACTTGAACCAGCGGAGAAGTGATTTCAATTTCAATTTAAAAGCCATTTTTACATATAAATTCTTACATAAATAGAATGGCAATATACTACTCGTCGTCTCCCCAAGTCGGCCTTCGGTGGTGGAGTTCCTGGCTTGTCTGCCGGTGCAGCCCTATGCGTGACCCATGCGGGGTCCGCACCAACCAAACGGGACGGCCACGTGGACTAGGCCCGACGTGGTGGAGTTGTCGGCACGTCGTCCTCCGGCGCGGCCTCCTGCTTCGGTGGCTCCTACTCAGGCATCACGGCATCCTTCTCTGGCATCGACATCGCGGGGACAGATGAGGTGGAATTGACCGGCATCGATGCAAACCAGGGCACGGTTAAAAAAAAACCAAGCGACAAGCGTTGAAGTGGAAGCGCGTCACTCCAAGCAAAAGTACCTCAACTTATGCGAACACTTATTGTGGGCTGCTTCGGCGAGCGCGGCATGACGCAACGACGTTGCGCCTTTCACACACGCAACACATTAACGCCAGCAGCAGTCGACGCGACGGTGTTGCACTTTCCCCCATGCAACGCATTAACGCCCGTGCCACCGCCTATTGGCCTACCCAGAGGGCGGTGTATAAGAACGAACGATCATGACGCCTCTATGCATCTTGTATTCTATTAGTAAGCCGGCAGACACCATGGTTGTAGATAGACCGAACTACCGCCATCAATCGAGTACAACTGGTATCCAAAGTGCCTCGCTGGTCTACAGTAAAAGAAGTACCACATGTAGACATCACGTTAAAGAGAGCAATGTCATAGCAGCAATATTTGTCTCGTGGCATTTCAAAAGTTTGTGAAGCAAATTGAGCGAGGATACCACCCTCCAAAGGCGTGTTTGGTTGCCCACAGAGCCTCCAATCACGCCGCAACAAAAAAGTGTGTGTTTGGGGACCGCGTACTTCCATCGCACCAAACTTAAATTAATGTTGGGCTGGCTGAGAAGGAATCAGTCGTTTCCTCGCATCCAGGCTAAGGGCATCTCCAGCCGCCCCCAGCGCCCCGAGGACCCTTCTTTTTCCGCCGGCGTACATTTTTTCTCCCAGTCGCCCCCCCCCCCCCCCCCCCAGGATCCCGTTTTCCGCTGGATTTGGACGAAATATCATCCTGCGTTCTCAGGCCAAACCCAGCCCATTGGGGGGTGACTGGAGCACCGGCGGAAGAAAAATGGCGCATGGGTCAGCTCTGTCGGCGAGGCAACAGACTTTCCCAACCCAGATTCGCCCTCCCGCGCTATTCCCCCCCCCCCCCCCCCTCGGCGCCATCCCGCCGCCAACACCACTCCTCTCCCCTCCGCCGCGAACTAGCCGCTAGAAAGGGCACTACCTCTCTCCCCTCCGCCGCTAGCACCACCCCTCTCCCCTCTGCCGCAAACTAGCCGCAACCAAGCTCCTCGGAAGCTTCGTGCCCACCACGCCCGTGAGGTGTTCGACATTTTGTCTGCTCGGCGACGGACTCCAACGACGAGGAGATGTTAGCCGCTTTGATGGAAGAGGAAGCCGAAGCTGCCGTCGATGATGAAGAGCACATGATGATCCTCACCTGTCTGGCCGGCCTGTACACACGGAATGCAAAGCCGAGGCACAGTGGTTCGGCGGCAGAGCGCCACAAGAGCAAGCAAAGGCAGTGGATGGAAGGCTATTGCATAATGTACGTCGACTACTTCGCCGATGATCCGTTGCACGACCAGACGGTGTTTCGCACCGATTTAGGATGAACCGGAAGTCTTCCTCGATATTGTGTGTGTCATTCGGGAGTTTGACACCTACTTCATTTGTAAGAAGGATTGCACGACACGATAGGATTTCCCTCACTCCAGAAGTGCACGGTCGCTACGAGAATGCTTGCATATGGTGCTCCCGGTGATACACATGATGATTATCTACGCATGGCCGAGTCCACCGCCATTGAGTGTTTGTACAGGTTCTGCAGGCAGTGGTGGCAGTGCTTGGACAAAAATACTTGCGATCGCCCAATGTTGAAGACCCTGCTCGGATCCTAGCCATGAATGAAGCAAGAGGATTTCCTGCGATGCTTGGAAGCATCGACTGCATATTGGGCATGGAAGAATGTCCATTTTCTTGGCAGGGGATGTACAAAGGCCATAAAGGAGCTTGAAGTGTGATACTTGAGGCAATGGCTACACAGGGTCTCTGGATTTGGCATTCCTTCTTTGGCATGGCAGGATCTCACAATGACATCAACGTCCTGCAGTGCTCGAATGTCTTCGCCAAGCTTGTTGAAGGTCATGCTCCCCCGGTAAACTACAAGATCAATGGGCACCAGTACACCAAGGGCTACAACCTAGCATATGGCATCTATCCAAGATGGTCAACATTTGTGAAGACTATCTCAAACCCTGTGCCAACTATCTCGTGGAGCACCTGTGGAGGATCAAAGGTAACAACTAGTTTGATGTGTTTTAATTTGTGTTTCAAAACTTGTTAAATTATGAGCTTGCTTTGTTGAACTATTTGTATAGAATTCTATGTCAAACTATGTGATAAAAACTATGTTGTGTGAAACTTGTGTGAAATTTTGGGGCGGAATCGCCGGCTGGGGGGCGATCTGGGGCCGCGCTGGGAACCGACGCCGCGCAGGCCGAAATTAGCGCTGGCGGCCCCCAAGCGGCCCATTTGACCGCCGGAAAAACGCATGGGGGGCACCAACGACACGAGTTGCCCTAACACGTACAAATCGCCCAAGTGGGTTGGCTCCCCCGTTATGTAACCTTTTTGTCTGTTCACCTTTCTTAAAGTGCAAAATCATTTTTTGGCCCGAAATAAAACGTACACGAAAATATGCACGTCAAAGTTATGGTTCCATTCTCGTGTTCGGCTTCGAGTTCGTTGACTGTAACTTCTCAATTTCAAACCGATGTCTAGACTATTTTGGGCGAATTTTCTCAAATTCGTCACACTCGGTTAACCATTTAAAATATCCTATGACGAGTAGGTTCATCTCGACGTTTCACACAACTTTCGTATTTTTTCGTTTTGGCGGTCATGTATAATAGACATTGTACTTTACCTTTGTACGTACTTAGACTGTGCTTGGTGTACGTGTATTTTTCAACTATGTATCGTCTCCGTTCAACCTCGTCCGCTTGCTGTTATGAACTCCGCCGTCATAGCAGCAACTAGTAAGTTGTGCATGATGCACGTTTGATTTTCAACATGGTTCACGGTCATAGACGTGTAGAACCTCGTCGGCGTTCGTTGCCACCGTAAACTTCGCCGACGCTGGTGCTTGTACCGTGACCACCACCGCAAACCACCGATGCGCCGCACCGTTGTTTTGCTCGACGCTCTTCATGGTGTTGTCACGTAGATTGTTCAAAAATGGGGTGGTGTGAGGTAACTTCACAACGTAGACTAAGAGGTGAGAATACACGAAACACAGATGTACACCAAACACGTCGGTGCTTAAAAACTCGTTTCTTGCCATATGGTCCAAGATTGTTGGTAAGCAAACAAAGTGTGGAACATGGCTCAGGCCACGTTTCTTCTCGTCTAGGCTCTACGCTCTAGAGAGCCACGAATGTAAGGAGGCAAAAAATGATGCACACCCAAGACTCCCAACGGGGGAGGGTAGACAAAGGGCGCGTTTGGTAGCATGTAGGAGCTCCAACTAGGCCCGCCAGCTACAACTTCTGGGTGATTGGATGCCTGCATGGGGTTGTGGACCAGGCCACCATGCTGCTCAAAGCACCCTCGGTCCAGGCCCGCTGGGAAAGACCGAATCAGCCATTTTTGTGGAGCCAGGCTCGGGCGTGTGACCTCGCGGAACGCCGCGCAAGGTCTGGTGCAGGCACCGGAGATGGCGCGAGCTCCAAATTTGCGGTGGTAGACATTCAGTCACCGCTCGCCTATTCGCCCCTCTATTAAGCTCACCCCCAAATCGAAAACTGCCATTCCCCCTTCGCGAGCTCTGGCGATGGCAGGACCTTTGTGCGTGAAGGCGAAGGCGACAGTGACGGCAGAGTTCGTCGGCGGCAATTCGGGTCATTGCTCAATCCCCAACTCTCATCTGTGTCTGGTGGCTGTAAGAACTTCTAAACTTGTTCTTATGAGCTAACTCCTTGTGCATATCCTAGATCTGTGTAATATTCGATGGATCCGCTGGTTACCTTAGGCTTGATTCGATTGATTGTGTATTGTGTGAATATCCTAGATATGTTGAACATTTTCCTTAGGCTTGATTCGATTGATTGTGTACCTTAGGCTTGATTCTATTGATTGTGTACTGTATGCATATCCTAGATCTGTTGAGTATGATTCAAGATTATCATCGTGTTTAAGAGATTGATGCTTACCCTTGCTTGCGGATAATCGGGTATGCACTAGTAGGGAAGTGCCTTTCTGTGGCGCACCAAAATAGCTTGCTGTGGCGCATTGTGCGCCACAGTATTCTCGCCACAAAAATATTATTTCTGTGGCGCATGGTTACATGCGCCACAGAAAGTAGACAATTCTGTGGCGCACCTCCAGAAATGCGCCACAGAAATATTTTCCATGCGCCACAGAAATAATTTTGATTATTTGCTGTATTTGACAATAATGTATCTGTGGCGCACTTCGTGCGCCACAGAATATGGTGCGCCACAAAATTATTTACCGTGCGCCACTAAATTATTTGCTATATATACTATCGATTATTTGCTGTATTATCGATTATTTGCTGTATTTGACAATAATACAGCTATATTACAGTATTTATACAGAAAATAATAGAAACAGTAATATATTTTGACACGGTATTTAACATTGGCATATGCATTTAACATTGGCATATGCATTGGGATAAGTCGTAGTACAAGCATATGCATTTAACATTGGCATATGCATGAAAATAAAACATTAGTCTTAACCAAGTACAGTGGAAACATCAGTCTACATAGATAAGTGGACAAGTCAACATAAAACATAGTACGGAAAGAAGTGGACAAGTCGCTCTATGGGTCCGTCGACCTATCCAGCTGAGCCCAGAACATCGGATCTAGAGGGTCATCAGTGTCCTCGCTCCCCCACGGCTGACCCGAAAGAGTGCGGAACGGAGGTATGCCGTCCCGCCTATTCACCTCGACCCAGTGCCTAGGGTCGCTGTGGTGATAAGCATCGGGGTTCGGCGGCCCGAACATCCGCAGTAGCTGCTGCTCCGACTCCTGCCACTCCTGGTGCCGCTGCTGCTGCCGCTCCTCCGACGCCTGCTGCCGCTCCTGCTGCCGCTTCTGCCGCTGCTGCTCAGAGTCGGAATCCCAGTCCTTCTCCCCTCCTCCTGCTCCTCTCCTCTGCTGCTCCTCCTCCTCCGCCCAGATCCCAAGAGAAGTGATGTCGTCGTCAGTAGGACCGGCGCCGTGGGAAGGACCGGTGCCGTACGAAGGACCAGCACCGTCAAAAGGACTAGCGCCGAACTGCTGGTAGGACATCAAGTTTGGCTCGTTCTGCAGGAGATGCCTCACATACGGGTCGTCCTGGGGGCGTGCGTTGCGACGTGCGATCTGCGCCTCAGCCAACCTGTGCTCCATCTCCTTGGCCATTTCCACCTGTCTGATCCCATCCGGTATGAACTCATTCACACGGTGGCGATCCGCTGGGTAGTTCAGATCCTTATCTTTCTTCTTATCACCGTACTCGTGTACGGCGAAATAATCATAGGCGCGCGCCGCCTCCTCCGCTGTATTAAACTGCCCAGCCCAGTGCTTCCTCTTGTTGATATGGATCTGACATCCATACACGTACCGACCAAGCTTCTTCCTATAGCACGCCCTCACACCCTTAAACCCGGCCATTCCGTGAAACTAAAACATATTAAAAACAAATTCATTAGAATCAAAAAACTACACAACTATATACTACAAACTACACAATGTGGAAATTACACAATATAAACCAATGAACAGAACTAAAATTATTTTTAGCAAAGTCATGCCAAAATTATATTCATGCATGTAGGGACATTGATCAAATATGCAAAAGTATAACTAATACATCTTGATCCCATGAATAATTTGGTACATTTTTATTTAACCCTAATACATCGCGAATAATATCACTAATACATGAACCTCTGAAACTAACTTCGACCGGGTCCTGAGCCGCGGGTGCTGAGCCGCGGGCGCTGCGCATCCAAAGATAAGGAACCCTCACAGGGTCATAGCTCACGTGATGAGGAGGAACCCTCTGAAGAAACGACCATCCATTGTTGTACTGCCTATCCAACAAATCCATGTAGCGACGGACGTGCTCGTCCTCCTCCCTGATACGGCGACGTACCACCTCCTCGGGGGCCGGCTCCCTCTGCACCGAGCATGGCCCACGCGACCGCCACCAAAGAAGATCCGGGTCGACGACGTCACCCGGATTCCTCACCAAGATACGCGTCCCGGAAGGTAGCACCTCCCAGTGCCAGCCCGGCGGAGTCCAGTCGCGGACATCGCCCCTCTGGTCCAACAGTGACATCGTCGCCGAGAACAATAAACTAAAAACACAATTTTTAAGTAGCAAGCAAATTTAAATAAAGTACAAATTCATAGCAACTATCAAATAACATAGTACCATATCAAATTAATATCAACAACACAATTTTCAAACTCATTTTTAGCAATGTGAAAATTACACAATATAAACCAACAATGAACACAACTAAAATTATCTACAATCTAAGCTACACAACTATATGTCCTATTTTTAGCAAAGTCATGCCAAAATTCACGAATTTTTTTGGCATGACCTTTGCTAAAAAAGGGACATATGGAGTACCCGAATTTGCCGGAACGGAAGTTAATCGACGTTCCGGCAAACTCAAGGGCCTCATGGGTACCTGCAGACATTTCACAAATCATATGTCCTATTTTTAGCAAAGTCATGCCAAAATTCACGAAAAAATTGGCATGACCTTTGCTAAAAAGGGACATATGGAGTACCCGAATTTGCCGGAACGGAAGTTAATCGACGTTCCGGCAAACTCAAGGGCCTCTCGGGGTACCTGCAGACATTTCACAAAAAATCCACATCTCCGGCCGGCATCTCCACGACACGATGGTCGGAGCACAAACAACCACGACACGATGGTCGTGGTAGCACAGATCAACACAAGCACACACATTACCGACGAGGACAGGCAATGGAACAAGCACACACAGGATGTAAGAGTCAACCTAGCTATCCTATGAAATGATGTTTCACATCGATGACTCTGATTCACAGAACAGTAGCGTGGCCCTGAGCCTGAGCTTGACAGAAACTACAGACCGACGGTGCGACGCCGTCGATCTTTGGCCCATTTTTTACATTCGTTCTATAGGTTCGGTCATGCTCAGGCTCAGAGTCAACCTAGCTATACTGTGAATCAGAGTCATCAGTGTAATACAATAGAAGCCTCATATATCATTGTCAAAACAAGGCAAAAAGAGTACCTACAAGACCATGTACTAATACAAGCACTCAAATTGTATATAGTACAAGGTATTGTAGATACTCTTTTCCCTTTAACATGACATAGTTTAAATCATCGGCCTATAGTACATATACCAGAACATGGGTAAAAGGATAAAAAGAAGATGTACAACAATATGGATAAAAAGATGAATAAAAAGATCAGGGGAGGAGATTAGTTGAAGCAATGTTCACTAATGTGACTGAAATGTTAGCATCTCATCTAAATTGTCAATCGGATCTTAGATTTGGTCAACATCATGGCTGTGTGAGTAGTATGCCTTGTTATGGATACTATTTACAACTAAAAATGTTATTACTAAAAGCCAATTCCAACTAAAAATGCATCTTCAAGACAGTTAAAAAGTACCAACTTTGGAGGCTTACAAAGTTATGAAATCTTGATCCTATTTACAATGTACCTTCATGGATCTATTACTACATTATTACATCATGATAAAGCTCAAAAATAGTTTTTTGAAAATTTCTAGCACCTTAATTCAAGTCAGTTTTAAAGGTATGTTTAAACAGTGACCATTTAACACTTAGCAAAATTTAGAGGAACTAGTAGCAAGGAACTACAAAATTTAGATGAACTAGCAGCAAAGAATCATCACTAAGAGAACTAGCAGCAAGGAACTACAAAATTTAGATGAATTAGCAACAAATTTTTAGGTTTTGCATTTTCACAAACACCTTATGTGCAGGTGTGGAGGGGAGGGAGAGGGGAAGAGGAGCAGCACCTGATCGGGGAGGGGATGGAGGGAGTCGAGGGAGGCGGTGTCGAGGGCGGGCGGCGTCGAGGTCTTCTCCGGCCGCGGGCGTCGAGGAGGGAGCGGCGGCGTGCACGGCCGGTCCTCCGCGGGCGTCGAGGACGGAGCAGCGGCCGCGGTTGGGTGGAGACGGCACGCCGGCGTCGAGTGGTGCGGCGAGTGGGGGCGGGTTGGGCTGGGGCGGCCGACGGCGGCGAGTGGGGGCGGTGGTGGTGCGGCGGCGCGTCGTCGAGAAGAGAAGAAAGACGAAAGTCAACTGGGGCGCGGGCACGACATTTCTTTCCTTGAAATCATTGGAGTGGGCCCCACCACATTTCTGTGGCGCACGGGACTGGATGCGCCACAGAAATGTTTATTTCAGTGGCGCATCCAATACCATGCGCCACAGAAAAAACACGCAGGCAATCATTGGAGGGGGGCCCACCACATTTTGTGGCGCACGGGTCTGGATGCGCCACAGAAATAACATTTATGTGGCGCATCCAGTCCCGTGCGCCACAGAAATGTCACCAGATTTTTGTGGAGGCGGGACCCAGATGATTTCTGTGGCGCACGTTGCCCCGTGCGCCACTGAATAATTTTTGTGGCGCATGGACTATATGGTGCGCCACAGATTATAGATCCACGGAAAGCAGTTTCCTACTAGTGATGTAGGATACGGTCCACTGTAAGAAGAGAGTCCCTCTGCAAGCGCTATGTGAGAATGCACTGCCTGACTTCAATCAGATTGCACTGCCTTACATGGCTGAGAATGCAGTGCCTCTGAATGCAGTCCCTATGAATACAGTGTTGGAGATATGCCCTAGAGGCAATTAATAAAGTGATTTTATTTGTCATGTCTCAATTGTTCATAATACGTTTTAATACCATGCTATAACTGTATTACTCGAAAACATTAATACACGTGTGGTATGTAAACAACCAGGTCCCTAGTAGCCTCTAATTAACTAGTTGTTGGGTAACAGATGATCAAAGTTTCCTGATCATGGATAATGACGTCGGTTAACAACGGAGTCATATCATTAGGTGAATGATTTGATGGACATACCCAAAATATAGAAACTAGTGTTCATACTTTCGACTGTGAGATCATATCAAATCTCTGCTTCTGAAAGATACGGCTGATCACATCAAACGACATGACTTATATAGCGTGAAAATAAAGGTGACACTTTCGGGTATCGGAAGGAAGCGGTAGAAGCGAGTGTCAAGAGCGGAAATTGCCAATCCACATAGCAGGATAGATACTCTGGGCCCACTCGGTGAGATTACATCATGAGCTTGCAAGCATGTGACTAGGTCACGGGGATGTAATATCATAGACGAGTAAAGATAGATTTGTCTATGGCGAGGTCATGCTCGGTAATCGTGATACCGGAGAACGACGCTCGGACAATCTAAGTATCGCTAGGCAAGAGGATGAGACTGGACGTCTAAAGGTTCAAACGATAAAAGACATTCGTGGACGCACATGGGCTATCATGGGTATCCAGATCCCGCTGTTAGTCATTGATCAGAGAGCGTGTCTCGATCATGTCTGGAGTGATCCCGAACCGTGGGGTAACACACTTAAGGGTGGGTGACGATTAGATTGGATTTAGAGAGAAAGGAAACCGGAAACTCCGAAAGTGTTCCGGGACTTGTCCGATGTTGATCGGAGGCAACGAAATATGTTTCGGAGCCCGAATGAATTAAATAATATGTATTTAATATTAATAAGTGTTATTAATGATTAAATATATTTTTTATTTAATTAAATTGAATTTTAAAAGGCATTAAACCTAAATGGGCCTTAGAGGCCCATTAGGGAAAATCCCAAAACGAAAAAAGGAAAAAAAAAGGAGGGAGGAGGGCCAGCCGCCCTAGGTGGGCCGAATGGGGGCCACCTAGGGGCCGACGGCTCCCTTGGCCGGCGGATGGCCATGTGGGGTTTAGTCCCACATGGCCTAGCCAAGGGAGATGGCCTCCCTCCTCCTCTTTGAATAGGGGACCCCATGCCTTGGAAATTCACACCAATTCTCCCTCTTCTTCTCTCCTACCTTGAGCGTGGTTCCGTTTCTGGAGCTGCGTACGGGAGGGAAGTCTCTCTACTATACGCACACCGCCGTGCTGCTAGATCCACTCTTCCACTTCCGCTGCTCTGCTGGATCTGGAGCCCGGAGGTCGTCATCCACACCGTACGTGTGTGGAACCGCGAGGCACCATTGTTTGGTGCTGGGAGCTGTCTTCTTCCACTACACGACCCTGAGGTCGGCGCCATCGTCTCCACCGACAACGTTTGTGCGGGAACGTAATCCTGCTTCCGGTCTACAAGGGTATGTATTCTGATCTCTCCGTATTAGTATATCTGCATAGTATAGATCCTGGCTAGTTTATGGTTATCGTCGGTGGGAAATTTTTTGTTTTCTGTCTACGATCCCCTTCATACAGTCCCTCTGCAACAACAATCTAAGATGTCTGCCAAGGTCTCTAAGAACAGAGTCCGCTTTGAGAGTGCAGAGGGGGATCCACTTTGAAAAAAGCTTCAACTTCTTGACTTCACAGGGCTTACTGTCACCAGTATGCAGATTTACAACCACCTGAGAAAGTGGAGAGCGAGGTGGATTAGGCTTAACCATCTCGAGGAGATTGAAGGAAAAGTTTGGTTTGAAGATAGCTCGACCCTCATGATGATGAATTGAAGTTGATTCCACATATCAGGGTTAGATTCCATGTACCCGGACATACAATTGTGTACGAACCTGCACTAACAAGCTGTCTTCTCAATATTAGATGTACCTAAAGGACGAGAAGTTACTGAACAAGCCATAATCAACTATGCTCAAATGAGGACAATCTACACGAGAGTGAGTGTTCAGGCTCCTAATATCTTCACTCCAGCTTCACTAATCCAGTCTCTAAACTTCCTTGCGGACCACCAAGATGAGCAGATCAAGTATGCCAACATGACAAACGCAGAGAGGGATACCTGGCTTAGCTCCTAATTGCGCAAGCACAACGTCCCTTCAGTCCCTATTCACTAGAACTGATGATTGGTCAGTAATATTTTGCGAGGTGGTATATATTAACGCCTCCCTTGATAACTTGAGATGCATTACGAGTTGTTGTTCGTTAGCTCGCGATGCTTCAGTCTTGATGCTATGATCCGGATGAACTCGGTTTGCTATGCTATGCTATGGTATGCTATGCTTATTTGATATGTAACTTGTCTGCTTATTTGATATGTGGTTTATCGGTAAGCATTGGATAACCTCACCAAAATGGGGAAGAGATTACCGTCGCACTAGAGGATGCAAAGCAGACAACCAAACAACCACTTCTATGTTTTCGGCCCATGCCACGTTTTCGTCTGCAGGCTACCGAACAAAACGCACAAAACTGCTCGAGGCCCATTTTAGTTCGGCCAGGTCCCTTGGAGCCTGCCCCAGCGAGCTTCAAAAGGGCTGCAGGCTACCAAACGCGTCCAAAGTGATCTAGACTGTCACTCGTACTGTAGTTCAGCAGGTCATTACCATCTGGGTTAAGTTGGCCGGTGTTATGGAAGGACCCGCCCCCATTTTGGCTCTACACACAACAACTATGGATGCTGCGAGTGTACCAGATTCTTTATCATTTCGAGGAAAAGGTTCGGGAGGAAAGGGAAACAATGGAGGGATCTGAATCGGATATGAATTGAACCTAAATGGGAATGACATGAAAAAGCTTTTTCAAAACCTAGAGTTATGGCATAGATAAGAGCATCTCTACCGGCACCCTCCAATTGACCCCCCAAAGGCCCATTGGGGGTCCGGGCGGCGAAAACCGCCACCAGCGGCACCTCACAAAGGGTCGGTCCGAGCAAAATCGTGTCCGGCACCCCCGAAAGGCCCCCAACTTTGGAGGCCCTCGCGGGGGTGCCGGACATGGGGCAGACATGCCCTCCGACAGGTGTGGCCCGCCCGTCTTACACACAGTGTCGGCGCTCGTGTAAATTAGGGTTGTGCAGGAGGCCGTTTCGCCCGATTTTAATGGCGAGGCGATGAGACGGCGGCACGCCTGTCAGCACGCGTCGCCCATTCCCCTGGCGGGCGCAGAGCGAAGCGACGCATCGCAATTATTACGCCGCACCCGTTCCTATATGGTAGGCGGAAGCGACGCCTCGAGCCGCGTCGTCCACATGTTGACGTCGCTGCGGCTTCCATCGGCGGCGCCCTACACACGCGTCGTCGGCGTCAATGCGTGGCCAGTCGAACCGATGCTCGCCGTTAATGTAGGCCACCCAACCCCGCTCCTCCGGCCACGTTAACGCGGCGCGTCGCGGCCTTCCTCTTCCCACACCACGTTTTTTCCCTCTCCCAACCCAACCACCAGCCGATCGGCCCCAAGCATGGCGGGCAGCCGCGAGACGCCGGAGGAGTGTGAGCTTCGGCGTCATCACGACTTCCTCTCGACAGAACGTACTCGCCGCTGCAACGAGCGCACGGCCAGCAACGCCGCGAGCAGTTGGAGGAACGACGCCGCCGCAACGAGGGGGCGGAGATGGCCAAGGCATTTCAACGCGAGATGCGGCGCGAGGGGGCAGCCAACGCACCTTGACGTACGTGCTGTCGCTGGAGACCGCCACAGTGTGCCGGTGGAGGACTACGCCACCCTACCGGAGGGGTGGGCGAGGAACGCCGTCAACGTGTCGGTGGCGTCGTGTCTCAGCGGGCATGAGCGCGTCGACTTCCTCAAGCGGAAGTGGATGGAGATGCCGTACGAGCAAAAGCTCGACCCCAAGTACTCCATTTCGGCGCCCTACTGGCACGTCGTGGTGGACGCGCGTCTCAGCGGCGTCTTCCTCCCTACCGGCACGCGGGAGCCAACGCCGGAGTTGTCTGCTTCGGACGACGAGCGTGCCCGCTCTGACGGCGAGGACGACGACGACCCGGAGCTGCCCGATCTCCCGTTACCACCGGCATCAGCAAGTGCAGGCGCATCTTGGTCAGCAGCGTCGCCGTCACCGGAGAAGGGGGCGCAGGATCAAGCCGGCGAGGCTTCCGATCAGGTGCGTCGCGGCATGCATCGCGGTAGATCAAATCCCACCACGCGTCGACCGCGAAACCTGAAGCCTCAACCTCAGCCGAGGCTACATTTTTAAAGGCCGTAGCCGACGGCAATAGCAGATGAAACTTCCGGTGCCGGATCATCGAGACATGCAAGTCTGTTGATAATTTCGGCGCTGATTCGGATCTTCTTCCCCGGCGAGGGCATGTGGAAGAGGCATCTTCCTCGACGGCGGCGCGTCTAGTGGTTGGCTAGCCGGTAACGCGTAGTTTTAGTTTAGTTTGTTAAATCTCGTTTAGATTTAAATTGTAAGTTTGTTAAATCTCGTTTAAATTCCGCCAGAATTGTTATGAACGAATGTAAAAAAAAATTGTAGTGCCCTTTTGGGGTGCGCCGCTGTGGCTGCCCCATTCACGTGGCCGGCACCCCCAATTGAGCCTCAATTGGGGCAATTGGGGGTGCCGGGCCAGGTGCCGGTGGAAATGCTCTAATGGTTAAAAAACATATCAAAATAAACAAGTGTTTGTTTTCTCACTGAGAACTGCGGAATAGCCCGGTGGTGGAGTCGCACTGGCAACCACAGGGTTTGAGTCCTGTCCACTTTAGAATTCTTTTTTTTTTTACGGGATGCACGTCCTCTTTGACGTGCAGCGTGGAAGTTGTCCACCCATCCACTTTAGAATTCTGACACCACTTTAGAATTCTGAAATTGTATGCTTGTACCTTGATTAAATTCCTCCACGCTGGTATCTTTCTAGCTCTTTGCTGCAAAACACTGACCAGTATCCTGTCTGTTCAGTAAAGAAAAGCTGCTATTATGGTACTTGCATGTTCTTCCATTCCAGTTGCGGCAGCAGGGTTCTGCCGGAGTACATCATATTCAATGGAATCTAAATTTACAGAAACTGCAATGTTCTATCTTAAAAAAGAGGAAACTGTAAACTCTTTGGCCATTAGATTCAAGACGGACAGATCAAACCCATCCAAGTTATTTGGGCGTGTTGACCTGACCGGAGACAACAATTCAATTTTAAGAGACTATAAGAATCCCATATGTTATTCCAGAAGTGAAAGGTTTTCCATTAAATTTGCACTTCAAGATGGAAAGACTCCCCACACCTACTTCACGAAACAAGCCAGGACAGCGATGAAAAAGGGATCACGCGAATGCATATCATTACATTACATCATCCATCTACATCTGGTTTCTGATGGGAAATGCTTTTCACGAATTAATGTTTCACACCTAAGAGCACAAGAGCAGTTTCCATGGAAGGAACCAGTAAGGAAAACTTACCTAAACCAGATCGATCGCGACATAAAAAGATGCAGTCAGGTGTATGATTGGCACACCACCAAACATCACTGGGTTTGCCCTCCAAAGGGTTGCA
This sequence comes from Poa pratensis, assembly GCA_947311845.1. NCBI lineage: Eukaryota > Viridiplantae > Streptophyta > Magnoliopsida > Poales > Poaceae > Poa > Poa pratensis. The sequence goes on along the minus strand of CAMZMU010000107.1, from coordinate 110,341,351 downwards.
AGAACCCAAGATGACCTCAAGGAAAGGGCAGTAGCCAGCAGTGTCTTTAATATTTCAGTCGTATTCCATCATGGCTAGGCAAATGTCTCGGACAGCTTGGAGAAACCGAGCTTCCTGAGGCGGCTGCTCATCGGGTTACTACACCTAACATCGACCACCTCGACGACATGAAAATTTCCTTTCTTCTTCGCCTTTTCGACGTTCGGGCTTCTGTCAACTAGCACACCATCTGAGTGCAGCATCGGAGAGTTGGACTTGTTCCGCTGAGAGATCCTTGTCTTGCGGGCTTCCTCAGCACTCACACGATCAGTTCTGCCATTGCTGCTGCTACTGCTGCTGCAAGAGACATTGGATGAGCTCTTCCTTAGGATGGTCTTCCGAGGGCTAGCTCCACAGGGGACTGAAACCGGACTACTTTGGCGTCTTAGACGTGGGGTGGCAGCTCCTTGCGGTGTGACTTTGTTGGCCTCTAGTTCTCTTATCATGAGCGAACCGATGGTGCCGGTTGTGCCCACTTTGATCACGCCACCCTCACCATTGACAAGCTCGGCAGAGCAAGGCATGATCTGTTTGTGGGAAAAGAGTAGTAACTGGTTAGGCAACGAAGCTAATGCAACAATTGTATGAAGCAAGGTTTATTGACAAGACCGCAAGAGGAGCATTGGCAGTGTACCGCAAAGGTGAAAAGCCAGGGAAAAAGTTGCATGACAACTAGAATAAACATGATGGTGTTTTCTGAGAGGTGCATCTAGCCGACATGATTGCCATTTGAGAAAACATGGAGAAGGATATGAGTGCAATGATTAAACCACTAGGATAACATGCATGGCATGGCATCAAACCCTTCCTGTTCCTATGATATCTACACAACAAATCCACCCAGTTTGTTTCCTAATTCACTAATTATTATATCCACCGGTCGCGTACTCTCGAAAAAAATTTATATCCAACAGACAATTTTAATCAGTTCTGTTCCTAATTCAAGAATGATTTTGTCCACGCAACAAATTTAACGAAATTATTCTCTAATTCAGGTATTATTGACAGCAATAAAAAGTCGTACATAGTTCGAATAAATTAAATGTGTATGTTCTGAAGAATGACACCGCAGCGCATTCTATGCATATTTTTGTGCTAAAAGGCACACGTTGAATACGTACATGATGCAACTGAGTACCAACATTCTGAAATTATAATACATTACATGATTATCAGAAGGTAGAAGCGAATGGACGAACCAACTTGTGGCTATAATCAATGCATTGTTGACAAACAATAGGAGTACAAGGATTAACAAATGTCAACATGCTTTACAGTTTTTACATACTACTATTATAACAGGAGTTATTCCAAGATGGTTTTGAAAAGGATGTGCTTTTCAGGACAATTTGACCAACCACCGAGGTGTACAGATGCACTACTCTCAAACATTTTTATCTCTTTCTATTCCTTATTTTCTGCCTTAATTTCCTCAGTGCATCTACTGATGCCTACCTTTAGGCCATATATCATGTAGGCCTACTCAGACAAAAATGTTTTAGCTTTCCCCTAAAATAACTGTTTAGCTTACAAAGAAACATGTAGGCCACGTTGCTCTGTTCCTTCTTATCTCCTTCCAGAGAGAAGTCGTGCTAATAATAATGTTTTGCCACCAACAGCAGCAAGAAGAAGCAAATGGCATGAAGCATCACTTGATGGGATGCCAACTGGGCGAAGTAAAGAATCTACTACTCTCTTCCGCCGCCTACTCCTCCGCATTTTTATTTCGGTATATTTATTCTTGGATTCCTTAGGCTACTGGTCTAGAAATGGACAAATCAAATCCGGCACCAAGTCGTGTGGCAGCGCCCACCACACCCATTTATCTAAGGAATTCTGGAACGGAAGAAACTAGAACTGAACACAAAACTGGAACAGATTCCCTAGAAAGGAAGCAACATCCGAGCAGATATGGACAGGAGCTCGCATTTCCATTCCGGCATGTAGGACAACTTTTGAATGACCAAAAGATTTACTGCACCATAACACAGGCACAAATAAAACAAGAAAGGACTAATTCTACACACAACAAAAGATCTGGAAGAAAAAAAGCACTTGGAACCACAAAGAATTAGCAATCCAGAACAGTTTTGAGAGAAACGGCATCAAGCAAAACCATTGCAATAAGAACGGTGGGAGGGGAAATAGCAGTGCAAGGACCTTTGGATCCCCAGAGGTGCTCCCACGAACAATTTTGCATCAAATCCTCAACTCCGCAACAGCACAGCCATTCAAGAGATCACACAAAGCAACAAGAAAGAGGATAGGAGGCTGCGACATACCTACCAAACTTCTGAATCTTGAACCGTTTCGAAGATCTTTGCACACCAGGATAGAGGGATGGGTAGAGGAAGTAAGGAAGAGAAGGCGGGCCGACAGCTTCTGGGAAGAACTGAATTGAAGAAGGCAAGGGAAGGGTGGAGAATCCGATAATGGGGTCACAGTCACACCGAATGCTCTGTGTGCCTTGAAGACTGCAACCTATATTACCTCACCCCATTTATTGCCTGCCTTGTTCTTCTTCCCTCCCCTCTCTGTCTCTTGTCATGTGCGTGTGAACACGCTTGTGTTGGCCGGGTTATGGCGGAAACGTAAGAGCATCTCCAACAGCAGTGCTAGGCACGGGCGCGCTAATTTTTTTTTGCGGCGCCAGAATTGCGATTTCTCGCGCGCGACGCTTGTTTTGATTTAGCAGATGCGCTATAATTTAGCTAAAATGCAGCGCGCGCGAACAGCGCCAATATAAAACATAGCAACAATTCATGACATAGATCAAATTCACCAAAGCACAAATTCACCAAAGTGCATAATTTAAATGCATTACGATAAAGTGCGTACAAACGAATAAAACATCATTCACTTGCCACAAGTTTATTTCTCTTCAATTTCTTCCTCCTCCTTCTCTTCACCTTCTTCAACCCCATCTTCATCATTGACGGGGACGGTGCTTCCACTATTTCCAAATGCCCCATCTGAAAGCATAGGAGACACCATGGTAGCATTGCCACCACCCATGGATGCACCCAAGTTAACCGGCGGTACACCCATTCCTCCCATGGTGCCCATCCCACCATATGCTCCAAAGATGTTTGGAGATGCACCCATGCCTCCCATGCCCATCGGAGGTCCTCCCATGCCGCCCATCCCTCCATATGGTCCCATGCCTCCCAAAAGAGAGCCAAAACTCATGCATCCCATGCCCATCGGAGGTGCATTCATCACTCCCATCCTTCCATTGCCTCCCATGCCCATCGGAGGTGCATTCATCACTCCCATCCCTCCATTGCCTCCCATGCCCTCCATGCTTGTTCCTATACCTCCAAAGCCTCCCATGGTACCACCAACGCCTCCCATGCTTGTCATTCCCATCATTCTTTTCTTCATCAATAGTTCATCACGGCGTATGTTGAGGTACTCATTTTGCTTGTCATCAAAGTGTGACGGGTCCATGAAAAAGAGGTATTTCTCCCACTCCATCATCCTAGCTTGCTCCGCCATTTCCAATTTCTTCTCCTCCAATGCCAACCTCCTCTCCTCCGCCGCCACCTTTCTTGCTTCGGTCTCGGCGTGTAGGCTATTCTTCTTTTGCCATTGTTGAGAAATATGCGTCATCATTCAAACTACAAATAAGTTGAAGATAGTCAAGCAAGGGGACGAATCATATAGCGAATTGTGAAGCAAGATAGAGAAAAGTACCTTGTGGGCATTTCTTCAAACACCCTATTTGCATCCTCCTCCGGCGCAAAATCTTGTGGCCGCTCTGGCGTGGGTGCAGGCGCTACGGGTGGCGGAGGCGGGGGCGGCACTGGCGCTGGCGTCGGCTTCCTCTTGTTGGCTGGCGACGCAGCGGAGCCCACCTTCTTCACCTTCTTGTTGGCTGCCGCCGCCGTCGTCGCCGCCGCAATCGGGCGCTTGGGGAGGACGTTCCGCCGCTGCGCACCGGGCGTCTGCGCGACGGCTCCGACGGAGTTCGTCCGTGGCGTCGTGAAAAGGCCGCGCGCGAGCCCCATGCCGGGATTATCAAGGATGGAAAGAAGCAACTTGGTGTTGGGAGCTACTACTACTTTGCATGAAGGGCTCACGTAGAAGGAAAAGCAAAAACAAAAAGAAGTACGGAAAGAGTTGTCAGCTCAATCCATCAGCACGACTCAAAATATCAGCGAGAGACCCCAACATCAGTACAACGATCAACGCGTGATTGACCCGATCAACAAAGATCAAGATTCATCGGCGTGAATTTTAGCATTATCTTTAACAAAGTCATGCTATTGCGACGCGACTCAACGCTGCTTCTTCCGCACACCGAAGGCTAAAGCCATACTGGTCGACGTGCAATCAGCTAGCAAATCCTCTTAAAATTCCTGACGATCACGAGAAGCAGCTCAACCTACCACATGAACAAGGCCACATGAACAAGGCCGCATGCATCGTGCATGCATGCAATCAGACGGACTGCACCCTGATACTAATTAACCTTGGATTAACTTTTCCTTCCAATTACAAGCACTCGATATCATATTCGGCCGTGCCGCGCCTTGCATGCTATTGAACTATCATTTTATCTACCTATGCGCAGGGAAAAGCGACGTTCGCAGTCATGTGACGCGACCCTTGGCCGACGCCACGGATCCTGCGTCGGTGATCCCAATCATCTCCAGTTCCGATGACTCACGATGAAGGACAAATACAAGCTAAGTTGCTATCACGCTCAAATTTCACAGACTTTTTATCAGTTAAGATTAATTTTCACCTTCGAGTAAATCTCAGTGGCTGCATATCTAGTTTATGCGGCTTATTATCAATATCTCTGCGATTCAAATTATATCATGCCGCAGATTTTAAATTCAGATCATATTGAATGATTAATTACATCCACTTCTCAAAGTCAGGTTTCTTACAACCCGCAATATATCTATCAAAATCTAGATGCATATAGCTCACTATATCTATCAAAGTTGAGCTCTTTTTATAGCTTCCATGATTCATTGAATAATCAGCTTTTATTTACATCCACAAACGGTTCTCTTAATATACCGATGTCAACCATCACATATTTAAGCATTGATATTTAGGGACTCATTATATTATTTCATGATTTATCATTATATCATTTTATGAGTCGCCTAGTGATTTACTTTCATATCATTTTATGAGTCGCGTACAGCTCATCATTACATCAGTTTATGAGTCACTAACAAATCATCATCTTATCAATATTTGAGTTAAACAGGTGACTCGTTGTATTAATCCTTGGGTCAAATCAGTGACCCGTGGTATCACATTTACAGCTAAATAGAGCTGGTTATCATCAAAGCTATTCAGAGCTATCGTCACAGCTATTGCATCTGCTTATATCAAAAGTCGACTGCCGCCTAAGTGCGGTCGCACATCAGGATTGTGAAATAAAGCGGGCACCACCGGTATCCGGGGGTTTATCATTTCGCCTCAATTTGAGCCGCTGAGCCTTTATTTCACTAATCTCTGGGTTTCATGGGGGCTTTGTAGCTTTATAAGCTCGGCTTATTCTCATGGAATCGCTCTTTGTGGCAAATTATCCTGATTATACTCGCCTTAAGTCAGAAATATCTTTGCACTATGCGGCCAAAGTACTGAGGCGCGGCGTCAATCGAGCTTGATTGCCTATCATGGCCGCTCTCGACCCTGAACACGCGTTTTTATCTGGGAAATACTGAGCCGTGCGAAGACCTACTTACGGTAATAGAGATAATTCAGAAGGACTAAAGTACCCGCGTGTGGCGTCAATCGAGTCTGAATGCCTATCATGGCCGCTCTCGACCCTGAACACACATTAGATTTGGGAAATACTGAGTCAAGTACCATATGCTATCATGCATCGTACCATTTGCTATCATGCAAAATACAATTTGCTATCATGCAAAATACAGATTGCTATCATGCAAACTATCATTTGCTATCATGCAAAATATCATTTGCTATTATACAGATTATACTATACTATCATGCAGGGTACCATATGCTATTATGCGGAGTACTAAATTTTTATCAGATCCATTACTAGCCCTCAGGGCTACAATATTATCATCATGTTATCTATTGCCTCCTCGGGAGCTTTGCCTTTTGAATTACAGGAACCAACCACATATGAGTTGGAACAGGAACGACTGAAATTATGATGGTTGGGATAATAATCTTCCCAACATCAAGTTCTTGTTGATATAATCACAGCCGCAGCAAGTGAAATTCTTAAAAAGATAAGTATTTGATTTATCTTTTACAGCATCAACCAATATTATATTTTCTTTCTAGCGGCTCAAAGAATACTTCATAGTTTGAAGTTTATAAAGCGGCATCGCTTACTCCAAATATCATTATTATCTTGAAAGCAATAATTTTGCTCAAGTTGTTTCAGGATTAAATATCAAAAGGAGAGATATATGCCATCAAGCAGGCTGACAAAAGCATGCTTACATAATGCATGGGGTTAGGACAATCAAGTTTTTGCTTAACTGAAAGAATTTTGAGTCTCAAGCCGCATGAACAAGCATACAACTCGAGCCTCGGGGGCTACATCTAGTGTTAACTGGTGGATTTTTCATCGGAGGCTACACTGACATCTAGCACAATTTCTCTGGAGAATGCAGAAAAAGTTTTATTGACAAGCCCGTGGCTCGACAACTACACCGCCCATGACTTGTCGCAGCTTGAATCCAACTCCATTTGCCATCAATCATAGAGTACAACCATCGACAGAAATACTGCTTGCGTACATGGATTTAACGGCAAGGATGCCAATGCATGTATCCTTCAAAGCTACCTACCTACGTACATGAAGTTTCATGCGAAAGTCTCATTGATTCGATGAGTCAAGGCAGAAGGAAAGAGAAAGATCAATCAGGATAGCTGGCTGCTCCTACGTACATATATTGGAGTAATGGAAGGCAACGAGTGCGTGCAGATTCGGCAGGATGCCAGTTTTCTCAAAACCTTCAGCCAAAATATTAACTTCCTGAAGATGATTGCGGTTTCAACTCATCAAGATAGTATGACGACCTTGGAAATACGTATCTGACTGAGTCGGCGGCGCGGCACATCGGATTTGACCGGCGTGTACCTGACGGTCCGGCGTCTGGACGAAACGGCAATGCATGTGAAATACAGCGGTATGCCGACCTATACATCATTTTCTCGGCTACGTATCCACCATTATCACAGCTACAAGCTACAAGCTACAAGATACTTCTGAGCCAGAAAGCTTTAAAGTTATGGGTATAGATGGATCTTCATAAGAGCATAACAGCATGGCGACTCAACGGTTCAATAACCTGGATGCGCATGTACATTCGACTCGAAAAGCGAACAGCAGACGCACGGTGACTCCGACAATGATCTGCATTTTACATATCAAAGAGAGTGCAGGACTGCAGTATGCCAATTGATCGATCGCTCCAATCTGCATGTGAAGCTAACTACATACGTGAAGTCCTCAGGGATTTGATTAATCAAGAGAAAAAAGAACGACATTGCATGCATGCATGCATGGATCTTGTGGCGAGAGGGACATTCCATGCAGATACTTTTGGCCAGCTACGTACAAAACCTGTCATGGAGCTCTTTTATTCACGTTGCACTAAATAAAAAAGAAGAAAGATCAGTCGGGACTAGCTAGCCATCCTAGCTACTCGTATGTGGACATATTGTGTATTAGAAGGCAGCGGTGCAGCCTCAACTAGCCATCGACTTCCTCAGCATCTTGGCGTACTCCTTGGATGGAAATGGCAGCGCAGCTCGGCGACCCAGTGATCTGGACAGCGCGTACCGATCTTGCATATGCATCCAACTCAGTACATCAGCATGAACATCTCAAAAGCTCGTGACATGCCGATCATTCCTCGAGTCGCCAGCCTCGACGTCCATGACACAATATCAACAAGCATCAGCAACTCAGATTACAATTGCGACTTATCACCATCGATGTCCAGAATTCAGCAACGTCGACCCCGGGCTTCGGCAGCATTTACAATTCGGCAGCAACTCTGCGGCTCGACGATCTCTTCATCGCGACTCGCCAAACTTTGACGTGATTAATCAACAACTTCTATGCTCGCGGCTTAACAACATCAACATTAGTGAGTCGCTGAGCTCAACATCAGTGAGTCGCCAAGTGCAACATCGACAAGACGGCAAGAACTACGTACGCAAGCCCGCAAGATCATCATCAAAACAGAACCTTCCGCCTGATTCTACGAATCACCCGGAAGCTTGGGGGCTAATGTCGGGGGAATAATTATCCCGCGACTTATTCAAGCGAAGCGCGACTTATTCTTCATGGTCACAACATTCGTGAGCTTACACAAAGATGGGCCAACCCAAGATCATGATGAAAGAAGAAGTATCTAGAAGACCGGAGAAGACATAACTTGGAAGACACGAAATTACATTGCTTAGTCGCCAAGTAGGACTCCGGCTTATCTTTCCTTAACGGGCAAGTTTCCTTGTAACCCGTCGAGGCACCGTCTTTATAAGGTGGACTCCCGGGACCTAAAGCCCTCAGATCTCAATAGACTAGAGACAATAAAACAGAGAGAGCCGCCTCATCTGCGACTCGCTCATCGACATACGGAATAAGATCTAGCCACAAACAACATGTAGGGCTTTTACCGGACGATGTTCCCCGGGGCCTGAAGCTGTATAAATCTTTCTCTCGTGTGCAAACCCACATCGACGATCTCCGCGCGTGCTAAATCCCACACCTACGAAGTCATCTTGAGATGACATGTGCCGTGACAATCCCACGACAGCGTCAGCGACACGGGACGCTCGATATCACTTCCCCCTTCCTCCGTCCATTTTCATTCTCCCGCCATTTCGCCTCCCCCGCGCTCCTCCCTCCCGCCTTTCTCACCTTGGGCGATCTATGTCTGCCGTCGATGTCGCCCATCAAACGCAACCGTGGCGGCGCTCGTGGCGGAGGAGGAGGACGACGGGGTGCTGCTCGGGGTGGCGCTGCTCACGGTGGCGCTCGCGGCTACATCGCTCCTCGCAAATCACGCGCGCGGCCGCCGAACACGACGGATGAAGCCTGGGATAAGGAGCTGGCGCGTCGAGCGGCGGCCACCGTAGACAGGAGAGGGCTACGCGTCAGTGCAGAGGCTAGGCAGAGGGACATAGATCTTCAAGCGTCGATGGCTTACGCCATTGCCGGCGGCGCAAGTCAAGGGAGCACGAACGCGGCGGGCGGCGCATCGCCGTCGAACCCAGCATTCTTTGATGGCGGTGGCGCCACCCCACGTTCCGGGGCACGGGCCTCGCCATTCTGTGAAAGAAGCAGCCACTCCGACTCGCCGACCGTGGGCGTCTCCATCGACCTCAACTACGCGTTCACCGACTCGTCGGCTCTCCAGAGAGACCGGCGTTGCCATCGCGTCGATGTGAGCGGCCGACAATGCCTCTTTGGCACGGACGGCGATGGTGCCGGCTACTCCGATGCCCAAATGTTCGACAGAATGCCAATCGACGTCGACGACGAGATGGTATGAAATCTACGGCCTTTACCCCCATGATCATTGTGTTGAATACATGAAACCGACGTGCGCGTTGTTGATTGCAATAGATCGAAGGCTCGGAAGTGTTGCATGACATGATCTGTGATGGGTCGGGGACCAACGTCGGTGAGCCCGAGGTGGAGGCTGGATGGTACGGTGAGGAGGAACATGGCGACGGTGAGGAGGAAGAGGAGGACGGTGAGGAGGAAGAGGGCGACCGTGAGGACATGGAGGTTGGCGATGGCGATGTGGAGGCCACCGGTGGCGATGTGGAGGCCCCGAAGGTCCGGAAGACTAGGAAGAAGGGCACAAAAGGCAAGCGGTGGAAGACCAAGGAGGACGAGTGCCTAGTCGACTCATGGAAACTTGTCACGAACGACGCCACCGTCGGCTGCAACCAAACATACGGTAGGTATTGGAAGAGGGTCGAAGAAAAGTTCCATGAGACGATGTGGTACGGTGACTATGCGAAAGTGCATATGGATCGCAATTGGAATACAATGTCGCATAGGTGGCGGACCATCCAAGCCGAGTGCAACAAGTTCCACGGCGACCTTGAGCAAATCCAAAGAAGGAAAGAGAGTGGCAAGACCGTGAAGGACTTGTTGACGACGCGACCACGTTCTACCTAGAGAACAACAATCACAAGGACTTCAAGTTCATGCATTGCTTCGTGAAGCTCCAAAACAACAAGAAGTGGGAGAAGACGCGGATCGACCTCAACGGCGGCCACGCGTGCATGGGCTGAACGACCCGGCGTGCCCAGCGTCCGAGGGGCGCCCTGTTGGGAACAAGAAGGCCAAGAGCGACAAGGCGTCCGCGGCGTCCGTGCAAGCGTCCATCGACAAGTGCCTCGCCGACGTCACGACCATCTCGAAGCAAAACGCAAGCACCTTCGCCGAGAGTTGGTCATCCTATATGAGCAAGCATGACGAGAAGGTCGTGCTCGAGAAGAGAAGATCAAGCTCGAGAAGGAGCGGCTGGAGGTCGAGAGGGAGAAGGCCCAAGCGACTGTCATGCAAGCCGACACTGCAAGGATCCAGGCCATGTCCGAGGCGTCGCAATCCGTCACTCGAAAGATGAAGGAGGACTCCAGGATCTTGACTGCCGACCTCTCCGCCTACACGCCGGAGGTGAGGGCTTGGTTTAAACTCCGCCAGCAGCGCATCTTGCGTGAGATGGGGGTTCTTCCGCCCGAGCCGACGCCGATAGACACGGCGACGACCACCGCGCCGATGGACACGACGGGTGAGCGGCCGACGAGTAGGACCTCAGCCGACGCAGACGCAGACCCAGACGCAGTGCCAACGCCGTGCCCTGGCTGGGAAGACGCCGAGACACAGGATGGGTCGGTCGAGCCGGTGTTGACGATCGACTGATTTCGGCATGATCGACGTTATGTAATATTTTCGCCTGACCTGGCGATGCTTTTGGGTGTGATCGCCGAACCTGGCGACACTTTTGGGTGTGCGCACCAACGCTATTCAAACTTGTGGGGTCGTTTTAATTTGAATTTGTGGGATCGATCTATTGGGACGGTCTATTGGGAGCGACCGGTGGGGCGCGACGCTCCCAATAGGCGGCAACCGTTGCCGACGCGCCCAACAGGGCCTGTCCGGCAACTTTGCCGGACACTCTATTGGGTGCGCCGGTGAGATGCTCTTAGTTCATGGATAATTTCGTGGAGAGCCAAGGCCCTATAAATCTTCCTTTAATAAACGTGGTTTGAGAGTGTGGGTTAGGCAAGATCTTGGTTACGGCAGAGAATTCTTGGTCACTGGATACAAGATTTTCTTAGCTACAGCTGTAAACCCATGCATAAATTCAAACGTGGATTAGGCAAGTGGGTTAGACATGACTGGATTAAAGTAATTAAATTAGCTGATTAGATCGAGTAGTAGGAGTAATGTTTACAGTGCATGACTGCACCACTATCCATCGATCGCTTTTTCCTATAGTCGGATTCGCACGACCTCCGATCTATTTTGATCCGCTCTAGTTAATCAAGTCAACGATACATAACCTCATCTCATCCCATCCAAGCCCATGTTCAATTAGGTAGGATGCTTCTAGCTAGTTGTGACTAATCAGTGCTCACCGGCGCCATGGCGAGGTTGTCTTGTGAGATGAATTCTGTGGCCTGAGATGCGGCTAACTGGCGATAGAATCCGTGAATGCAACAGAGTATATTAGAATTTAGAGTGAATTCCACTTTTTGTGATATATATGTATTTGTGACACTAATTATCCACATCTAGTGAAAACTTGTCTAGATTATAAATTTTAGAAAAGTTGGATCCTCCTTTTCCGATGCATTTTTATTGGGCAAAGCGTGAGGTGATGATTGAGGATAAAAAAATAACAGTACAACGACGATGAATTGAACAGATGGTTAAGACATGACTGGCCATTATCCTTGATGACGTTCTGAGATCCGTACATATATTGACGAACTACATAGTCTAAGATGCCCGTCTGTTCTAACGGAACATGCGGAATGCCAAATGAGGGTAAAATCATGTTCAAAATTTATATATGGAGTATTTCGGATTTTGTTTCACTATATGGGGTAATAATTATCACAAATGCGCAACTAAATGGTAAAAAATATTGTAATTCACTCAAAACTTTAGTATAACATCGACCATAAGGATAGTTACAATGGTTGTACTGCAAAGCATTCTAGATTTTCCGAAACACATGTATATAAACGTGTTTTAGCGTGTCTATTCGCGCATTTTTATGTGCATGTAATTGATAATTTGATACAAAGGGAGTATGTTTTTATAACAGTCCAGCACAAGTACAAGGCACCCCAAGCCAATAATTACGTCGAATTTATGAACCACCTAACCACCACTATCGCCATAGAGCGAGACGCGTTGTTGTTGCTGCTCCGCTATTGGAAGCGGTCTGATTTTGTTGATGATAACCGGAATGCACTCCTCAAGTGCCCCCAAAAGACCAGCTTCTAGAGCCGAAGTTGTGGCGATTAAAACGTTGAATCGATCCGTATCTCTTGACATGGAACTTGGAACACACGTAAATAAAATGAGATCCATCACTCTAAGAGAGCAACGACCAGACAATTACATGTCCTCTTCAACATCGCCGACGAGATCACAGTCGACGAGGTGGACGATGAGACGGGAAAACCTTATTTTTGTTCCGCACATCGCCACCATATCCATCATAACATCGTTGGCGGCTGACCCAACTCTAATTTTAGTGACCTAAGTACAACGCCGAGCGCAGGTCCAACGTCATCACCCCCTCCCGCCGTCAGAGCGGCAAACAGAGGAGATGGGGTAAACTGGCAGTGGCTAGGGTTTCTTTTGTTTCTTGGCATGTATGTAAATGAATTAAAATTTCGATGACAAAGCGAGACATATCCATTCACTTTGCTAACACCTTCCCCTAAGTGTTTGTTCACCTCGGGCTCGCTCAAGGCTCGCCGATGAGGAACGATATGCATGGCGTCGACGGCAACAACGGGTGAGAGAAGAAAATGAAGGAGCAGGTCGAGTCGGCTGGATCAAAAAAATGAGGGAGAAGGAGGCGTACGGGTGCGCCCATCAGGGTGAGGCGTGTCGAGCGTGGGCTCGGTCACTTGGGAAGGAGATGTTTCTCCTCAGAACCTCACAACTCCGAGCATGAGTAGCGTTATGCGGGTGTGTTTGTACGTAAGTACATCTACTTTATATACTTGATGGCAATCAAAATATCAACAAATATATCCCCATTCAAACGAATTTTGGATTTGGCGAATGCAAATCAGTTGAACGGTGGTCACAAAGTGGTGACACACTCAGAGCTGGAGTACACAACACATATGCGTCGGTGTGGTGCCCGTGGTATCAAGTATCAAAACGCACGTACCGTTTGTTCGGTACTGATACTGCCAAACGATCACCGGTAGTTGCTTGTTTGTTGCGCTCCCGTCCTGTGTCTCTTTCAACGGTGTAGTGTTGCTTTCGATCGGCCCCGTGTCACGTACGTGCCACCATAAGCCAAATCTAATGCATTGTGTGTAATTGAGTTGTCATATATAAAGTTTGGGTCGCTAGACTTTGTAAAAAAATGTAAACATCTATGGTACTAAATACGTGCTATATAAGATATTACTCAATATATTAAGGCGATGCACTTTCGCGGCCTGAGAGCTACCCGAGCACTGTAATGACACTGCAGCTACAGTGGTTACTGGTCTACAGTGCCGAGCCTGGCCGTTCACCGGCAATCCAACGGTCCAGATGACATGTTCATGACGCTTTCGCAAAAAAAACCCTTCACATATCGGAAAATCGAACCCGCAATCCATACCTTTACGCTATGAGGGACATAACTGTAATTTGAGACAAAATGAAGGACTTTCGTGCAAAACCGTCGGCACAACCCCCTCCTCTCTCCTCTCTCCCGCGAGCTGAGCTCGCCGGCGCCGCCGCTGCGTGTCCCCGCCGGTACGCCCCTCCCCGCACAGATCCGCTCACACGGGAGCCTCCGCCGTCGCGTCCTCTCCTTCGTCGCCAACTCTCGCGTGCCGAAACGCGTACCGTCGCCGGAATCGCCGCGCCTTCCCCTGCTCCTTCCGCCTCGATTTCTCGCCGCCGGCGACGTTTCCGCGACCAATCCGGAGCGGCGCCGCCACTTCCGGGTGCGCCGCGTCCGCGCGCATCCACTGCGCCAAGCCCCGCGTCCCATCGCGCACGGATGCGTCGCCGGCAAGCGGCGACCTCGCCGTGCCCGCCGTGCCCACCGCGGGCAGCGTGCTGACGTCAGCCTGACGCCTCGGTGGGCCCATGCTGTCAGCTTTTCAAAAAAAAATCGACATTTCTATTTCTCCAAATATTCATCGGATAAATAAAAAAAAAACAACACGTTCAGCAAAACAAAACTAACTATTTATAGAAATAAAACAAACAAAATTAGGTTTTTTTAAATTGGTCAAAATCTAGATAAAATTATGGGTAAAATACAACCATTTTTGGGCATTGAAATACAAATTTCAAATTTGAGCCCTCTACATTTTTTAGAAAGATCAAACCTTACCAACCTTCCAAGTTATAATATTTCTGAAATTCGTGAATTCTTAAAGCGCAAACTTTTTCATAATTCCAAAAACTCCCAAGCTTTACCCATTTTTGGATCCGCACATGCCAGTTCTTTTTTTTCCCTTTCTGAAAAATAAAATCCATGAAATGTCAAACCCGTGACGAGTAGGCCCAATTCCCCTAAACAATTTCCAAAAAATAATATATGTTTTAGAACCAACAACTTTAAATCTACAAATCGGGAAAAAAATGTATCAAATTTCTCATAAACAAAAAATATAAACCATTTATGTCACGAAACAAAAAACATTGAATATTTAAAATTAATGAAAATTTGCATAAAATCGACGCCAAATTCCAACGTATTTCAACATTTCAAATTTAACTGAAAAACACAAACTACTTACTGCACAAAAAACAAAAAAAAACATTGACCATTCCAAATTGATGAAATTTTGCACAAAATTGACGCCAAGTTCCAAGAGATTTTGACATTTCAAATTTAAATGAAATACGCTAACTACTTACTGCACAAAGACAAAAAAAAATTGAACATTCCAAACTAATGAAATTTCCAACAAAATAGACGACAAATCCCAACAAATTTCGACATTTCAAAACACAAAAATCTAACCATTTTACTAACATCAAACTAAATCAAATCTAAATAGCTTTCCAATTTCACAAATTTCCGAAATCTACACAATTTCCAAACACAAACTCTCTATGCATTCCAACGATTCTCAAATATACACAATTTAAAAATGTCGACATTTTCAAATTTGAATTTCAACACACGGGTGCGGCGGTGTATCAAATTTCTCATAAACAAAAAATATAAACCATTTATGGCACGAAACAAAAAACATTGAATATTTAAAATTAATGAAAATTTGTATAAAATCGACGCCAAATTCCAACGTATTTCAACATTTCAAATTTAACTGAAAAACACAAACTACTTACTGCACAAAAAACAAAAAAAAACATTGACCATTCCAAATTGATGAAATTTTGCACAAAATTGACGCCAAGTTCCAAGAGATTTCGACATTTCAAATTTAAATGAAATACGCTAACTACTTACTGCACAAAGACAAAAAAAATTGAACATTCCAAACTGATGAAATTTCCAACAAAATAGACGACAAATCCCGACAAATTTCGACATTTCAACACACAAAAATCTAACCATTTTACTAACATCAAACTAAATCAAATCTAAATAGCTTTCCAATTTCACAAATTTCCGAAATCTACACAATTTCCAAACACAAACTCTCTATGCATTCCAACGATTCTCAAATATACACAATTTAAAAATGTCGACATTTTCAAATTTGAATTTCAACACACGGGTGCGGCGTGCCGCCGCACCAAATTTACCTAGTATATTTCATGATAAATCAAATGGTATTGATTTGATTTTGTAATGTTGATACATATTTTGTTAATTGGTCAAACTTTACACAAGAAAGAATTAATACCGCTACATTTCGATATGGAGGACACGGTCTCCCTACTGGCCTCACATGGCTCATGCAGCCGCCTGCGGTGGAGAAGGTGGGAGAGCGGCGAGAGGAAAGACATCTGCAACATAGGAATATGATGCAAGGAACCAACATCACTAGGAGAGAGGGAAAGGAATAAGTAATCTTTGCTTCACGATTATTCATGGATAAAGCTACAAAGAATTCTCTCGCTACCCTCCTTTGTTCTTTTGCGAATACAATGTATTTTCAAGAAAAAAGGGAGTACTATTTATAATATGGTCAAACTAAATTAAAAGCAGTAGTTAAATTGTGTGATTATCTTGTGCAAGTGCATTGGCAAATATATTTATCTATACCTTTTATAATGCAAAACCCACTAATATGCATTAATGATTTTTTTTATCTCAACATGCAAACTATTTACATCATCCATTCTCTTCGCCAATCAATTGTTCATGTCATCTTCACTAATATTTATTAATCACTACATGGTAAACTACACAACATTCATTTCTTAAATTATCCAATTGCTTACATTAATAATTTATAACACACGCTCTTCTCATGTCTATTATATAGTCTCTCGACTATGATAAATTGATTTTACATATTCGTTTAGACAACATAATGTATCATAGCTCTTATACCCTTTTATACACACTATAGTTTGTAGAGGATCCCCGCTGCAACGTGCGAGGCATCCTTCTAGTTTATTGGTCGGTAATCCGATACACTTATACTTGCCTAAGTTTCAATTCATCTTTTTAGGAGAAAATGTTGTTTGGAATTCACAACTGTCTTTTAGACAACTAGCAATTCTACATGTGCAATACACATAGTCATACCTATATGATGCGTGGATGTCATATATTTACTTTAATAGATAATACGTACATTATATTGCACAATTCACACCAATAAATAATATCAACCATAATAACATACTCCCTCCGTCCACGAAAGAATGTACTTCCAGCTTTTTTGATGAGTCAACCTATTTCAAGCTTTGACCGAGTTTACACAAAATATAACATATTTGTAAAAAAATATCTATAAGATAAAAATATATTTCATCATGAATCTAACTATACTAATTTAATTGCCTAAATATTGGTGCATTTTTTATAAACATGGTCAAACTGAATTTCCAAGAAAGTTGGAAGTACACTCTTTCCCGGAGAAGGAAGTAGGAAGAAAGTAAAAGAGAGGTGAATTAAGAGAGAAAAGCCAGTACCATAGTTAAGAGAGGTTGATTAGGGTGTAATTACATATTGTAGTTAAGAAAAGTCAATGACATAATGTAGGATGTCTAAGGTGACCCACCGACTTGAGTGGACCATTCTAAAGTGGCATGCATAAGACCTTAAACAATGTTTCTATGATGGTCCAACTAGCACTCTTTAATCTAGTGTACGAATAATCAATATTTCTTTTCAAGTCAAGAGACTAAAGTCACGATTATTTGGACACGACTTAA
The DNA here is from genome assembly GCA_947311845.1 of Poa pratensis. Taxonomy (NCBI): domain Eukaryota; kingdom Viridiplantae; phylum Streptophyta; class Magnoliopsida; order Poales; family Poaceae; genus Poa; species Poa pratensis. The sequence continues at coordinate 110,323,767 of CAMZMU010000107.1, read as the reverse complement.
CTTTTTTGCGTAAGGACACGACTTAACTTATTATACAATATTTTCTCTTAAATCGATAGTTGGTATCGGCTCCTGGCTAAACATGTCAATTCCCGAGTGACATCAAATCAGTCTAATGAACAATGTGTAATATATCTATTCTCTTAGCCACGTTATATGGTGCAACATCAAGACGAGTAATTGTCATCCTTGTTAATAGCTCGATATCGCTTCTCCATCTCATGATAAAGATTCTCAAAACCGAGTTAACTCTTAACTCAAGTGGAATTTTCATACTTTCCAAATCTGATAACTCCAGGGGATAGAGAATCTCTCTGAGAGTGAAGAGGCAAATCCCATCTTGTCCACACAACATGCTTCCGGACTAATCTCAAATCTACCTCTGTAAATCCTCTGGGACAACATTTAATGCTCAGCATGGCGGAATACATAGATATTGGATAAAGAAATACAGCTCCATATGCAGCTAAGAAGCTGCGCGTCTATGATACTGGTCAGAATAAGTGGATGACGAGATTAAAGGTACGGACGGTCCACCGGCAAATCCTATACATCGCCCTACGGCGATGCGGAACGGAGCCGTCGCCTGAAGGATTTCGAAACTTGGCTGGCCCATTTGACGGATTTTTCATTTTTCCGTTTTCTTCTTTATTTTCTTCTCTGTTTCTATTTTTTCTGTTTTCTTTTCTATTTGTTTTGTTTTGAATTTTTTCTTCAGATTTTCGATTTTTTTATAGATTTTCAAATTTGTTCATACTTGAAAATTGTTCATATTTTAAAAATTGTTCAGATTTGAAAATTTATTCAGATTTAAAATTTGTTCATATTTGAAAATCGTTCAAATTATAAATTTGTTCAGATTTGAAAATTGTTCAAATTTGTTTAGATCTGAAAATTGTTCAGATTTTGAAAATTTGTTCAGATTTTTTTCTTCAGATATTCAAATTTGTTCAAATATATAATTTGTTAAGATTTTAAAACAGAAGAAAAAAGAAACAAAAAAAGTACCTTTTATAATGGGTCGCTCCAAATGCGGCCATGAAGGAGCTCCGACCGACGCGAGAGCATCGTGAAGGCGGCAAATCCTTTTTGCCGACCAGGTCGGAGCCTATTCGCTGCCCACACCCTTGGGCACCGTGGGCCGGCCCAATAGCTCCAACCTGGTTTTTTTTGTTTCCGTTTTGTTTTTCTGTTTGAGTTTCTTTTTTCTGTTTCTTTGTGTGTCCATTAAAAACAATGTTTTCGTAATTGAAAATTGTTTAGTTCTTGAAAATGTTCAAAATTAAAATTGTTGAGTTTTCGAAAAAGTTCAAATTTGAAAAATGCTTAGTTTAAAAAAATGTTCGAATTTAAAAATTACCCAGTTTTAAAAATGTTCAAATTTAAAAATGTTCAGTTTTTTAAAATGTTCAGAAATAAAAAAATCAGAATTAAATTTGTTCAAAATTTGAAAATGTTCATCATTAAAATTATCCAGTTTTTGAAAAAATGTTCAAATTTGAAAATGTTCATATTGTGGAAAATGTTCAAACTTAAAAATCTTCAGTTTTCAAAATGTTCAAATTTAAAAAAAAAATTTGGAAAATGTTTAGTTTTTTAAAAATGTTCAAATTTTGAAAATCTTCAGAACTAAAAATTGTTCAAAATTTAAAAATGTTCAGAATTGAAATTGTTCAAAATTTGAAAATGTTCATAATTAAAAATTATTCAGTTTTCGAAAAAACGTTCGGATTTGAAAATATTCATACTGTGAAAAATGTTCATTTTTATAAAAAAGAAAAAGGAGAGAAATAGTACGTGTTATTGGGCCGTAGTTGGAGCGGCCCATGAACGAGCAGCCAAAAGTGGGCTGAGCCCACTAGCACGTGGAAGGGTGTGCGAACCGCTTTTTCGTCCGCACAGGTCATAATATAGGAGCTCCCGCTGAAGGCGACGTACAGGAGCTCCCACGGTGATCCACCTGGGCCCTGGCGGGATCAGTGATGCCCGAGAGCCAAAAGGCTTTTTCGCCTCGACCAGTCTGTAATTGTGCCGGCCTTTTTGGCCTCCGAACCAAGCTGCGGCCTAGAGAATTAGGGGGGGGGGGGGGGGTGTTTGGTATCCAGCAACCGATTTGGAGCTCGCTCGAGAAGGGCTCTTCGGGGCCTGCCCACTCGGAGCCACCCCTAAAACCAAGTTGTGGATGTTGTTTGGTAGCCTGCAGCCACTCCAGCCATGTTGGTGATGATTACTCTCACCTCTTTTCACTTAGGTATAGTTACCTCTCACCAATGTGACATACCCATGATGAGCTGCGGAGCTGGACGGTGAGGAGGCGGCATGGCGGCGGAGCTGGACGGTGAGGAGACGACATGGCGGCGGAGCTGGACGGTGAGGAGACGGCATGGCGGCTGCGGAGCTCGACGACAACGAAACGACATGGCGGCGGCAGAGCTCGACAACGACGAGGTAGAACGGAGGTTGGAAAAGACGCGAACACCAAGGACAGTTCATCTACGCATAGATATAGTACAAGATCTATTCATCTACGAGCACCGAAACACAAAAGTTACAACACAAGAGTTGTGTACAATGATGAGATGAAGCTACTCCTAAAAAGAAATCGCAAACGGTCGACCATGTGAGATTATTTTGACGAAATTCGTCTAAAAAAGCTGAAAACATGAACACGAAAATCAAAGTTAACGTTCGACGAAAGTCAGAACCGATTGCCGGAATGAAACCGCATCGTCAGTGCACATCATTTTCGTGTACAGCATATTTTGAATCGAGCATTATATTAACGACTAGAAAGAAGAATATGAAGTGAGAGTAAAGAGAGTAACCGGAAGCTTACCTCAGGTACAGGTTGGAGCGCTCGAAGAAGGAGCCAAGCTCCACGGGGTAGATTCGGCCATTCCCATTGGGTCTGGCCCGAGGATGCTTTGAGAATCACGCTAGCTAAAAGGCTGCCCGGATGCAACCAAACGCGCAGCCCATCTCCACAGCTGGCGGGCCTGTCTGGGCTGGCTGCAGTCTACCAAACGCGCTCTAGATAGTGACGATGCATACACAGACAGCAACTGGGACGTGCTAACCACTCATTGCGTTCTTTGTTTTGCAACAAGGGCGATGCGCATTGTCCTTGAGATGTTCACATGCAATCTTCTCCCACCATGCTTAACTCACAAGGCACAAGCCATACATGCACTCCAGTGCAATAATCAATGATTGCCTCGTCAAAATGCAGTGCCACTATCATTCAACATGTTTTTGAATTCAAGCTATCTTCCCAAAACGGAGATCCACATATTGCGCACAAAGTAAAATCTTAAATGTTTAATCTCTACACGGAGTGCTCCAAAGTACAAACAATGGAAAAAATTCCAGACTTGATTTGGACTGATAACACAAGAAACTATTTCTGGTGTTATTTATATCTTGTGAGCCGTGAAAAGGAACCCATCACTTGAAATGACATCGCACCATCACGTCGGCGCATACCATTGATCAAACATCGTTATCACGAGTGATAAAGGTGCAATACATTTTACCATAAAAATGATGTCTTGCTCGAGGATTTAAGAATTCATATCTAAAGGAGAGATTGTATAATAACAATTTTAAATGTACCCATCGTTTTGCTTGGTTTTGTGTGCAACACACGCTTCCAAAATTTCAGCAAAAGTTGTAGGTTCACAAATTACCATCACAGGTTATATAGCTAAGACTAATTCTACCCGGAAAAATTACATCTAAGCCGTTTGTTCCACTTTAGCTTTTTCGTCGTCCATTAGCACGGGTGCTATGAGCTTACTATATTCCGCTTGGTACATTTCTATGTTGAAATCCTCTTACAAATATTGTCAACAGACTTATATATATATAGTACTAAACATTCTCATTCCTGGCACCAAAATTTCATGTTATACGCAATTTATGACTTTATGCCTAACCCGACACTGCTTTCCCCAACCCAAGCTCCCTCTCTCATCCCTCCTAATCAACTACACGTTTCAATATTCATGCATTTTCTCTGTTGTTACCATTGTACCGTTCCTACACCACGTGACAACAATGGTGTGCTCGTCTTACACCTCGGCTTCGCCGTTCCTGCTATCCACACGTCTTCTCTCTTGTCGGTTTCGTACGTTCATATTTTCATCCTCGCCATTCTACTTCCTTACCATATCCGTGTTGTAGTGGCTAGCGCGGTCACAAACGGTGTTTTCTCCCCTTGGATCTCTCCACATGCACTATACTCCGATTATTTCGCAACTGTGGGGGATTATTCGCAAGTGTGGGCGTTGCATGGTGACATGTGTCTATGTATGGTGTCTCGGTGTTTCCCTCGAGAAAAACATAGGAAGCAAAGGGATGATCCATAATCCATGGGATGGAATAGATAACTCTGATGGTATAGTGAATATCATACAAGCTTGAGTACAAAGCCCGATTGAGATAAGGCTACATGACATGTCACTATGTTGTAGCCAACACCCGGCTATATTATTGTTCTTCCTCTTAGTGGTTTTCGATGATTGTTATCATCTCTCCAGGATTTGTAATAATTCATTCCGATTATGTATCCTGGGAGGGGCAATTTCGTAGGGCATGAATAGGTAGGATGGCAAAGGGATCTGATCAAACTTGGATTGATGATCCACCTGCTCCATTAATCCTTTCTTCTCGGTGATGTAGAAACTTGGATTTCAAATGAGTAAAGGATGAGCACAGTACCGTTACAACGGAGTCGTAGTTCGCTGAAAAGGCGGGCCCAAGGCACGAACAACTTTGTTCAAAAAAAAAAAAAAAGGCACGAACAACTCCACATCATTTTCCTTCTCACCTAATAATCCCTGGCAGGTCACTGACATAGTGGCCCTTCTCACCCGCCGTCTGGAAAGAATCTTGAACTCGTTGGCTCTCACTCCTCGTCTTCCCCCACCAATCTCCGCTTCTCAAGGCGAGATCCATCATCTCATTCTCAGATCGTCCTCAAAACCCACTCCCGAACCCATCGATCGATTTCAAAACCTCCCAATCCCACCTATTTGTCTCGAACTGATGCATCCAATCGTGACCCAAATCCCACCAGTTCAAATCTGAACTAGCCATTCCTCAGATTCCCACGCGAATCCGCCGCAATGGCGACCGCGGTCTCCAAATCCGCCACCAAGTCCCACCCCAGGTCGCCCACCACCGCGCCGCCGCCGCCGAACCCCGCCACCGTCGCCGCGGCGCCGTCCAAGAACGCGGCCATGGCGGAGCTCAAGTCGCGGGTGCTCTCGGCGCTCGCCAAGCTCTCCGACCGCGACACGCACCACATCGCCGTCGAGGAGCTCGACCGCTTCATCCGCTCGCCGCCCTCCCCCGACGCCGTGCCCATGCTCCTCCACGCGCTCGCCTCCGACACCCAGGGGCTTGCCTCGCCCGCGCGCCGCGAGTCCATGCGCCTGCTCGCCATGCTCTGCGCGGCGCACCCCGACGCCTCCGCGCCGCACCTGCACAAGGTCATGGGCATCTCGCGCGCCGGCTCAAGGACCCGGCCTCCGACTCGTCCGTGCGCGACGCCTGCCGCGACGCCGCGGGGCAGCTGGCGGCGGTCTACCTCCGGCCGCTGGCCGCTTTACCCGCTGGCGAGACGGGAAATGGGACTGTCGCGCTCTTCGTGAAGCCGCTCTTCGAGGCGATGGGAGAGCAGAGCAAGACTGTGCAGAGCGGGGCTGCGGCCTGCTTGGCAAAGACGGTCGAGGGGGCAGGGCCTGGACCTGGGGTGTTAGGGATGTTTGGAAAGCTTGGCTCCAGGGTTTTCAAACTGGTAGGCGGGCAGGGTGTACAGGCCAAGGGGGCACTGCTCAATGTCATCGGAAGCTTAGCTCAGGTATAGTAGACTGTCTTCCTTTGTTTATTTTTGGTCTTGCATGGTACATGCTTGATGAATTGACATAACAAATGCAAAACGATCAAAGTATGTGGTGGACTGCTTGTTTTCTGTGGGCAGCCCTGCCTGTTAGCATGCATGATCACAGAATTCCTTAAGAAATCCTCAGTCTTCCAGACCACACACATCACTTTTAGTTTAGGTCTTAAGATGGGGGCGGACAAAGTGCCATTTGACATTGCTGTAGTAATTAGTTTGATCATGTTGGTCTGTTTTCTGATATGGTTTGTAGATCTCACTGCTAGCTGTAGGATGGAGATACCGGTGAGATTTTGGTGTGCCGAAAAAGTGTTTGGTGAATTACTGTCAAGAGTATGGACCACTGTTTAGATGCTTAAGTAGCGAGATCAAAGTGTGATCTTCAGATGAAGAGTGTGAAGTTTGGATATTTAGCATTTTATGTCCTGCCCAGGGTATATAAGACCATGTTTACTTTAAATACTGTTTGTGTTGGAGCTGAATCGCTCAGCTCCTATCTTCATGTAGTTTCTCAAAGAACACACACGCACACACACACAACCAAGGAGGAAAAACGATGGCTTTGCCAAGGGAGACTCTTCCTTGGTGAACACAGAGACTACATGTTTGCCGGTGCCCTCACGGCCGCATTTTCCATTAATCAAAGAACATATATAAATACACAAAGTTTGACACCATGCCATGCAAACTCACGCCACTACCTAGACCCACTACCACATGTACTCACTTCCTGGATCCACTCCAGCATGCATACGACTCAGCCAAACTGGCTACCCACTAACTAATCAGTGCATGCAGCAACTAACTTGCTAAGTAGTTCACTCGGCTACTGGATACTAGTTTGTGCAATCTTGGCCTCACGACTCACATGCACCACCGCTTCACACGGCAAAGTCTGCGTCGTACGGCTGTCGGCACCTCACCTTGTACACAGGTCTCTCGCCATGCATGCGCTCAACTAAAGCTTGCACAAACGTCTAACTTAAATGTGGGACACACAACATCAAGATTAGTGCCAACAGTTTGGCCCCACGAAGGCATGAACATGCTGTTGTGATTTACAGGATTTAAATAAAGCTTAGGTAACCTTCTAGATGCTTCCAGTAACTCTCCATTCTTCCTTATTCGCAAAGGATCACGAGACATCTATTAGACTATTACCTCTCCGTATGCATATGGTGTTTAAATGTTGGAGTTTCAGTTGCAGTTTTCTTCCTGATATATTGGATATATCTATGTATTCATTGATGTACTAGCTGATACTAAGAAGTAGTAGGATGTGTTTTTGGGACCTACTTCTATTGCCCATTAGCTGTTTGAGCCGCGGGATTTTGATAGGTCGCAACTGATATCGTGGAGATTATATGTTGGATCATATTGCGCACCTAGGCAAGTGTTTGACACACATTATCCTGTTTCATTCATAGGACACAATGCTGAACTGCTTTTTAGTTATAATTAGGAGCTTCATATGGTCTTATCATGTAAACTTGCCACCTATGCCATAGCTATTTGTTTTTGCATACTGCAAGTGTGCAATGATAGAAACTATCAATACGGCACTGACATTCTTGTCTGAGTTTTGTTAATTGATTTCTTGCCTTTCAGGTTGGAGCGATCAGTCCCCAGAATATGCAACAGACACTGCAAAGTATCCGTGACTGCCTTGAGAACAGTGATTGGGCTACTAGAAAAGCAGCTGCTGACACACTGTGTGTCCTGGCTACCTATTCAGGCAACTTGATAGGTGATGGGGCCGCTCCAACCATCGCTGCTCTCGAGGCTTGCCGTTTTGATAAGGTAATAAATAATGCAGCTCGCTCAATCTAGAATGTGTGATTTGTTTCTGTTCCATGCATTTTCAGATGCCCACATTATACACACAATTGATAAGTTGTTCCTGTAAACAAAAATCCAGGTAAGGCCTGTCAGAGATAGCGTGATTGATGCAATACAACTGTGGAAGCAATTGACAGGGGAAGATGCAAATGGTATCAACGTTTTATTTTCTTGAATAAGTGTATGCTATTATTAGGGTGTTACTATTTCCGTATTTTATGCTTAATGTTAAACAATTTGCATGCAGCAGATGGCAAAAATAAGGAACCAACTGGTAGTGAAGCGAAGCTGGATTCACCTAGCAACAATGAGAAAGCAAAGGGCAGTAGCATTGCTGAAAAGGCAGCAGTTCTATTGAAGAAAAGACCTACACTAACTGACAGGGAACTGAACCCTGATTTTTCCAAAAGCTTGAGACTAGAACCACAGATGACTTGGCTGTCGAGGTGGTAGTTCCCCGCAAGACTCTACAATCTCATTTACAAAGTGAAGATGATCTAGAAGAAGCAGATGGTGATCCTATTGGTCCTGCTAACAGCAATGGATCAGCAGATGATGAAGGAAGTCTGACTCAAGTGCGTTCTAGCTCTAATTTTCAAAATGGTCGAAATAAATGGGCTGGCCAAAGAGGAAATAGAAACAAAGATGCAAAGGTTAGGGTATCTGATGTCGAAGATAGGTGTGAAACAAGTGCAAAAGATTCTGCACCAATGACTATCCCAGGAGATGGTCCTTTCATAAACAATAAAACAAACTGGATGGTGATACAGAAGCAGCTGTCACAATTGGAGAGACAGCAAACAAGTCTCATGAACATGTTGCAGGTTAGTTTTGTTCAGCTTTATTCTGTACTGATTTTTTAGCATAGGAAACACTGAATTTTGATCTTTTTATTTACTTCTAACTTCTAAGAGTATAGTCATAAAATGTCACAGCTTTTTAACTTCCAGATTGATGATAAGAGTTAATTCCGAGTCTATTTTTTAATCTATCTGCAATTGAGTAAGTGGAAGTACAAAATTTTAATTCTATTGCCATATACTATGTTGGTGCCTGCGCCAAGCTGCTGCCAATCTTTTGATATGACAGTTTTCATGAAGTCATCCAGGAGAAACTAGTGCTACGACATTACATGATAATACAAATGAACCGAGCATAAATTATTTAGTAATTTAGAAACAACCTTCTATATTTGCTGGACGTAAACTAAACTGCCTTTACGGCCATTTTAGGTGGTACTTGACTTGTTGTTACTTATCCAAGTGATACCGCATATTGTTGTGATGTGTTACTTATGAGAGAATTTATGCTTATTAGATCTGGGAAAGCTACTTAATACCACTTCCACTTTGCACATTTCAGGACTTCATGGGAGGATCTCATGACAGCATGGTTACTCTGGAGAACAGAGTACGTGGTCTTGAGAGAGTCGTCGAGGAAATGGCTAGGGATATATCACAATCGTCAGGCAGGAGAGGTGGTGGTTCATCTCCTGGCAGATCATCTGCGAAATACAATGGTTTTCATGAGTATTCTAATTCGAAATTTGGTAGGGGTGGTGATGGAAGGATAGGATATGCAGATAGGTATTTTTCTGCAGATGGTATGGCTTCTGGCGTAAGAAGCCCATCTTGGAGACCAGATTCTGAACAATGGGATTCATATGCTTATTCTGGATCAAGAAGCGGAATGAATTCCAGAAGAGGCTTAGATTCTTTTTCATCTGACACGAGGGTGCCTAGAAATGGTAATGACCAAGCGGGTCCAAGGAGAGGATGGGACAAGGGACAGGGGCCATTTCGGTTTGGGGAAGGTCCTTCTGCTCGAAGTGCATGGAGAGCCTCAAAAGATGAGGCAACACTGGAAGCTATTAGAGTAGCTGGCGAAGATAATGGAAGTTCAAGGGCTGCCGCAAGAGTTGCTATTCCTGAACTGGATGGAGAGGCTCTGAATGATGACAATCAAGGGGATGGAAGAGGACCACTCTGGGAATCCTGGACTCGGCTATGGATGCTGTTCATGTTGGTGACATGGATTCGGCTTATGCTGAGGTTCTTTCAACCGGAGATGCTGAACTACTTGTAAAGTTAATGGAGCAAACCGGACCAGTCGTCGATCAACTGTCAAACGAGGTGGCAAATGAGGTCTTACATGCTGTTGGACAGTTTCTTGTAGAAGAAAGCTTTTATGATATTGCTTTGAGCTGGCTTCAGCAGGTAAACTACCATCTTCCATTTTAGGAGCAAAATTTTCCATATGAAGTTCCTTGGATGTTTTTGACTAGTGACAATCATAGTAGGGAAATGTCAAATTAGATTTTTCTTGTCATGCCAAAACTGGTGCTGAACTGGGAAAAAATCCGTCATTCCATGCTAGGGCTATGGTACAGCGCTCTAAAGCACATTTTGGTGTGCATATGCTTAAACCGTTGCATATTGTTCTTGTATCTCATGCATAGCTACCGTTCATTTTTGCGAAAAAACGTACCATTGGCAATGCAAATTAGTTTAGGAAATTGGATTTGGCAGTAAGATGCTTTCAGTGGGGTTGTAGCTGAATACACTGAACTTTTCCTGTATCCTCAGTTCTGCGTAGTATATTGTCAATAGTCAGATTGTGTGCTCTTATATTTGTCAATGTGGCGCAAATCCAATTCAAGCCATCCGACCCCATCAGTGTGGCCCATGTGTGAGTAGTCCCACACCCAACGTATGCCACCAGTACCTATAATCTTCAGAAAACCTCCTGACATTGAATTTCTGCGTTTGTTCACCAAATATGTCTTGTGCGCCTGCTATGTTACTTTTGTTAAATGTAGATCGTGTTCAGAGCAGTGGATATGATTTGGTATTCGCCCTTCTAACAAGTTGAATAGTAATTTAATTTTCCAAATTGTCCAAGAATGACGGAATATCTGAGGAGGATGTTAGACAATCTCAGTGGTATCTAACCGACAACCAGTGTTCTAAAAAGCAGCCCACACTAGACGGGTGTATGGGGGAGACCCAAATCAGCCTAGTGGGCTAAGGGGCAAGGGGGCGCTTGCCTTCTAGAACAGGCATCTACAATGAGTTTATCCCTCAGTAACTTTATAAATAGCCAGATAACTAAGTTAATGAAGTATTCTAACATATGTGGTAGAAAATCATTTGGATAGAGAAGTGCAACTGATTGACAAGTGGTCCTTTTGCCTTGTCAAGCAGACTCCTGGCTTTTCATTTGCTCTAGAATGAAGGCCACTCATTTTTACTGGATTGCTACAAGGTTGAAGGGGAAAATATTGTGAAGTACGTGAATGAAAATTATGTTTCTTCAGTGATCAAATGGGTTTTATTTGTTAAGTAGTTACTTTTTTGTTTTGTTCTGTTTGCTTGGCAAGTCAAATAATGATTAAACATACTTGTGAAACTAATGCAGATGCAGCTGTTTCTATTTACTCCCTCCGTGGCAAAGTATGGTACATATTAGTTCTGTCCTAAGTCAAACTTTTGTGAATTTTGACTAAGTTTATAGAAAAGATATTAATATCTACATTATCAAAATACTAATGAAGCCAATGCAGTACTGTGTTATCCTCAGGCATAATTACTACTGTCAGATGTTATAGAAACTATGAAGATTTAACAATAATGATTGTGTTTTTCTCAAGCAAAACGGTAGGCTATATGTTGGTCAAACAAACATTGTGAAAGTTGATGTTTCTTTGGGGACCTTGGGTACAGTTTTCTTGCAAGAGATGTTTAGACTGAGCTGGTTGATTCTGTACTCAGATGTCTTGCATGTTGCGGTTTCATATTCGAGTTGAATACTTGAAAACATTACTTGAGCAAGTCGTGTAAATTATGATTGTCTTGGTTGTTAATGCAGTTGACTGATCTGGTAATGGATAACGGATCTGACTATCTTGGAATCCCTCGAGATGCGAAGAACGAACTCTTATTTGGACTTCACGAAGCCACTGCCATCGAGCTGCCGGATGATTGGGAGGGTGCAACACCTGTTCAGATAATGAAGCAGCTAGCCTCATCGTGGCGCATCGATCTGCAGCAGCTCATCAATTAGAGCCACTGGTTGTTTGCATGAGTTAAATTCATTTGTTCATTACCCCCGGTCTTTTTGTTTGCTCTATTGCAATTTTAGGAGTATAAATGATTAGAAATGACTTATGAGAGAATGGGAGCGGAGGAGAGAAGCTGTGTTGACATTGGATTGGTGATGTTGGGTGAATGATGTTGATATTGTTTTCCCTCTCTTTTATTCATAATTTGTGGAATCTTTTCTTGTCTTCTAGTCTTCTACTCAGCGCTTTTACAAGTTGTCAACGATGCAAATACTCAGTGTATTTTTTTTGAAGAATTTTCATCTCATTTAAAACCGCTGTGTATATGCCTGGCTAGATATATGGTGTACATTTGTATTATCTCTTGTCAGTTTGTGCTGATATGGCCAACCGTTTTGATTTATGGCTAAAAAGTACTGTTATTTGAGTTAATTAGATGATACATAATGGTTGATGATTAAAATATAATAATAGTATAGCAAGTTTGGATTTCAATACAAAATCTGTAGAAAATACAATGGTCTGGTGCAATGGACCGGTCAATGGTGTTGGGACTTGAGACCTAGTATCCTCAAGAACCCTCAGAAATTCCTTCCAGGGCAATGCGACAGAAAGCAGTTCAACATAATGCTTAAAAAGGTAAACTACAAATATCAATGCAAATAGCAGAACACTGACACAACATTACAGTTGCACAAATAATATTACAAACTAAATTGCACGTATGTTTCCCTAAACATGTAGAGATCTCAAACATGTTAGGCATTATACTTGCAGAATATGTTAAGTTTGGCTACGTCAAAGTACTACTCCCTCCGTTCCAAATTAATTGATTTAGGTTTGTCCAAATACAGATGTATCTATACTTATTTAGTGTTTAGATACATCCATATTTAGACATACCCAAGTCAATTAATTTGGAACGGATGGAGTAGTAGAAAAGGGGCGATGGCTGTGGGGGCGAGCTCATCTCCTTCCTCCTCCCGCCGTTGTTGGAACGCCCAATGCGCTGGTCAGAGACCGCGCGAGCGCCCGCGCAAGCTAGCCCTACCCCCAAGTCACGCCCTTTGAATTGTTGTTCCTCCTCGGCCGGTTGCACAATTTTACTCCCTTCGCAAATCGCAACCACAGGACAGGCAGTGGATTTGTTCTGATAATGCAAACAAGACAACTAGTTTAGTACCAATCAAAGACTTTACCGAAACCTGCTCGCAGTAAAATTAAGTTAGTTCTGAGAAATATCAGGGCAAATTACGTTGAACTAGTGATTATGAGTTTGAGTTTCGGTTTGCCTGAAAGTGTTCGTTTATAAAGAAGTAGGGTAGCTACTGGTAGTTGTTTGTTCGCTCTTTCCAGGTGTGGAGTAAAAGTTGGTGAATTCTGTAATAACTAGGAAACATGCCCGTGCATTGCAACGGGAGAAGAAAAAAATATCAAGATTCGGATGATAACATTTGTGTAATTAAAATTTTGTTGCAAGGTCTATCGACCCGTGTAATCCTACCCCTAGTTCGCCCTCCTTCTATTATCTCCTCCAATAGAGAACGAGTGGCGGCGAAGTCCCAAACAGAGTTGCACATGGCTAGCTATATTTAAGGTTAGTAACTCTTTCTTATTAAGTACCCTCAAAACAAACTCATGTATTCAGCAAAACCTGTGGTGTGAGTCCATGTTTCACTTGGGTGAAAATCACTTACAAATATTTAAAAGTTGCCAATCAAGGTTTGTATTTTAAATATATAGTAAACATGCCCGTGCGTTGCAACGGGATATATTTTTAGTTTTTTATAATCTGTTTTTATTTGATGCACTATTAATTTATAAAATTATTGTTTTATCTGTAATTTGTATTATCTTTACAATTAAATTTGTCTTCATTTTTAATCTATTAATGTGGATTTTTTTCGAAAGGATTTGATTTTGTTTTTCATTTTATCCTCCATTTCCTTTCTCGAGGGATGCTACATGTGCCTTTACATACCTGTGTTGCAGGACCTATCAGATTAGCACAATAACATCCTATAGAATGATCAGATTATTACCTGATATCGTCAATGCAGAATCCCAACATAAATGCTTTTGTCTGAAAACATGGGAGTCTGCTCTACATTCAGCATTGACGTGTATAGCTCTCGACCTCCTCTGTAGAGCCGGTGACCCTCAGAAGGTTAGGATAGTTCATCATTCAATTTTCTCGACATAGCCTTGCCTACAAAGTCAAGTAAAAGACATTAGTTTTGGAGATTTTGGTGGAATAGCACTGAATATGAGAGGCCAAGAGAGGTCAGCTCGATGATCAAGCATAGACTTCCTCATAATACCTAATACATCAGCGACTCGTGCCATATAGACGAGTATTGTAAACAAAAGGCTAGCAGCAACACCAACACACGCTGAACTCTGTAGGTAGGTTTACAGATTCAAACAAATAACATATATGAAACCAAGAAAGCGAGGATCGATTCGTTTTGCTGTCGGAGAAGAAACGCCATGCTAACCTGCAAAAACAATTCTGCATTGTTTTATTGACAAGTGCAAAAAGGAACATCATCAGAACATGGATAGCAAACAATTCAGGAAGCACATGCCTAGTATCTTATATGAAAGTAAAACATCATGTAAACTAAAAGAGAATTTTTTTTTGTCTCCTGTTAGGCTCCCATCCAACGCGCATACTACAAAATTAAAGTTAATCAAATATGGAGGAGGAGAAGAGGATTAGCTTGATGCGCTCGTCAGTGAACGGTTATGGCGTTGTTTTCGTGACGACAAGCTTAAGGCAGAGGAGAAGCACGCAGCGACCTCGTGGACACCGTGGCGTGGACACACGCCCACAACTTCTCGGAACTCCATGTAGGCTACGCGGCATAGCTCATCATCCCCTGCTCCTACCTCCACCAAATCGAGTGCGTGCGCCTTATGTGTGCGAACTTGGCGAGCAGGCGGCTGAGGCCTGAGGGCACATCGTCTAAGAAACATGGGCTGGTAGGCGGCGCGCCATGGAAGAGATGGGCTGGCAGGCGGCAGCATGTGAGACATAGTCGTTGCAAGCGGCGCTCCATGGGATCTCGGAAGCGCCATGATAATCCTCGACCTTGGACACTGCCGCCGGCAGCCCCATGACGCTGCACATGTTCCGCTCGTTTACGAAGCAATGAAGGAGATCGATGAATAATATTGTATTATTGTGTCACCCTCAGGGACTCGCGAGAGTTCTTCGCTGTTTAGAATCAGACATCGTAATCGTTCCTAGGCCATTAATGTGAGCGTATCCATGCGCCGCCGCCACCCTAACGGAGACGGAGGGCTGCCGGCGCCAAACGTGCGGGCCTCTCCCATGTTCAAATTGAGCATTGCTTCCCGATTCCTGCCATCCCAGATCGACCCTGGCTGTCTTTCCGCGCCGCTCGATTCCCGTCGCCGTCACCTCGGCTCGGCTCTTCCTCCATGGCATCCGTGCCATACTTCGATTTCTCCGTGCCCTGCTTCCTCTCGGGAGACGTATTTCTGGGAAGAGTTCGGCCTTGAATTAGAGTTCATCTTGAGATACGCACGATCGTGATCATGAGAGACAACGTAAGAAACGAAACAATAAACGTGAACCGTTTTGTTTTACTTACGGGTGGCACGGGTGGATAATATGTAAATTGGTGGGAGGGCAAAACCGGAAAGAAAAATGACGTACCACAAGAAATCTTAATGCTTTTATATCTCTTCTCTACTACTCCCTCCGTTCCAATTTAATTGACTTGCGTATGTCTAAATATGGATGTATCTAGACACTAAAATAAGTATATATACATCCGTATTTGGACAAACCCAAATCAATTAATTCGGAACGGAGGGAGTATATAATCTCTACTATATAATATGGCTACAGGTGATGGTTGGTACGTTTTTTAAATTTCCAATATTACCCCTGACTTGAGTCAAATTTACAGGCGTGCCACCACATAAGTTAACATAACGATTGGCATCGTTCCCCTTAAACACAGCCCGCTTCCTCTTTCCCTACCTCGAGCTCGTCGGCGCCGCCTGCTCGCCTCCCCTGCCTCCTCCAGCTCTCCAACCATGCCCCGTCCCTTGCATCGATCTCGTCGACGCCGCTATATAATTCCCTGCCTCAAGCCCGCCGGCGCCGCCCTCCAACCACTGCATCGAGCTTTCCGGGCCGCTGCTACCCTGCCTTGCGCTCAACCGGCTCTCGCATACCCAATCCCTCTTGGAGCTCGTCCGCCGCTTTCCATGTGGACCTGGAGCACCTCCGCCGCAGGCCCTATTCGTCGAGGTCAGACCCGTGTAGACGAGCGAGCAAAAAAGGCGGCGGATTTGGCAATGTTGACGGCCAAGCGCGGACTGTGACGTGGACTCGGGCTGCCCAGCAGCGGCCGAGCTTGAAGCGTCGTGGGGGCTCGATCTACTCCCTGGCGCCGGCATCGCAGGAGCGGATGCGAGTTTGGCGGCCCCGGCCACGGCGTCGCAGGGGCGGATACGAGTTACGTTGCGTCTTGCGGGGGCAGTCATGACGACAAGGACGCCATAGGCGGTTGCAGATTCGGTATCAGGCAGCCACAGATATCCCCTACCTCGAGAAGGTGCCATGGATTTCTAGCTGATGCCGCCCGTCCGTCCTTGCCATGCCTCCGCCGTCTACTTCAAGCTATAGTATCTTTACCCAAACTAGAGTCATTGCATTCCTTATCTCTGTGGACTCCGGAGTCGACCGTCGCCATCGCCGTGACGGCCTCGGGGTAGGGGAGCAGCGGCGCTGGACCTAGATCAGGGAGCTAGATCCTTGGCGGTGACAGGTGACGTCAGGGCTGGGGGAAGCTCCGGATCCCAGGGCTCTGATCTCGTGCGTGGCCGGCGGCGCGGCCATCCTCTGCATCCCGCGCGGCTGCCGGCGGCCCCGCCCATACTCTGCATCCCGCACGGCTCCGGTTGGGGAATTCAGCCATTTGGGCAATTCAGAGTTTCTGTACAAGCTACGAGCTAAACTGGGTTAAGTGATGTGTAACGAGTTAGGTTCACTGCTATGTTTGCCATCCATTTAACAGAAAATTGGCCAATGAGGCCTAATATATTGACTCTCTGAATTAAGATGTAGATTGATCTGTATGTCAGTATGTGTTGCTGTGTTGCTGCTGTTTTCGCTTTTGTTTGGAATCTGTGGTACTGTTAATTACATCGTCAAAATCCGTTCTCCTTCTCCTTTGATTGATGTTATGTAAAGAAAAGAGCCAGGTGCGTTGACGCACTTAGAGCGATAGGTACACAGGCGCACGCTCCTGCCACTTTAAGTTGATTGCCACAGCGAACATTGCAGCTTGCAGTGCCATTTGGTTATTTTATAATATTTTCCTTTTTTCCTCTACAGAATATTCGAGTGCCGAGAAGACAAAAAGTTGGCATCAATGGTGAGCCCCTTCTGTACAATAACTGATGCAAATCTAGATGAGATAGATTAATCCTTGTTGGTCGCATTTTTGTACTGAATGCGTAGGCCATATCTTTTTTGTGTCCTGATATACTATATGGATCAATTGAAGCAGTTTAAGTATTATCTTATAAGGTCTTCGGAACATACCTTTAGTCTTAGTTCGGTGATATGATCAGACCAGGCACATAGGTGAGTACGTTCTGTTTCTGTCGAGTTGCATGAAGAATTGTTGTGCAAGAGATGACTGACATATCTTTTGTTTGTGCATTGTGTGATAGAGGCCTCCTGAGTTTCATGAGTATATTTTTAGCTTAAGATAACTGTTAAGATATAATCGCTTCTCTCTGATAACTTGAAGCACAATTATTCATGTCATTTGGTTAGTTAGTTAATCGATACCTCCATATATGTTGGTGTTTTCTGGGTTAATGTCGCTTCCTTGCATGTTCAACTGTTTTGCTCTATAGTTTTGTCAAATTCTCTTTTCACTTTACTGTCAGTTTGAACTTTTATTGTGTGAGAATGTTCTACACACAAATTTTCCTACCAGTCGTTAGTTAAGATTTGATGGATGATTTTTTTACCCGTAGCAACGCACGGGTATGTTTGCTAGTATCGCTAACTGTGTCCGTGGTACGTCATGCCTATTTTGCAATTTGACCCCTCAGAAACCGGGTTATCAACCCGCAGTACATAACTTATATAGCCTGAAACGTTATTTTCCCTGGACAACACATCGATCTCCTCCGCACCTCACGCACGGAACTCCGTCGCGCCTCGCGACTCTGGCGCTTGCGTGCCCGGTCGAATTGCAGGCGCAAGGACGGCGCAGCCCTGCATCTTGCTCTTGAGGCCGAGGGAGAAGCAACGGCGTGGGAGCAGGTCGTCTCGCTTGCGTGGTGCCATGCGGCGGCACTCCCCGGCCAGTGGCGCGCAACGATCGCCCTCGCAGAGTGCGGCCACCACCACAACTCGCCCTCAGATGCCTCCCTAGCTTCCCATGGCGGCGTTGGTGCCGGTGGAACTTGGCGAGCATGAAAGGGGCGAGGACCTGATTCCCGCATCTCTCCCTTCCTCTCAGACCATACGGATCCTCCCCGAATCGTTCTCTCACTTTGGTGGCTGAAGGCAGCGAGCATGGTATCGGCGGACGGCGTCGAGCTGGATGCAGTTCTGGACATGTCGAAGATAAGAGCGGAGTCGCTCAAGCCGGTGATCCACTATGCTGACATCGATTCTGATTGTGCAAGCTGAACCTGAGCATCATGTGGACAACAATGCTGCGTACAAGTAACTCCGTACAAGTTAAGCCAGGTTGAATTCATCACAGAATCCCAATAAGTCCATTGATCTATTACATCTCATCAAGGAAAAGAAAGTATGGAGCGGAGGGGCTCCATTGGGGCTGGTATGCGACTCTGCATCGCATTCAGTGGCACAATGATTCAGTCGTGAAGAGAACTGATGCAATGTTCTTATGATAGATAAGGGGGTTTTAAGCAACTGCAACTCTGGTATACTATCTGAACGTGTAGTTTTCATTGGTTTTACTGTCAAAATGAGGTCAAAGTGAGGCAGAAAGATGGATTTTAAGATAGTGACCTCACTCATACCAAATTTGGATGAACCTAGAGAG
The DNA here is from genome assembly GCA_947311845.1 of Poa pratensis. NCBI lineage: Eukaryota > Viridiplantae > Streptophyta > Magnoliopsida > Poales > Poaceae > Poa > Poa pratensis. The sequence continues at coordinate 110,304,890 of CAMZMU010000107.1, read as the reverse complement.
ATATTCTGTGTGAAAAATAAATCATGAAAATATTTATTAGCCCGTAGCAACGCACGGGTATTTTGCTAGTAGGTATAATAGATATAGATCTCTGACCTTTTCTGGATCATGTCAATGAAATCAGGGGCCGTGCACTGCAATGATATATTTTTCTTTTTTTGACGAAAAAACAGTCAAGGCTGCTGTTTCCTTGATAATACAAGGAGAAAACAGAGTACAAGCACTCAGACCCACGAACAAAAACAGAGTAAAGAAGAACAAAGTCTATGCATTCGAACGTCCTGCAGATCGCCATAGGATGCTCTACATTGCTACGTCGTTCCCTACATTGCTTCCTCTGCTACGTCGTTCTTGAATTCTGCTTCCTCTTTTCTAGCTTTGCGTCTCTTGCCCTGGAGGAATTCCGTGAGCACACGTAGCGCAACGTCGGCATCCTCGCTCCGCAGCAGCATCTCGGACACCTCGGCCGGCGTCACCTCCACCGATGCAAGCAGCTCCTGTATCTTCGGGAACAGAAGGTGGTCGTCGACGAGGTGGTAGTTCCGGGCCAACGTCTTGAACGCCTCCCAGCAGCAGAAGCCCATGTAGATGTGCATGTCCATTCGCCCCGGCCGCAGCAGCGCCGGATCGAGGCGGTCCTTGTAGTTGGTGGTGAAGACGATGATCCGCTCCTCGCCGCTCGTCGACCACAGCCCGTCGATAAAGTTCAGGAGCCCGGACAGCGTTATACTCTGCTGCTGGCGAGCTCCCGTGTGGTCAGCTTTGCCGGGTGGGAACTCGTCGTCCGAGGAGTCCGAGGAATCGCCGGCGTCCGCGGGCACCGGCATCTTGGGGTCTTCCCTCGACTTGGCATCGAAGCAGCAATCGATGTCCTCGATGACGAGGATTGATTTGTTGGGCATGGCGATAAGCAGCCTCTGGAGCGCCGAGTTGAGGCGTACCTCGGAGAGGTCGAGGTCGTAGAGGTTGAACCGGAGGTAGTTGGCCATGGCGGCGACGAGGCTGGACTTGCCTGTCCCAGGTGGGCCATCGGCCATGGAGGAGGTACCCGCGCTTCCAAGCCCTGCCAATCCGCCGGTAGTACTCCTTCCGCTTCAGGAAACGGTCGAGGTCGTCGACGACGGCCCGCTTCAGTGCCGGGTCCATGGCGAGCGTGTCGAACGTGGCAGGGTGGTGGTGGTTGATGCCGTGCCATGACCACCCCTCGTTCATGAAGATCTTGAGCGCGCGGTCCCGCCGCTGCAGCTGCTCCGCAGTGGACATGATGAAGGGCACGTACCGCTCCAGCGCCGTGTCCGTGTGGTCGGCGTCAAAGCTGAGCTCCAGGGTCTCGCGTGGGGTCCGATGGCCCTTACTCTTCTTGCCGCCGTCGTCGCCGCCGGACTCGATGGACGTCCACGTGAACTCGACGCCGTCGAAGGCGTCGGTGGTGGAGCCCCCGTCGTCCAGGCACAGGAGCGTGCTCCAGCTGCTGCTCCCGTCGGGCTCCTTGTGCCGGGAGCGCGCGAGGCAGAGGCGGCGCATGGCGCGCGGGTCGATCTTGGTGGCCAGGTACGTGCGCGCCGCTTCGAAGAGGTGGTTCTCGCTGTAGCCGCCGTCGAAGTGGCGGCGGATCACGATGGTGTGTCGCTCCTTGTCGCCGGAGCCGAGGCGGGCGCGCACGAGCGCCGCGCCCCAGCGCACCGCGGCGCGCAGCTCCTCGGGGAGGAGCTCCCTCGCCATGCCGCGCGCCAGCATGGCGTACGCGGCCACCGATGCCGCCGTGGCCAGCGCCTTCTTGTACGTGTCCACCACCCTCCCGCCTCCTCCTTCCGCGGCCCCGGCCATGGAGGTCAGTGGCAACTGATCCATGGCTCTGCTCTCACACCAGTGTGCTCCACGCTTCACAAGTGCAGTGCTCGATCTAGTGCTCAGTTCCAGTTATAATCGACGAAGTTGTACCACCGCGTCGACGCAGTTTCCTGGAAGGTCCCATAAAGGCTAATGGCTTAGCAGTTGACTCCATTAGCAGGTCTTCTCTGCTTGGTACGCCAATAATTCTTCACCTCGTGTTGCCTTCATTTCGTTGTGATTTTTTTTAAAATCACTTCTCTTTTTACCTCTTTTCTGCGAGGCTGCACGTGCATGCGATACGAGGAAGAAGGAATCTCGAGTTGGACTGTGAGAGGTCGCACAGCGTGGTGTCCATGTCGGATGTTCGGTCATGTCTTTCGGCCTCGTACGATCGAATCAGAGTTGTCTAGCAATATTCGAACTCTAACTCTAGTGTGTCACCACGCACAAGGACCAGGGATTTAATTAGGTCGTCCCGGTAAAAGCCGTGAAGTTCATGACACAACCCGGAAGTTGGAGGATAAATCGAAGAAGAGAAGAAGAAATAGGATGGAAGAAGAGGAGGAGATTCAAAGAAAATGGGGAGGATGGAAGAAGAGAAGAGGAGTTTCACAGAAAAAAAAAGATGAGAATGGAGTTCATCCACGTTGACGTCTTGAAGACGATTACAAAACCAAGATGGACGTAATTCAAACAAAAATGTAGAAGATGAAGAAACGTATCATCAAAAAGGAGATGCATTTCCATTATACACCGGGAGCTATAGTGGTTTTAGTGATAATTATAAACACATGGTTTCACGACGAGCACAACCTACATCGTCGGAGCTGCTTCTCACTGGCCCCGCCAGGTTCGTCTGCCACAAAGCGAAGGATGGGGAAGTTAACGAGGGCGAGGACGACGATCCCATCCTCGTGTAGCTCCTAAGAGCATCTCCAACAGGCGCGCAACGCGCCGGCGCTGTATAATTTTTTTGCCGCGCCGAAATCGACGTTTGGCGTGCCGCGCGCAGTTTTCGCTTTAGCGGGCGTCGATGCCGCGCTTCACCAGGCACGCTAGAATGCAGCGCGCGAGCTCAGCGGGGCAGCAAATATGTGACAAAGGAAATATGACATATGAATGAAATGAAACAATCTTCAACCACAAATTATGATGAACAAAATAGCATACTTCAAATTGATGGCATAGTTCAACTTCATCAAATTACAACCAAGTTCACCACAAAATAGTTCACACAACCAAGTTCATCAAATTAAAATGATCAAATGAAACATCATGCTTCATTTTGTTCCTCCTCCTCCTCCTCCTCTTCCTCTTCCTTTTCGTCAAGATCTTCAAGAGCTCCATCGACTCCATCATCGAGTCGCACGGTGTTCCCACTATCTCCAAGAGCACCATCCGAAGAAACGGGAGGCACGACGGAACCATTGCCTCCCATGCCAACCGGTGGTGCACTCATGGCACCAATGCCTCCATATGCTCCCATGCCTCCTCCCATGCCTCCCAAGAGAGAACCAAAAGTCATGCCTCCTCCCATGCCTCCCATGGTAGCACCAACACCTCCTCCCATGCCTCCCATAGAAGTAGCAAAGCCTCCCATGGAAGCACCAATTCCTCCCATGCCTCCCATGGATGTACCAACACCTCCATAGCCTCCTCCCATGCCTCCCATGGAAGCACCAACCCCTCCCATGCCTCCCATGGAAGCACCAACCCCTCCATAGCCTCCTCCCATGGAAGCACCCATGCCTCCCATGGAAGCACCCATGCCTCCCATCATGCCTCCTCCAATGCCTCCTCCATTGCCTCCTCCCATGCCTCCCATCATGCCTCCCATCATGCCTCCCATGCCTCCCATGGCTCCTCCAATGCCCATCATTTTCTTTTTCATCAATAGTTGATCACGGCAAAGGTTGACATACTCCTTTTGCCTCTCATCTAGGCGAGATGTGTCCATAAAGAAGAGATACTTCTCATGTTCCAAGAGTCTAGGTTGTTCCTCCATTTCAATTTTCTTCTCCTCCAATGCAATCTTCCTCTCCTCCACCGCCACCCTTCTAGCCTCGGTATCCTCGTGCTTGAGCCGTGCCAACTTCCTATCCTCGGCCGCTTCCTTTCGTGCCTTCACCATTTCCACCATATGCTTCGTTAGCTCATCTTCTCCTCCTTTCTTCTTGGCCTCTTTTGCCGCTTTACCTCCCGTTGGCCTTTTAGGATTGGCGTAGGAAACCGAGTTTGGGGTCGGGCTTCTCCTTGGGTTGGCGTCGTCGCTATCTCCATCTTCATCACCAAGCAACACCCCATCTACGGTTGGAAAGTTAATCCCATCCAAGCGATCACGCCTCTTCCATTTCTCTTCATCCTTCAACACTTCATAGCAATGAGTCAAAACAAATGGTCTCCCTTTCTTTACGCCTCCCTTCTTGTTCTTCTTATCCTCACCACGAAACAAGTTTTGTGCAATATTGAGCTACAAGGAGAAGAGAACAAGTTAGCAAAACATAAAATAGAAGATAGCAAAGAGGTTCACACAAGTAAATGTCGCTTACCCTATCAATATCATTTGTTCCACTTGGGTTTAGGGCATCCACCGCCGTCATTGTCGCGGTCCACCTTTGACATTCCGAGTTTATCAAGGACCACCGAGACCGAAGAGACCTATTGCTACGCTCAATTCCACTCTTGTTGTGTGTGTTGTAGTACATCATCATCCTATCCCAATATGCGCTTAGTGATTGGTCCGTCGCAATGGCGGCATCCAAAGACACATTCAACCATGTGTTGCATATCAAAACATCATCTTGGACGGTGTAGTTAGCCATCCTTCCTCTTGGCGCCTCCATCAAACCCTCACCTTCGTCATCCATGTCTTCATACTCGTGATCGTTCTCATGTACTTCATTGGTTTGAGACCAATGAGAACTTTGAGAGACAACACCCATTTGTGTCAAAAAATCATCATTGTTGGGGCTAGAAAGGAATGAGAACTATTCAACTAAAACATCTTTGCACATTTGTTTACAATGAACAACAAAAAGAAAGGAAAATCATACTTGGGCATTCCGTCGAACACGTCGGTGGCATCGGCGCCTGCGTCGGCTCCCGGTGCAAAGAACGCCGTGTGCCCATCGGCGGCCGGCGCAACGAACGGTGGCGGCGGAGGAGGAGGAGGCGGAGGAGCAGGCGCACCTTGCGGCACGGCCGTCGATTGCTTCGCGCGCTTGGGCGCAGCCACCTTCCTCCCCTTGGCCGCCGCCGGCGGAGGTCGCTTGGTGACGGCTTTGCGCGGCTTCGCAGCCGGCGGAGCGCCGACAGGGTTCGCCCGTGGCGGCATGAAGAGCCCCCGTGCGATTCCGACGGCCGGAGTTGGTGCGGCGCCGCCGGCGGAGGGGGTCAATCCAGCGCTAGGGTTTGCGGCAGCGCCGACGGTCGAGGCATCGCGGCTGTAGGGAGGGGTCGGTGGAATGTCCGAGCGGCCGTCCATCGCCGAAATTTGGCCGGCGGCGGCGCGGGAGAGGGGCGGGCGGGGCGAGGGCGCGAGCGCGGGAGGGTTCAGATTGGCGGTTGGTAGCTCGCGCCAGATTTGGTGTCGTCCCGCGCGCTGTAGTCGCCGCCCCAAATTTGGGGCCAAATCTACCGCTTGACAGCGCGCGCTGGACGTTTTTTTAGCGCGCGCGGGTTTTTACCGCTGCCGCTGGAGCACTGGATTTCGCTCCGCGCGCGCTAAAAAGTCGTTATTTCCAGCGCGCGGTCCAAATAGGGCGGCTGTTGGAGATGCTCTAAGGAGTTGAAGCACACGCTCATCCAGGATGAGGTTAGGAGTTGGGACGACTGCGTACGTCACGAAGCCCAGTTGAATGAGCCATGGTGCGTGGAATGGAGCCAGACCCCGAAGCAACAACATGCTCATCCCCCCGTCGAGCTCTACAACCAGTCATGGTACTGGAGTGCCCCTCTCCCTGAGCTGCTGCCATCGCCGCCGCCATAGGAGCAGCCGCCTACGCTGCTAACCCTTGGACAACTTCGTCGTACATCGACCTTCATGATGACGATAACGAGTAGGCACCCGCGTTGAGCCGCTATTACCTATGTTTTTTATTTATTTTGAGTTATTGTAAAAATGCCGTTTGTGCCCACCCCTTATATGGAAACCAAAATAGGTCTGTTTTAGCCCTGCTATCTATATGTGAATGCATTGTTTTTTTAATGAGACGACATCGTTGGGTCACTATGTGGGCCGACTGCCACACGCGTGACATTTACTCGTCTGGGTGGTCAAAACACATGTTCAGATACCTCTCCCCCCGTGTCGCGACCAGGCGACACCGGGGGCGTCCCACGCGCCGCCGCCAGCCCGCCCTCCTTCTGCGCCTCCTCGCCGCTGCTGCCGCCGTCCGGCGCGCCGCGGCAGTGGCGGCCTCCCCGCCGCTACACAACTGGTGGGCGGGGGTGGTCTCTTCTCTTCTCGCGCGGCGCTTGCTGGATCCGGCTGGGACGGGTTTGGCGAGCCGCCGGCGCTGGCAGGCTGACATGGGCCTACCTTTCGGGTGTCCCACTATGAGATACCTGGTGCACGCCAAGACTGGGACCCAGCATGCGGCCTACTAGAAGATGATGACAAAGGCCCACCTGACGGCCCAACAAAGCCCAACAAACTACAACTTGGAGTACAAGACAAGAACCTCATGTAAACCCTACCTGGCTCCCTTTATAAAGCCAGGCAGGGGCACCCCATACATCAGAGCCATACGAGACATGCAATAGGCATACACGCCATAGCATAGCGAGACCACGTCTCTCATCGCCCTCGCGGCCACCATGTAATATCATCATCATCTATACAGATCAGACAAGCAGGATGTAGGTCTTTACCTCACAATGAGGGGCCGAACCTGGGTAAATCCTTACTTGTCAGCCGTCTGGAACTACCAGCGCGCCATCTTCTCCCTCTCAATCAACCCGGGGTACTCGACCCTGGAACTTGCCGAGGTGATCCCTCGTCAATTGGCGCCGTCTATGGGAAGAACGCGCGCTGGATTCATGGTTTCGGCGGCTCCAATCTTCATCAGCAACGACACGTTCGACTTCATCATTAAACTGCTGCGGCGGCGGCGTTCGTGTGCGCAGCTTCTGCGATCCAATCTGCCAATTGACAAGGGATCACCTCGGCAAGTCCCAGGGTCGAGTACCCCGAGTTGATTGAGAGGGAGAAGATGGCGCGCCGGTAGTTCCGTCGGCTGACAAGCGAGGATTTACCCAGGTTCGGCCCCTCATGGTGAGGTAAAGACCTACATCCTGCTTGTCTGATCTTGTATTGATGATGATATGAGGTTACATGGTGGCCGCGAGGGCGATGGTGTGAGACGTGGTCTCGCTATGCTATGGCGTGTATGTTGTGCCGTATGTAGCCCTGTCTATGGGGTGCCCCTGCCTGGCTTTATAAAGGGAGCCAGGTAGGATTTACAAGAGTTCTTGTCTTGTACTCCAAGTTGTAGTTTGTTGGGCTTCATGGGCCTCCAGGTGCTGGGCTGCATCGGGTGCGCCAACGGTCGGGTGCCTAGAGGGTATGCCCACGTCACAGGCCGGAGCGGCGGCTCCGGGGACGCCGGACTTAGGCGTAGTGGCGGATCCAGGGCTCTCGCGCCCGGATCTGGAGGGGCCGGGTCCTGCCTGGCCGTGAGGACGGCAGGCTGGGGTCGGCGGCGGTTGGGGCACTGGGGGCGACGACGCTGAGGCTCTGCCGGCCAGTTGGTCGGGGCTACAGGGCGATGACGCGCAGGGTGGACTCAGGCCAGGGGCGCGGGAGGCTTGCAGGGTCGTGGCTCTCCGTTGATCTGGTGGTGCGGATGGCGGCTCTGAGGGGTTCGTGCGGGGGAGGTATTTGCCTACCGCCGGTGTGGTACGCGGGTGGTCGATCTGGTGGTGGTGTTGCTTGGCTGATCCGGGTGAAAGCTTGTCTCCGAGGGCCGGAGCCGGTGATGGCGACTCCTTGCGGGTTGTCCCCTTTTTGAAGGCATCGCCGAGGTGAAGCGTGCACCACCTCCGCTATCTCCAGGGGAAACCCTTGATCCGTGGATCGGATGGTGTCGGCGTCGTCTCCCCCTTGGGGGCATCATTCTTGGAGGAGTGCTTCGGTCGAGGCACCAGTGGTTGGCGGTGGGGTGCTTTCGTGGCGCTGTGATTTGTGTGGCAACGATAACTGTGGTGAGCGGAGCCGAGTCGCGGCATGTCCTTCGCCACCGACACTCCGTGCTGCGTCCCGCTGTGAAGCTGTGAAGTCGGAGCTGCGTGTCCATGGGCGGCAGGCTAGCAACGATGACACGTTTTCTACAGTGGCCTCGCGGATTCTGTCGATGCAAGGTGTGCATTTCTCCGGTGAAGCTCTTCGTCAAAGTCGGAGCTGCCTCTTCTTCGACGCTTTGGATCGACTGTTTGGTATAGGCCGACATGGTTCCCGGCGTCGGCTACGGCGAGGGTTTCGTGTTTGGTCGTCGAAGGTGAAGTCGGAATCGCTTGCTCGGGGAGGAGTGACGACGATGACGCTCGGTGATGACCTCGATGATGTTTTTCTCCTCGGCGGCGTGTGTGTTTCATGTGGGTAGCCAGGTCGGCCGGGTTTGCCTAATGTGGTGTTTCCATGACCGCATTGGTGCACTTGTAATGGTTTTCGGCCGGTTCCCCGCAAATGAACCGGTCAACTACCACTCCTCCTTTATTAATGAAATGAGGCAAATCTTTTGCCTTTTTCCGTTAAAAAAATTATCCGTCTGCAAACCCAAACGAACAAAACATACACAGAAATGTGTGTGTCCATTTGAATCGGCGTGTTGGAGTTGCCCTTAGCATATGCTGGTTCCCGCCACACCGATCTGTCAAACAAGAACCGGCACTCGCTTTCTTTTCTTTTCAAATAGAAGAGTCTGATTTTGAATTAATAAAAATCTAATGACATGATGGCGCTCAAAACTACATATATAGCACAAAACACAACAACTAGACTGCAAAAGATACGAGAAACAAGCAAATTTAAAGAAAACACTAAACAAAGAAAGTTCGTTGTCTAGAAATCATTGTCTTGCCATGGCAATACACATGCATTTTGCTAGCATTTGTAGATGTAACCAATGTTGATAAATAAAGTCAAACATGTGTTGTCGTACATCAAAGAAACCAATGTGACCCACTTGACCCACGGATCACCGTCCTAATCCATACCTTCTCCGTTCAGATTTTGATGACTATAAAAACGAATTATGTGAGTCATGTAAGTCCGGACGGACAAAATAGTTCATTTCTTACCTAGAAATTTACTTTGGCTTCCGGGTGCCTACGCTCCTGCTATTTTTTTCAAATTTAAAAATATAAAAACTCTTCAATAAAAGTGAAAAACTTGGCACGCACATATACAAGTTTTCAAGTTTCGTGCAAAATTTCGGGAGGAAATAGCACTTTCTATGGCCTGCGGAAAAAAAAAGTGGTCGAATTGAGATTTAAAAATACAATTTTTAAAGTACAGATTTTGTCTTTTTTACATAGATCAAGGAAAGTGTTATTTCCTCTGGAAATTTTGACGAATGTTGAACTCCTATATATGCTGTGTACAAGCTTTTTTCAGAATTTTTGAAAATATTTTCATATTTTTTAACTTTAAAACAAATAACAGGAGTATATACACCCGGGAGCCAAAACACCTCCTAAAAGAAAAGAAAAACAAATCACTTAATTTCCTTCCCAACTGCCAATCAATCATGAACTGATGAACAACCCTCCACCGAAAGAAAAGTAGAGATCGACCCCAAAACGGGTTCTGGAATAGCAGACAAATACCTTGTGCGCATCTAAAAAAAATCATCGTTCAGGACTCCAGCCAACGTTGCCCCTGCCTCCCCTAACCCGCCCGAACTCGATCTCCACCCTGACCTGCAGCTCCTCCCTTCCTCTCGTCGAGAAATCTCCGGTATCCCGAGGTGAGCGCGACCTTATACGGTCTTCTGATTCGGTGTTCTGTCGCTTCTCGCTGCCGTGAGCTCTCTACTTTGTTCAATCGGGGCGGGGGAAATCGGTCATCGATCCGTTCTTGGGATCCACGGCATCAGTCGAAATCCTTGGCGGTGCCTGGTTCGCTCTAGGGGTATGCTTCCGCTTGTTCTTGGTGAATGCGGATAGTGGTAGATTTGCGCGGAACCGTTCTTGAGCTGTTCGGTAAGGGCCTGTATTCACTAGAATAGGAGTCGAAGGTTGCTTTTCAGGGCGAAACACGAGCTGTTCGATGAATTGTCTTTATGTGTGTTCTTCTACTCTAGCGCATGCGCATCATCACCCGTACGAATTGCAATGTCATTCAGTTTATTCTGTCTGGTTTGCCCAACAATGGCAAAATATTAGTTTACTTTAGCAGATGAAACCAGAGATTGAATGTCTCGGAGATGCTTATAATCTGTTGTGGTTGCATTTCTTATATCGCCTGCATTTGCAATATGTTTTTTTGTTCAACCGTGAGCATCCTGGTTTACAATTGCGAGTGAATTAAGTAAAATCCAATACTAACAACTTTAGACTTAACTTGTGCAAACAACTTTAGTCTTAACTTTATGTACTCGCAGTCAGTATCTTAGAAGTCCAGATAAAGTTCTGACATATTCCCACCAAATGTCTTATGTTCAGTGTTTTGGCTTGTATGTTAAAATTTCAATTAAGATTCCAGATAAGTTGCGATCCACTACCATTTTGTGCTTATATGCCCATGCTGGCAGTTTTGAGACACCAAAGGAGTCTACCTTTCTTGCCTGCTGGTGTGCTCTGGAAATTGGGGCATGGTGGTGTACAAATTGAAATTAGCATATGGCTGGTTATGTTTGCTTCTAGTTACATAAATATGTTCTTCTGCTACACACTGAAAAGTAAGCCTCCCAATGGGTGAATGTATTCGTTATATTATTAGCTAGATTGTAACGTGTTTTTGACTTCTGCGCCGCCTTCCTCTATTGTCTTTGTCGCATCTAATTTTGAGGTTTGCTGTTTTGTCAGGTTTTTATGCATGGCAGATCAAAAGGTTGTTGAAGGCTCATCTATGGCGGATGAATGCGATTTGATGTCTCTGACTTCACCAGCATACACTTTTCCACTATTCGAAAGAGGTTTTGATTCAGTTTATGTGCCTACATATGGGAATGTGAGTAATAATCAGCAAGGTCCATTTCCTGGATTATTTACTTCAGAGGACTTTGTGTTCCCTCCAAGCGAGCATGAGAATTTGCCAATAGAATCTAAGCTTAATGGGTTGAATACTAACACAGAAGGTACCTGTGTTGGGAATTTCGTTGAGGATTGTAATGAACCACACCAAGTAGTTGATGACAATCCACACCAAGAAGTTGATGACAAAACACGCCAAAAAGTGGATGACAAACCACAACGACAAGGTGATGACAACGGTGGTGAAAATCTGTTTGTCAGCAGTGACTTACTGTCCGCTAATGAAACTACTAGCTCTGAGTCGGAACTGTCTGATATACATGCTGATCAAGAAAAAACCATCATGTCCAGCAAGTCTGATCTTCCTTGTGAAGGATGGTGGCAAAGGAAATCGACACGCTATTTCACCGTATAAAGGGGGTGACTACAGTCTCCATTGTGGCAGCTGGTGCTTTGGTGGGCTTTGTCATAATGGGTCAGAGATGGCAGCAGGACAGACTGTACCTGCATCAATTTCAGTTCAGCGTCAGTGGTGAGGTACGCCATCTGACTATATTCTCTGAAGCTTTTTTGCTCCTGGTGCTTTCAACAAATCTGTATTGCTCATTTTTCCTATGTTTTATTTTTATTTTGAGATCTTGATAAACCATACCAAATAGTCCCCCTTCGTTCCTAAATATAAGATGATTTAGCTTTTTTCAGATTCACATGTATGTAGACATGTTTTAGTTTGTATGTTCATGCATTGCAGTCTTATATTTAGGAACGCATGGAGTATGTACTATCCCTCATCTCATATACATGCTATGGCCTGTAACATTCAAAATATGCGATAATAAGGCGCTTAGCCAGGTGGGACTGTTTCTTATGAGAGCGGCGTTTTGCATGCACCCTTATCCAAAATGCATTTCTAAATGTCAACCAAAAAACGCGACGTGCATAATTGTTGCTAGTTAAGATTTTTATGTCGGCGTATAGAATGTGAAGATGAGTTTTGAACTTTTGAAATATGTTTTGTCGCTAAGGGGAGCATATGCACTTCTTTCCTTGTTATTGTTCCCATCTATTAGAGATTCTATCCCTGAAACTAGAGGGACATGCATCCGTATTTTCATTATGAATGAAAGGATAAACAAGACCAATTGGTAAACACACGCTAAGCCGCCAAGTAGAAACCACTCGGCAATCCTGTCATTATCAATAAGTTTTTTTAAGTTATTAAGACACTTCATTTACAAAGAAGACCTACTCCTATCCGGGAAATATATTCTTTTGATAATTTGATCCTGTTTTTGTAAGAATTGTTCCACTTGGGCATATCCTCTATGAAATAATGCTAGCTTATTTTAACGAGGACGTTGATTAGATCAGTTCTTCTTGTTGGAGATGCATTGAGGGTGCATCTATTGCATCAAGTATTCAAGCTGTTATTTAGTGGTTTTAGTGTTTTGAGTTGAAGCAAATCAGTTTTATGTTCTGGTAAATGTATGCCCTCTTATAGTTAACTCTGTTGGCAGAGCATGAACCGAATGATGGGACCATTCAGCCGTTTGAAGGATGGGCTACCAGGGAGCCAGCAGCTAAGGTCCATGCTGCCCACTCGTGTATTCCCTCAGCAGCAGATACGCGCTTGAACAGGTGGCAAAATTTGATGGCAGGAGGGCTATTTTGATATATGATTTATGTTTCTGTGATGTGATTTGATATGGCAAATTCTTTCTTGTATTAATATTATTAACACCTTTTGAATTTATCCTCGTGTAAATTTCTGGTCAAGGTTTTCATGTTAGGTAGGAGAACACGATTATGTACCTAAAATTGTACATATCCGCAAGAGCAACGCATATATGAACCAGCCAGCATGCAGATCTATGGTAATAGTGGATTTTTTTTTTTGAGAAACACAGTACAACGCAGACGTTCACATACACGTGCATACACTCACCCCTATGAGCACCTCCGAAAGACTGAGCTGGCGGTTGGGTCTTGAGATTGACGAAGTCACCACGGGCACCTCGCTGTCGACGGGAACGTCGCCTCCCACTGAAAGAATATTCCGCCTAAATGGGCTGGGGGGTACAACCACCCTCCTAACCATCTTGCCACAGGCAAGTTCTCGGATATTTACTTTTTTGTTGCTGATAGACCTGTGATTCTCTGTACCAAAGTCGACGTGTAGTTGGCATTGTCTTGCTTTTCATCATCGGCTAGGTGGTGCATGGCCCTGGGCCGGCGTGGACGTCCGGGGTGGTGGCTCCGGTTCTCGCCTCGGCCGTGTTGCGTTGAGATTTGTGGGTGGTGGCTTTGGTGGTTTAGGTGATGGGCTGTTTGGTTGCTAGACTTGTCTAGAAGGTGGCCTTGAGTCCGGTGTGTGGGTGGTGGTTTTGCTCGCTTGCGCGATGGGCAATTTGGTTGCCGACTCGTCTGGAATGCGGCCTTGAGGCCAGTGTGTTGCGCTTTTTTGTTCTATCGGTTTTCAGCCAGTTTTAATTATAAATTGGTCAACTCTTTTCTTCTAAAGAAAAATCTTTTGATTCTTTAAAAAAACAGTTTACAAGTTTATGTTCTGGAACATGCCGCTCAACATTATATGCCACTTCCACGATTCGTTGGAGGATCTTGTAAGCCCCCAAACAAACGAAAAGCTAGTTTCTATTTTCCTCTAGCTTCACAGACTTCTAGACTTTTGAATATATAGTAGTCTGCATGTTGTTGCTTCACGAGGTTGGCGTCAATGCACCAAGTTCCTCTTATTAAGAACTTAGTCAATCGATTAATTTTATTCTTATTCTTACATTATTTTAATAAATAAAAATGGGCGCATGTCGGTTGCTCCATGACCATGAGACGATCAACCTCGCAAAGGACGAGCTATTTGAATGGAGAGTTTGTAGTGTAGGCCCCCGACAACAAAGGCTTGAATGGCGAGGCCGAATAAGCCCAATACGTGTCCATGCGACCAAGCTGGGCCTGCAGCCCACGACAGGTAAAGAGAGTGTGGGGAGAGAATCAGAGAAGTCGCCGCCGGTGAGAGTCAAGCCGATCAGGCGAGGTACACCACAACCGCCGGCGGAAAGGAGGATCCGGGAGAGGCATGGATGACTTCTACGTCACCATCCCGTACGGCCTGGTCGTCCTCGGAGGCGGCGTCGCCGGCTACGTCAAGCGGGGGAGCGCGGCGTCGCTGGCCGCCGGCGCAGGATTCGGAGGCGCGCTCCTCCTCGCCGGCGCTCTCAGCATCTGGGCCTTCGCGAGCGCCCACTCGAGCTCCCTCTTTGCTACCGTCCTCCAGACCGGTCCGTTACTGCTACGACTAACTCCTCCCACCCTGTCACCCATTCTCCCCTCCATTTTGGTGCTCGTTCAGTCGTCTGTGAGGTTAGCTGATGCTCGTTTGACATTGGTAGTTTGGTGCTGTTGAGCAGTAACATCGAAAACTCGTAATTTTTATTTCGTAATTTTCCAAATGTAGTATCATAGGATGTGTATCAGTTGCCACTTAAGACTTGAACTAGTTGGGTAGAGACTACGGGTTGTAAGATTCAATAAGCTGGACCTCCTCTAATTTACATGGACAAGCTAAATTTCTTTAGACGAGCTAGAAATATGTTTGCAATGTGCTGGACCCAACTTACATACATCACCAAGAGTGAAAAATGTTCTAGAGAATATTTAGCAGAGTATTTTCGGAAAGTGAACCGGTGCACCAGTATGTCATTTTTCAATTCCTGAAATTTTATGTGCTCTTTCAGCACCCTACAACAACAGAGCTCTAAGGCAGAAGGTCATTCACAAAAGTCAAATTTACAAACAAACTTGTTGTGTTATAGTGTTCCTTTTTCTATTGTCTTATACTCGCCTATGTTGTCACATGGATGTTTAGTGGTTACTATTGTGATGTTTCAGTTAGCCAGGTTGTATCCTATCCATTGCATGAATCCAAAGAAAGAAAAAGGGAAAAACTTTTGTTTTGTTTCACATTTCCAGGGAAAAGTATATTATATGCAACACTCGTCTTCAGAATGCCACGTTTGCCAGCTTGTTCTGGAATTTATTCCTGCTGGACGGCTATACTGTAGTTCCAGTTGAAGATGTTTCACTAGTGAATGCTCTAGACTTCTGTTTCTTTCCTTGTCAAATTTATCTTACAAGATTTATATTCAACAGTTTGTGCTGCAGCATTAACGGTAGCTATGGGAATCAGATACATGAAAACAAGAAAGGTTATGCCAGCTGGAATAATTGCTGTCATCAGGTTCGTCCGAAACTCCACTTCATTTTTATCTCATGTGCATATCTAGATGGTACAATACTATTCGTTGTATGAGGTGATTGGAATGCCAAATCGGCACATAAAATATTTTGGTTCCTTTGTACGTGAACATATGGAGCCTTATTTGTACTTACTTTGTCCTTTGTGTTTGTGGCCCTTTCTTACTTTAAGTAGTCAATAAAATATTTCTCCATTTCTAACACAGTAATTTAGGACCAATTAACCTGTCATTCAACTCCCTTAGTCCTTTTCATCCCAACTCCATCACTCGACTCATCCCAATTTTAGCTGTACTAATATCCTGCAAACACCATGGAGAAGCCAAACCGCCTCAGCAACTTGGTAGGAAGTTACTGCAACCCACCTCCACAACAATAATAGGATCAATTTGGAGGATGGTGCTGCTGCATGAATGACACAAACTGCATTTCAGATGATTCCATTTACATGCCTAATGAATAAAAAATAATAATACAGAAGGGGTGACCTTTCATCTCCACAAAGGGACAAAGCCTTTAATTTTGAAGATAATCTTTCCTAACTTCTTCTATGTGCTCCCAAGTACTAGTAATGTCTGTTAGAACAGGGCTGTTAGCTGTGTGTAGTTACCATATTGTATAGGGACTTCTTTGCTTATTTCCCTCATGTACATGTTCTGGCTGTGTGCCCCGATACTCAATAGAAGCTCATTTCATAACATGGTATCGGAGCTAGGTTTCCCTGCCGCCGCCGCCGCCGCCGGTCGCCGCCGCCGCCGCTGCCCCCCTCCCCTCTCTCCATCGAGCCTCTCCCTCTTCTTCTGTTGCTGGTAGCCGCCGCCGCCGTTCCAGGCCGCCGCTGTTTCAGGCCGCTGCTGACTGCCGCCAATCTTCAAGGCCGCCGCCGCTGCCGGCCGCATTTCCCGTAGCCGGTCGCCGTTCCAGGCCGCCGCTGTTTCAGGCCGCTGCTGCCTGCCGCCATCCTTCCCGTCAGCCGCCGCTGCCGGCCGCATTTCCCGAGCGCCTGCTGGAGGATCGCTGCTGCATCGAGAGGCCCTGCAAGCCCCTGCTGAAATGGCGTCCTCCACCACCACCGGTGCTGTCCCAGTCCCCCGATGTCCTGTTATCTTCAACGGACAGAACTACAGGGACTGGGTGCAGCACATGAAGCTGCACATGAGGGGCCAGCGGGTCTGGGAGTACCTCACTGGTACTCTGCCCTGTCCTCCGCTGCCTTCTCCTCCGGCTGAGGCTGTCTTCCCTGCTGATGCTGATGATACCAAGCAACGTGAGGTGCTCGATGCCTTTGAGGAGGCCACTGAAGGGTATCAGAATCAGCTCCACCTGTACAAGAAATGGACAGATGATGATGCCGAGCCTCTGCTATCTTGGTGTCCAGCATGGATGTTGATCTCACCATGGATGTGGTGGCCCTTGCAACTGCTCACCAGATGTGGGAGCACCTTCGCCGTCGCTATGAGCCTACGGGGGATGCCATGTATCTCTCTGTTATTCGTCAAGAGCAACAACTACAACAGGGAGATGCCACTGTGGATGACTTCTACAGGGAGATGTCGGCGGTGTGGCGCCAATTGGACTCTCTGGGAGCTGATGTTTGTCGCACATGTCAGTGTTGTGTGCGGCAACAAGCTAAGCTGGAGGTTCGTCGCCTATATGACTTCCTCACTCGCCTCCGACAGGAGTTCGAGCAGAGTCGTGCCCAGCTGTTGGCACGCCATCCTCGGCTCTCTACTCTGGAGGCTCTTGCTGAGGTACGTTCTGAGGAGCTGCGCCTACGCAGCACGGGCATGGTGACGTCATCTTCAGCAGTCCTGGCTGCCCGCACTTCACCACCACCGCAAGGCGTGCCTTCTCCTGCACCGGTGGCAGGGGCCTCCACTAGAGCTTTCTGCACCTACTGCAAGCAGGATGGTCACATGATCATGGAGTGCATCAAGAGAAAGAAACAGAATCGCCGTGGTGGCCGTCCTCATAAGGACTCAGGAGACTCCTCTAATTCGAGTTTTTCTCGCGAGGGCTCCCTTGAGAAGGTTCACCAGGAGATGCTCACCTTGCTGCGTCGCCTTGCTGCTTCTGCACCCTCCTCAGGTTCTGCTGGTTCTGCTGGTCAGACGTCTGGTTCAACACCACACTCCTCTTCAGGTACATCCTTGCCCTGGATTCTTGATTCTGGGGCCTCCTTCCACATGACACCACACATACATCACCTTAGTGATGTCAACTCTGTACCTTCCCCACTTATGGTTCAGACTGCAGATGGAACTTCTCTTCCTGTTACAGCAAAGGGACTCTTTCAACATCTTCTTTTCATGTCCCTGCTGTTTCTCATGTTCCTAAACTGACTATGCAACTTATGTCTGCTGGTCAACTAACTGATGTGGGTTGTCGAGTTATTCTGGATTCTGACTCTTGTTGTGTTCAGGATCGTCGTACGGGGACTCTGGTTGGGATCGGTCCCCGGCGCCATGACTCTCAGCGCCTTTGGGAGCTCGACTGGCTGCGCCTTCCTTCCGCTGCGTCCTCCAGCCAGTCGGACATCACCACCCTGTTTGCTTCAGCTGCCACTTCCACCACATCCTTCGCTCAGTGGCATCATCGACTGGGTCACATTTGTGGCTCTCGCCTATCTTCTCTGGTTAGGAGTGGTGTTCTAGGGTCTGTCTCTGGTGATAGTTCACTAAATTGTACGGGTTGTAAGCTTGGCAAGCAGATACAACTCCCCTACCCCTCTAGTAATTCTGTATCTCAACGACCTTTTGAACTTGTTCACTCTGATGTATGGGGTCCTGCCCCCTTCGTTTCGAAAGGGGGTCACAAATATTATGTAATCTTCATTGATGACTTTTCTCGCCACACTTGGATTTACTTTATGTCATCTCGCAGTCAAGTGCTTCAAATTTACAAGTCCTTTGCTACCATGGTTCGCACTCAGTATGATTCCTCTATTCGAGTTTTTCGTGCTGATTCGGCTGGTGAGTACCTATCTCGTGCGCTTCGTGGTTTTCTTGCTGAACAGGGCACCCTTCCTCAGTATTCCTGTCCTGGTGCCCATGCTCAAAATGGGGTGGCTGAACGCAAACATCGCCACATCCTTGAGACAGCTCGGGCTCTTCTTTTATCTTCTGCTGTTCCCCCACACTTCTGGGCTGAGGCTGTCTCTACTGCTGTCTATCTCATTAATATTCAGCCTTCCGTTGCTCTCCAGGGGGGATACCAGTTGATCATCTAGGTGATGGCCCAGCTGATTATAGTGGTCTACGTCTTTTTGGTTGTACCTGTTATGTTCTTCTCCACCCTCATGAACGCACCAAATTGACTGCTCAATCTGTTGAATGTGTTTTCCTCGGCTACAGTTTAGAGCACAAGGGTTACCGCTGCTGGGACCCTATTGCTCGGAGACTGAGGATCTCCAAAGATGTCACTTTTGATGAGTCTCGCTCCTTCTATCCTTGTCATTCTTCTACTGCCACCACAGAGTCGTTAGTTGAGCCTCTCTCTTTCTTGACTCTACCTGATTCTCTACCTTCACCTTCACCTGTTAGGTCCCCTCCTCGCCCTTCACCTGTATCTGCTCATGACCGTCAGCTTACACAGGATGAGTTTTTTGTTCCTGGCTCTCCTACCTCGGTTGAGCCATTCACACTCTCTCCATTTCCTTTTACCTACTCCCGTCGTGCTCAGCACCCCTCTCCCTCTGATGCACCACCTTCCGCTTCCACTCCTTCCCTGTTGGGTCCGGTTCCTTCAGGGCCACCTACTCCCCCCGCTCCTCGATATAATCTGCGTGATCGCAACACTCTCAAGCCTCCTGCCTTCTACGCTGCTGCTGCTGCTGCTACCACTATTGTCGAGCCGTCTACATATCGTGAGGCGGCTTCTCATCCTGAATGGCAGCATGCCATGGTAGAGGAGATTGCTGCTCTTGAGCGGACAGGCACCTGGGACCTTGTACCCCTGCCTACAGGCGTTAGACCCATCACTTGCAAGTGGGTCTACAAGGTTAAGACACGTTCAGATGGTTCTCTCGAGCGCTTCAAAGCTCGTCTTGTTGCGCGTGGCTTCCAGCAGGAGTATGGTCGTGACTATGATGAGACTTTTGCTCCAGTTGCTCACATGACCACTGTTCGCACTCTGTTGGCTGTTGCTGCTGTTCGGCAGTGGTCCATCTCTCAATTGGATGTCAAGAATGCCTTCCTGAATGGTGAGCTGCGGGAACTTGTCTATATGCAGCCGCCTCCTGGATATACTGTCCCTGATGGCACTGTTTGTCGCCTTCGGCGCTCTCTTTATGGGCTGAAACAAGCTCCTCGTGCCTGGTTTGAGCGTTTCTCCTCTGTCATCACAGGGGCCGGGTTCTCTGCTAGTGCTCATGACCCTGCTCTATTTATTCACACTTCTGTTCGTGGTCGCACCCTTTTGCTCCTCTATGTGGATGACATGATTATCACGGGGGATGATCACCAATTCATTGATTTTGTGAAGAAACGTCTCCATGAGCAATTCTTGATGACTGATTTGGGTCCTCTTCGCTATTTTCTTGGACTTGAGATCATTTCCTCCCCCGAGGGCATTTGTCTCTCTCAAGAGAAGTACATCCAGGATCTTCTCACTCGTGCCTGCCTTACTGATCAGCGCACGGCTGACACTCCTATGGAGCTTGGTCTTCATCTTCGTCCTGGTGAGGGTGAACCCCTTGCAGATCCCACTCGCTACCGTCATCTCGTTGGGAGCCTTGTCTATCTAGGCATCACTCGCCCTGACATTTCTTATGCTGTGCACATTCTGAGTCAGTTTATCTCAGCTCCCACTCAACTTCACTACAGTCACCTTCTTCGTGTTCTTCGTTACCTTCGTGGGACTGTGACTCGTCGCCTATTCTTCCCTCGCTCCAGCTCTCTTCAGCTGCAGGCCTACTGTGATGCGACCTGGGCCAGCGATCACACTGATCGCCGCTCTCTCTCTGCCTATTGCGTTTTTCTTGGCTCCTCTCTAATTGCCTGGAAGACCAAGAAGCAGACTGCTGTATCTCGCTCCAGTGCTGAGGCTGAGCTGCGTGCTATGGCGTCGGTGACTGCTGAGATCACTTGGCTACGGTGGCTTCTTCAGGATTTTGGTGTTTCCACTGCTGCACCGACCCCTTTGCTCTCCGACAGCACTGGGGCGCTCAGCATTGCCCGTGATCCTGTGAAGCATGAGCTCACCAAGCACATCGGTGTTGATGCCTCCTACATGCGTTCTCAGGTGCAAGAGAGGACTGTGGTCCTTCAGTTTGTGCCCTCGGAGCTTCAGCTTGCTGATTTTCTGACAAAAGCTCAGACGTGGTCACAACACAGCTTTTTCCTGTCCAAACTCAGTGTCCAAGATCCCCCTTGAGTTTGAGGGGGGGTGTTAGAACAGGGCTGTTAGCTGTGTGTAGTTACCATATTGTATAGGGACTTCTTTGCTTATTTCCCTCATGTACATGTTCTGGCTGTGTGCCCCGATACTCAATAGAAGCTCATTTCATAACAATGTCAAGCTCCGCTTATTTGTATCCACTGCGTGCCTGGATAAAATAAAAAAATCTTAAAAGAACAACCTTTGGAGATTAACTTTTTATTGATATGTTCAGTTTGTTTCGCCTGGAGCATTTTATCATGATATTTCTCTATGCCTTTCAAGTTCCAAAGCTAGTAGCCATAGTTTTACTCATTCAAAGATTGCTCGGACGTAGTGTGTGCCTAAATAGCATGAATTAGTTCAACTGCTATCTGAAAAATGCATTCTTCCTTGTAAATATATAGCCCACAAGGGCCACAACCTTCAGATTTCTGTGCATGCTACATATTCCATTCATCATGCTTTCCCTCCTTCCCTTGGTTAATGCAATTTTGATTTTTGAGTCTTTAGTATGTTCAAAGGTTGTACCTGATTTCATGAATAACACCGGTCTTGAAAAAAACTATAGTGGCCGTCGTTTCGCTAATTCTCGACTCTCGTGGAATCTATCTTGCATAATTTTTTTATATGTTAAATAAATACTACCTCCATTGCAAAATAGATCTTACTGTAGAAGCCAAAAAGTCAAACTTGCCTATGAATAGAAACCAATTAGTAAAAGAATATTTAGGCTGGTCAGGTGAAAACAATATCACTAAATTTCTCATGAAAAATATTTTCACAATATGGATTTCTTATATGCATTTCCTTACATTTTAATACAAATGTAACAGTCAAAGTTGCATACTAGAGACGAAAAATAAAAAATCATCTAGTTTGGTATGGAGGCATTATTTACTAAACACAACTTATTCTAACAATAAGCTCCTAAAACATATATTTGGTACATAAGCTTTCTAATAGAATATAGTGTCATAATAACATTAAAACATGGGTGATATATGAACACTCCTTTTGAGAAGTATGAACAAAATTATGGTACAAATCCATGAAATCTCATAGGTTTCGACATGGGCTAACATTGGCTGGTCAAAGATCTCCTATGTCATCCAGTTTAATGCAAAATTGTTGTTTAGAAAACTTAATAGCAATTTTAAACAAGTCTAAACTTCACATTGACAACAAATGTAAAATAAAAACCTACGATCTATTAGCTATAGCTCTGGTAGCAGCTTATTTGTTTGCATGGGGCTATTGCAGGCGCACATTTCATGCTCCCGAGGGTATTTGTTCCCATGAAAACATATTAGAGGACCGTTTGCAAATTCTAACTAATAATCTGATATATACATGACAAAATACTCTATGCGCTTTTGTATTTTTTTGAAACAAAATCTTTTGTTCTGTACTAAGAAAAAACAAGAGACGGAGAATTAATATAGCAAATGTGTATTTTTCTTTAAAGTGTACAATGGATATAATTCTTCCAAATAATGCAAGCGCCTTTTCTTCTTCTAAGCCTTTTGTCCCAAACAAGTTGGGTAGGCTAGATATGAAACCCTTTCACGAGGACTTTCCAGGAGGTCACCCATCTTAGTACTAATCTCGCCCAAATAATGTAAGCACATATAGCTATTGGATTTTTTTTAAATGCGCATTTTTTCTTGGCATGGAGGCGGGAGGATGTAGTTCCTTAATACTACTTCATTCAAAGCAAACCATAATGTCTGATTTATCCTGATGCTAGATGTTTCTCTTGCTTTTTGGCCTCTGGTTGTAAAAAGTTGGAACATTTCTGGTTCTGTTGATAGGGACACGGAGCTTGTCACCATAATATGCTCTATTTTCTTATTGTTTTGCAGTGCACTTGTACTGATATTCTACGTGTATAAGATATCAAATGGAGGTAACAAGTTCTACTTCCCGGTGAGTGCCGAGTGACCCTGCTGCACCTGGTATCTCCAATCTTCTGCTGTACATTATGTCGCCTGAACAACAAATAATTGTAAAAAACCATCGATGTTGTGTCCACATTATTGTTGTGTGACAAATATCCTGAAATATATATACTTGACAAAAAATAGCCATAATACAGAACTCCACAATTGTGCGCTATATATTATTTATATTGCCCTCTTCCCTTGTCTCCGTTGATCTCTCTAATGCAATGTAGTAATGCGACTGGCCATTATACTTAGATAGATGTAAAGTTTGGTCACGATCAAATCAAGGAGAGGTTATGTGCTCGATTTCAATTGGCAGGCCATGCAGCGGGGATGGCATGGGGTCCCTCACGAAAGTGTTCTCCTTGCAGCAGAGCTTCCATCTGAACTGCCTTACCAGGTGGTGCATCGTCACCAATGTCTCGATCCTGGAAAACTCTATACCGGGGCATATCCTCGGGCCACCACCAAAGGCGACAAAAGAGTATGGTGGTATCACCGACATTGTTTGTTTTTCGAACCGGGATGGGTCGAACCTTGCCGGCTCGTGGAAGATGCCCGGGTCCATGTGTGTCACGTTTGCCGTCCAAAACACCTGAAAACGGCAAGAGTTTGCATCTGGTTTCTCAGCAAGTTGGTGTCTTGGTGATACATACTAGCTACGCCTGGTGTGAATTGTGTATAAGGATGCAAATTTAGCAAATGACCTGCCAGCCCTTTGGGATGAAGTAGCCGTCGAACTCCATGTCCTCGAGTGCTCTTCTGAAGTTGCCGAAGATTGGAGGAACAATGCGAAGTGTTTCCTGGGCGACTCGCCATGTGAACTTCATTTTCGTCAGATCCTCCCAGGTCAAAGCCTCGCCATCAGACTTTTCTTTCGCGATCTCCTCGTGCTCTGTGCCAAGAAAGACACAATATGACCATGGTGTGGTGAGATCAATTCGTATGAGTTGATACACAAACTTGCAACATACAGTGAAATTGTTACTTGCCTTGGACCATGGCGGCTAGGGTGACCGGGTCATTTGCGAGTTGGCGGATCATGAATGTTATAAGGATGGAAGACGTGTCGTGGCCAGCGATGAGGGTGACCATGGCGTTGTCCACGATCTCCTTATCGGTCAGCAGCCGATTGCCACGGTCATCCGTCAGGCTGAGCAGGCAGGTGATGAGGTCGTTGTTGGACGCCTTGCCGTGCTCCAGCAGCAGGCTGGCCTTCTTCTCCCGCGTGATCCCCTCGAGCACCCGGCGAGCCCTGTGGCTGGCCTTGAGGCTCCTGCTGAACGCTGTGAACGGCAGGTTCACTGGAATGGCCCACATGCCCTCGATCATGCGCGCGAAGTCGCTGGCAAGAGTGTCCCGCGCGACACCCCTCTTGAGGCCGAAGAGCAGCGCCGAGATGATGTCGAATGTCAGCCGCTTCATTAGTGGAAGCACCGTCGCGGTCGCCCGTCCGGCCCAGTTCTCCTCGAGGTGGCACCGCACCTCACCGTCGATCCTGCCCACATACCTCTTGAGCATGTCCGGTTTGAGGAACTCCAGCAGTGCGCCACGGACGCGCCGGTGGTCGGCGCCGTGGATGTCCAGAATGCTGTTCTCCCCGAGGATCCGCTGGACTGACCGGGGCTGCCGCGTCGATAGCGCACTGTTGAAGAACATGAACTTGTTGGCCGCCGGCCCTGCCAGGTGCACCGTAGGCGTGCCAAAGAGCGATAGCTTCGAGACCGGCCCGTACCTGTCGATCCGGTCCTGTATCCACCGACTGCCACCGTCTCCGCGCATGGCCCGGAGCAGGGCGAGGCTCTGGCCGATCACCGGAAGGCCGAGGGAGCCAGGGGGCAGGTTGGCCGGACATGGTTTCTTGGCTCTGGTAAAGAGGTAGATGGCTATGGACGAGGCGGTGGCAACGAGTGCCACGCCTATGTGCAAATAATCCATAAGAGTGAGTGGAATGACAAATGAGATTTTTTGAATATATATAGGAGAGCTAGCATGTGCATGAGCAGTTTATTTTTGTATTGTGAAGCTTGTTGGCTTTTGCGGGAACAAGCTGTCGTAGTTTAATTACTCCATCCTGATTAGACAAACGGGAACGAGAAATCATCAAACCAAATAAGAATCCTTCATCGAAGATTCCGAAGAAGAAATCATCGTCAGGCGGGAATCCGGAAGTGCTGAGATGCCTTCTGAATAGAAGACAAGGGATTTATGTAGTTTTGATATGCTTGCCTGATGGCTAGTTGTGGGGAAACCTTACATAGGAGCTCCTATTTTCTGTCACCATCGTGCTTTCAGCATGACCTGAATGGAATGCCGATAGGTACAACTCCAAAACCATTGTTGTCTATTTGCTATTCGGACATCTCACCGCTGAGATTAATTAGATCCTCGCCGGAAAACAGCAGCTAACAAGGTAGATGCCTCGGTTGTGTTTTTCGCAACTCATTCCTTGTACATGTATCCAAAATTCCAAAGCACTCTCTTCCTACCAACTGTCCAATTCCTGATTCTTACACAGATAAAACTTCCTTTCCCTTCCTGTTGTCGGTGGGGAGAAGGCTCTTCAGTGGTTTTCATCTTCCTTTTGGATTCTAAAATTTGGTCTTATTTGTCGTGTTAAGTTGTGTAATGTTTATAATGCTCCTGAATTTGATATGTGCTCTAGAAAAATGAAGATGTCATATATGACATAGTAGTAGAAAATGAGCTAGAAATGAATAAAAAAGCAATCAAGAGTCAAATCACACTCAAAACAGTCTGCAGCTTGACTATTGCAAGTTCCCCAACATCCACAAGAAGAGAGGTAGTGATTCTTTTGCGCATTAGAGGATTTGACTCCAGGCCATAGTCCTCAACAAGAGTATCATGACATCATGTAGCATTGTAGAAACTGACCTTCCCATTAAAACAATTGTAAAATTTATTTCCAATTTCTTTTTTTTGCCAAGTCTAAATCCAATTTCAATGGAAACTAGTTAAACGACAGCCCGAATTTGGACGAGAAAGAGTGTCATGGTCGTAATTCCAAACTTGAAACAAAGGTCCACTCAAGGTTGAAATTCAAAACTGGGATTGCTACAGTTCATGGCTGCATACATATATAGACGTATGCCTGGCTAGTTTTACAGCCGATATCATCAGGGAGTAGGAGAAGCAAAGAATGTAATTTCCGATCTAAACAAGATATATAGTTCTACTACTCCGTACAAGTTTAAGCTCTGTTGGCCACGATCGAGGCAGGCAGGGGCAGGTCGTTGCGGTGATTGAATTAAGGCAATTAATTAGACCATTGCCTTCTCTGCTATCTTTTCTACGGCGTCCTTGTCCACCTCTGCCTCCTTTGTTGCGCGTCTCTTTCCTTGGAGGAATTCCATAAGCACCCGTAGCGCGACGTCGACGTCGTCCTCGCTCCGCAGCAACATCTCGGACACCTCGGCCGGCGTCACTTCCACCGAGGCAAGCAGCTCCTGTATCTCCGGGAACAGAGCATGTTCCTTGACGAGGTGGTAGTTCCAGGCCAGCGTCTTGAACGCCTCCCATCCGCAGTAGCCCATGTAGACGTGCATGTCCATGCGGCCCGGCCGCAGCAGCGCCCGGTCGAGACGGTCCTTGTAGTTTGTGGTGAAGACGATGATGCGCTCCTCGCCGCTCGTCGACCACAGCCCGTCGATGAAGTTGAGCAGCCCCGAGAGTGTAATCTTGCGCTCCTGCTGGTAACCTCCTCCCATTCCACATAATCGGCGGTTGTAGTCCTCCTCGTCCTCCGAGTAGTCTGTGTCGTCCGCCTCAGCTGGTGCCTTGCGGTCCTTGCTGCCTTCCCTTGTCATGGTGTCGAAGCTGCAGTCGATATCCTCTATGACGAGGAGGGACTTGTTGGGCATGTCGATGAGTAGCCTCTGCAGGCACGAATTGTCGTACACCCCGGAGAGATCGAGGTCATAGAGGTTGAATCGGAGATAATTGGCAATGGCGGCGACTAGGCTGGACTTGCCGGTTCCAGGTGGACCGTAGAGAAGGTACCCGCGCTTCCACGCCTTGCCGATCCGCCGGTAGTACTCCTTCCTCGTCAGGAACCGGTCGAGGTCGGCGATGACAGCCTTCTTCACGGACGGATCCATGGCGAGCGTGTCGAACGTGGCAGGGTGGTGGTGGTTGATGCCTTTCCAACCGGAACCCTGGTTGAGGAAGATCTTGAGCGCGCGGTCCCGCAGCCGCAGCTCCTCGGCCGTGGAGATGATGAAGGGCACGTACTTCTCCAGCGCCATATCCGTGTGCTCCGTGTCGAAGCTGAGCTCCAGGGAATCCCTGCCCTTGCTGTTGTTGCCGTCATTGCCGCCCTCGATGGACATCCAATGGAAGTCCACGCCGTCGAACGCGTCGGTGGTGGAGCCTCCGTTCTCCATGCAAAGCAGCGTGCTCCAGCTTCCGCTCCCGTCGGGCTCCATCTTGCGAGCGCGCTCAAGGCAGAGCCGGCGCATGGTGTGCGGGTTGATCTTGGTGGCAAGGTACGTGAGCGAGGCGTCGAACAGGTCGCTCTCGCTGCTGCCACCCTGGCGTCGCCGGATGACGATGGTGCGGCGCTCCTTTTCGGGGGCGGCGAGCCGGGAGCGAACGAAAGCCGTGCCCCAGGATACCACGGCCCGCAGCTCGTCGGGGAGGAGCTCCCGCGCCATGCCCCGCGCAAGCATGGCGTACGCGCTCACCGTGGCCGCAGTCGCGAGCGCCTTCTTGTACGTGTCCAGTACCTTTGCTCCATCCGGCGAGGACGCCATGGTCGACATCTTTGGCAAGTAATCCATGGATCCGTACCAAGGATTTAGATGTATGATGATATCCTCGCGCACGTCGAAGACAATTGACGGTAACTTTCTTAGTTTCCGTCGTTTTGTTTTATCGGCACCGTCCTCTCCTTGTGTATTTATATTGCAGATTGATCCAACTTTTGCAGGTTCTACCCGGAATTCCGGATACGATACAAGATCGTCCTAAACTCACCTCGTAAGCCGCACGGAAACGGCTATGCCTCACGAACCGACTTTGTTTTTTAGATAACCAACCGACTCTGTTTTTAGATTAACCAACCGACTTATATTTTATTTACAATATGAAGTCCACCAATGTCCAGATGGACCGTTCGGTTACATGGATGATTTTCCAATGATCTGTGCAAATATATGCCAAAAGAACAAATCGAAACGGGGCTGTCTATTTAACAGGCGTCTGATTTTGATTTCGGGCACAGACACATTTCCCCAACCAATCGTGTGTTGACACGCAGACAAAAAAATAAGCGAGCTTAATACTGGCGAAATAAGCGCGCGGAAAGTACAGAAAGCAAATGGGCTTCTAGTTTTCCTTAATGGATCTGTTCTTGAGGCCGTCCCGACCCGCTAAAATTCATTTAGCCTCAGATGCCCAGTATCGTGGCCCTCTTTTTAAACTGGGCTCCTCTCCTAGTTCTACGTGAACCTCACTTTGGTTAAATATTTTGATATGGCTAGATCATACACAAGAGACATTCGCCAGGTGTGGTGCGTACCTGGCACCAAATCGGTAACTTCGATTCCCTTCTTTGTTAACTTCGATTCCCTTCTTTGTATGCTTGCTGTCTTTAACCCTCCCCCTTGTCATCGGGATCACAGTAGAAAATTTCTTATTCCCTTGTTTTTTTTTTTTTTTTGCGGGCACTAAAATTCATGACAGCGTAACAACACAAATATCTCAACACTATGAAACTGACATTCAGAAAAAATCAAGAAAAACTCATTCAGAAAAGATTCTGTCAGTGGCGCTAGAAAAGCTTGAACAATATGGAAGTAGATAGCAACTTGCAGTTCTAGCGTTCACATATGTGTTTAAACCATTGCAATAAACTAGGTTACTGATGTAGTTTAACCCACTACACATACCGACACTGGGATATATAAGCCATTACAGAAATGGGTACTGATAGACGCTTGGTAAGTTCCAAGTGAACCATCATACAGGTTCATACATCACACACACACTGACATGAACCCCCTGCGAATGACTAGCCTACATAGCAACCAAATGACACAGGCATCTTCTCATAAACAGCTCCCAATCCCGGCCAAGACCGCCGTAAGTACACATTTGTTCATCCTTTCTGTCTGGCCAGCGGTCAGTTCAAGGCTTCAAGCCCCCCTGAGAACACGACGGCAGTCGCAGAATACTCAAATACATGAGCTTCTGTGCATTTTCAAACAAAGAATAAATAGAAATTAAGACTCACATAAATAAAATAATAATTTGGAGTCTGACAAAGGACATTGCCAAGACCATAAAAAAGAGTGACAAAAACATAGTGACAAAAACAACCTTTTGTTCTTTACTTGGGGACATTGACAGCTTTCTCCAGGAATATTGCGACAAATGGATGAGGCAAAAAGAAAACTATAAGATGTATATAAAAACAATCTACAATCAAAACAAAACAAAAAGAAAATAATTAGCATAAATTACCATTGATTTGAGGAACGTTTTACCAAGATAAACATAAAAGAAAGAAGACCGACTCCTCTTCACCTGGCAAGGCCCATCTGGCCATCCACAAACATTGCACCGCATCTGCATGTAAAAAAATGAAAATTGACATTGCAACTCATACATATGTACTGAATCTGTAAGAAAGGACTTAAGATAATACAAGACTGGATATATATATACTCTTTGTTGCACATACAATTGATGCACTGCAGGCAAACAACAAATCTGAAACAGTGAGAAAATCACAAAATAATTAGATAGAGAGCTGCAAAATGAGACCCTAAACTGAGAAAAAAGTAGTGAAAATGAGTAAAATTAAATGACAAAGAGAGCTGCATGACTAGAAATGTAAGAAACATGCATAGAGAGATACCTGCAGAGAGAGAAATATAAGAAAGATGCAGATAGAAAGCGATGTCTGCACTAAAATGAGATAGAGAAATGTCAACGGAGAGAGAAAAATGAGAGCTGCTCAACTGAGAGAGAACTCCAAAACTGAGAACTATAAGAAAGATGCAGAGAGAAATAGATACCTGCACAAGGCAAACAGAGATAGATATTGACAAAAATAGAGATATATATATATATGAAAAAAAGAGATAGATGTAAATGAAGAAAGAGAGAGAAATCTAGAGAAATATGGAAAAAAAGAGAAATAAATATTGAGAAAGAGATTGAAACACAAGGCAAACAGTAAGAGAGAGAGAGAGAGAGAGAGAGAGAGAGAGATGTAAACAAAGAAAGAGAGAGAAATTAAAGAGATGGAGATTGAAGAAAAAATGAAATAGAGAGAGAAGCAGATCCATAAGAAAAATAGAGAGAGAGATTGAAGAAAAATTGAAATATGGAATGAAAATAGAGAGAGAATCACACAGAGAGAGACATAGAAAGAATAAAAGCCCTCCCATCATATCTGATAAGTTGAAATGAGAGAGAATAAAAGCTCTCCCATCATCACAACTTGATTGGGCATGCAGCCCACCTATAGGAAAACCTAAGACAATGTGAAAGGTGTCCTTTGATATATTAATAGGCTTCCAACAGATTGTAATATGGGAGCAGTGAGGGTCAATACAGTCAACAACCCATCTGCACAAATATGAAGGGATATAGGAACACTCAAACATAAGCAAACACCCAAAACCAAACTTCTCAATGATGGCTTTTTGCTCAGTGGTCAAATTCTTTAAGACTTTGTAGAAATACAAGCACCCAAATATGCTGAATGCAGTCTTTTCCACACCGTCTGTTTTATTCCTCTTGCTATGGAAAATAAGAAGAGTTTAACAAGCTGCAATCCAGTTTTTTTTTAAAAGAAAAAATGAAAACAATTTAAAAAATCCTTATTAATCATATCAGACCCAATCGTATCCTTGCAAAAGTCAGAGAAATTCCTCTTCATACTATTGACAGCCTGCACAAAAGAATGAAGTAAAAGAGTTGTTAAAAACATATAAGAACACCGTCACAAAATCCTTGCAAAGCCACTGTTCTCTGAAGAATGAAAAAACCTAAAACAAACCTGCTTCCTGAAGATACCAAAAAATGCATAATCTAGGACCGGTCTCTTCTTCCTTGAGCTATCACCTGAAAACAACAACAAAAACAGATGACAAAAATAAAAACCCCGATTAGAACATATCAAATGTGGTCACTAGAACAAAATAAACAAAATATTACACGTGACAATCCCACATAAGATAACAGAGGGACTGTACCCTTCACCTCCACCATTAGTGGGCGCACGTCGGGATCTACACAGAACAAAAAATATCAGACACCCAAAACGCCATGAACACTGAAGAAAAAAGACACTGAAAAATAGATTGAACTACTGCTTTTAACTTCTCAAATCAATACCCCAACAAACCATATATTCCAGAGAGAACTAAAAACAAACTACACATGGTCGGCTAGACAACATGAAAATGAAAAGCCCCATCCAAACACAAAACTAGATAGATCCAGGTGATAAGTTGAGCATCAACATACTCATACAAAAACCAAGCCGAGATCAACATACACGCACAGTTGCCAAAACAAAAAAGCGTCAGCAGCTAAAACTGAAGCCTAACACGACTGAATCATTACGGAACCAGACACAATGAATACACATTTCAGACACAGGCAAGTAATTCTACATACCCACGGTCAAGCTACAAGTATAACCAGTCATGCAGTCCAAACACTGACATAGATCGATCCTGCCCATTAAACTACCTATAAAGCTTCTAAATAAGAAAACCAGAACAGACAACCGCGTGGTAAACACATACAACCACTGCCATGCAAGCAACAGCTGCAAAACACGAAAATCTAGCAGACTTCATAAATCCAAATGAGATTCGGACACAAAGGAAATCAGATCCTTCACTAACCTAGGATGCACACGCAAATACTAACTCTAAATCAATGAGGGAAAGATCCGCGAAGTCAGAACGCCGCTGGCGACGACCGCTGCAACCTCGACCAACCCTCTACCACCCGCCGCATCCATCTGCCTTCAGAAAAAAATCGAGTACAACAACTACCAGGGCAGGACAACAGAGTACCTCCCCTGCCGGAGACGACGCCAACCTCCGCGAGTCCCCGCCATGGCGAGGCGGCGCACCGGCGATGTGGAAATCGCCTCTGTTCCACCGCCCGCTTCCCTCTCTCTACAGAGATAATGGACAGAAAAGATGGATATGGGCCAGGAACCCGTGAACCGTCAGAAAACTACGACCTGTTAACGGCCCGACCAGCGCGAGACAGAACCAAGCGCATGGACACGTGGGGAGAGAGCACGAATCTCGACAAAAGAACGGACAGCCAATAAAACGACTGTGCGCGAAATGGAAAACAGACGGCTGGCACACAGCAAAATATATGCTGAATACAACCGTGTCTACAAAAAAGCAGATCTCACCCTTCTCATCAACGCCCTATAGATCTATACTAGCAAAATACCCGTGCGTTGCTACGGTCTGATAAAACAATTTAATGATTAATTATTCATTGGTCAATAATGATAAATAACCATCCGTTGTTAAAAATCACTTATGTCTTTATCATATCCTTAGAAAACTAAAATACCCGTGCGTTGCAACGGGAGAAAAAATTCGCATCGTTCAAACTCATAATCGTCCTATGCAACATATCGACACCGACTCTGCCGATGAACAATCATTAATTTTGATCGATGTCCTTGGGGTTGTTGAGAAGATGACAGACTAAAAACAAACTCGTTTGTTGCAGCCCCTATTAATTCCTTTCTAATTCACGTAACATTCTTTTATAAAATAGAACCGTATAATGCGATGTTTAGTTGAAGCACTTTCGATTCGATAATTCATAGTTTGGTAATCTATGGACTTTTATGTGAATTATCAGTTTTATGTGAATTAACCGTATAACCGTATAATGCGATGTTTATATTTTGTTTAGATATGTAGTCTATGGCCTTTTATGTGAATTATCAGTTGAAAAAGTTATAATTATCAGTTGAAAAAGTTATAAACAGTCTTAAGTCTCGATGCTTTTTTTTTCAAAATCATAACATGTCATAGTTTTTCTTAAAATACTTGAAATGTAACGCTCTTCTTATGTAGTCCTAATTGATTTTGTCGACAATGTGTCTCCATTTGTGAAATTGTTTAGTCAAACTGTTGCAAAAGAGAAAGTTTCGCAGGACCTTGGACCGGCCCCTCCCCATCTACAGTACAGAGGGTGATTTCTTGAAGCTTCTCGCGCTCGCCAGCTCGCAGCCGGCGATCCGCCGGATTTCTCGCCCTCCGGCGGCCGCTCCGGCGGCGGGAGGGCGGGGAATCCGCGGATCCCGGCCTGTACATAGTCTAGGTGTGCGTGGGTTCCAGCCGGCGGCGTCGGGAGGGCGGTGGCGTGGCTGGAGTGGTGGTTTGCTGGTGGTGATCTTCCTCCTCGACGGCGGTGCTCTGGTGGAGCTCCGCGGTGGATCTACTGCCTCCGTCGCGTTCGCAGCTCGGTGGAGCTGCCGTGCGCGACTTCCCCGTGCCGGAGATCGAGGTTGGCGACTCCGGTTGTTGAAGATCGTGGAGCTGCTGTTGCGGTTCGATTCGGCGGCTTCGACGGCGTCCTATGGTGTGGCCCTTTGGGGCCGGCGCTTGGTGACACTCCCGCGCGCTCGGGGGCTGCTCTCGATCCAAGGCATGAAGGAGAGCAGGAGCGGCGGCACGCCACCGACGGCGCCATGGTTGGCGTTGGAGCTGGGTTGCAGGAAGGACTGCTTTGTAATTTCTGTTTTTTTGAGGGCCTTTCTGTAGTCGTGCTGTAACAGCTGTCTTCACTAGCAAATTAAAAAAAACTGTTGCAAAAGAAAAAGTAAAAGAAAAGGTTTTAGAATCTGTGTGAGAGAGAGCAGCTAGCCCGACCAGGCCTGGGAGAGGCGCACGGCCCAGCAAAACGTGAACGAAACCCTAGCATCCCTGGTCATTTTGCACCTACACCCCCACCGCTTTGTTTCTTTTCGCAATTGGCTTCTTCCCCAATCCCCATCTTCACAGCCACCATACTCACGGTCACGCACGCAAAAACCATCAGATGCACACACGCACATGGTGCCCGGCCTCCCTCCTTGCTCGCCGGTCGCGTCGGGACCGCCGGCGAGCAACCCAACCAGCTAGCGCCCCTCTCTCCTCCTCCTCCCTCTGACCTCTCCGCCTTCATGTCTCTCGCCATGGCCAGTAGGGCCCCTGCTCTGGTCGTTGCTGGAGCACCAAGCACCGGCCCGAGGCCTTCATCTGCTTCCCTTCCTCTCCCGTCTCCGGTCTCCCTCCGCCCAGCGAGGACCTCGGCTAGCTCGACCAACAGCCATGGCACGGCGTGACTGCTGCTGTGGTGGTCGGTGGCCCAGGCGTGGTTAGGCCCAAACCAGAGAGGGGAGGGGCGGAGAGCCTCGACCACTACTATGGCCCCGGCCCTGCTCCAGCCCGCCGTCCCCGGCCCTCGGCGTCGCCGCGCCGCCGCCGGCAGTCGAGCGCCTCCCCGCCGTCCCCGTGCGGCGCCCCCGGTCCTCGATGTCGCTGCGCCGCCACCGGCAGCCGAGCGCAGCCCCGCCATCCCCGCGTGGTGCCCACAGCCCTGCTCCAGCCCTTCGTCGTCGAGCCATCGCCGGGGAGGATGGGCAGGACGTAGATGCTGGCCCTCCGCGCCATGGTCGAGGCCAGCAAGGTCCGGGCTTCGGAGGCGTCCATGGGCGGGGAGCGCATGGCGGCATGCGTGGTCGAAGAACCGCGCCGCCGCCGCGTGGGATCGTGGTCGAAGACCGCGCGCCCTCTGCGCAGCCTCACGGACGGACGGACGGCAACGACGAAGAAATTGCGTCTGGAAACTTATCCCTCGGAAATTTTACAATTTAGCCCCTGTTCGTGGACTGCGGGTTAATTACTCAGAAGCTGGAGGGTTCAAATGAAAAACGAGCGAAGCAACGCACGGTCGTTAGGCCGCATTATAGTTTAGATATAATATAACCCAAATATCGGGTTTAGATATAAAATAAAAGAAAATAAATATGCAACAAAGTAATAAAAAAAAGTAATATGACAAGAAAGACTAGAAAGGGAAAGGACTAAAAAAGAATACTAAAGAAAAAAGATAAAGATGGAAAAAATATGAAAGAACCTAAAATAAAGAAAAAGAAAATATGAAAGAACCTAAAAATATTTAAGAAAATAAAGATGAACCAAAATAGAACGAAATAATTTAAGGAGAAAATTGTAAAGAAAATCTTTGCTGGGAGACAATTGGCAAACAATTATCTTAGGGAGAAATTCACTCTCCATGATAGTTAGCAAGAAAAAATGCAAATGTTTGCCAAGTATCTGTAGGAGTACATTTGGCAAAGACGAAGCGATGCCCCCATCCCGCCAACTGCGGCGGACGGGGACATGTGTCTCCACAATATTCACTGAGTCTATATCTTTACGGAGTGATTTTATCAGTCGAACACTCGGCAAAGCCCGAATGTAGGTTGAGCTGATCACGTGACCACGTTCACCTCAATAGAATCTACTAGAGGTACAATATGTCTCCGTCACGATGTCACAATTGATTTTTTGTGGTACTTCGTACATTTAAAAAATGTCTAGAAAAATTAATTTTTGGGCCATTTTTCAAATATCGCCCGCAAAAGTCTGATTTTTCAGGGAACATTTCAATAGTTCTTGCAGAAAACACCTACAAAAAAATTAATTTCAAAAACAGTTTTTTTTTATAGATTAAACAGATTTCAATATGTCGTCCTTCACGATGTCACAACTAAGCAAGTTCCTTGAATCTTAGTCCGTGTCGAGCTTGCATGGCTGTTTCTGCTTCTACCATCTGTATACTCTGGAACACTCCTGGAGATAGATCGCACATACCGTACTAGTATCCAAAATCCCAGACCGAATAGAACTTTTCTTGTAGAGTTCGAATAGAATATGGACAAGGTAAGATCCGCCGAATCAACTTTTTGCAATATAAAATCAGTATACACAGGGGGAGGGCGCCGGCAACAAATAAGCGACGGAAATTTAAGCAAGAAGCAACCGATCGGATCGAGTTCCTTTATTAACTAGTATATCCCCTGCGTGCTTGGTGGCCATGGATTACTTACCAATGATGTCCAGCATGGCGGCGTCGCCGGAGGGGGCAAAGGTGGTGGACGCCTACAAGAATGCGCTCGCCACCGCGGCCACGGTAAGCGCGTACACCATGCTTGCGCGCGGCATGGCGCGGGAGCTCCTCCCAGACGAGCTGCGCGCCGCGGTGCGCTGGGCCGCGTTCTTCGTGTGCTCCCGCTTCGGCACCCGCGAGAAGCAGCGCCACACCTTCGTCATCCGCCGCCCGGTGGAGAAGAAACCGAGCCCGTTCGACAACTGGTCAATCTCCAGAAGCCAGAACGACCTCTTCGACGCGGCGTGCACGTACCTGTCCACCAAGATCAAGCCCCGCACCATGCCTCGGCTCTGCCTCTCGCGCTCCCGCGTCATCGACCCGGACGATATTGAACCGGACGGGAGCAGCAAGTGGAGCACTCTCCTGAGCATGGAGGATGGTGGCTCAACCACAGACAACTTCGACGGCGCCGAGTTCCACTGGACGTACATGGACGCCGGTGGCGACGACGACAGTAGGGGTAAGGGCGGCTGCGAGACACTCGAGCTCAGCTTCGACGCCGAGCATGTAGACACCGCGCTCGAGAAGTACGTGCCCTTCATCATATCTACCGTGGAGGAGATGCGGAGTCAGGACCGGGGGCTCAAGATCTTCCTGAACGAAGACGGGATGTGGCACGGCATCAAGCACCACCACCCGGCCTCCTTCGAGACGGTCGCCATGGACCCGGCACTGAAGCAGGCCATCCTCGGCGACCTCGACCGCTTCCTGAAGAGGAAAGAGTACTACCAGCGGATCGGTAAGGCCTGGAAGCGCGGGTACCTGCTCTACGGACCCCCGGGCACCGGCAAGTCCAGCCTTGTTGCCGCCATCGCCAACCACCTCCGTTTCAACCTCTACGACCTCGATCTCTCAGGGGTGTACGACAACTCATCCCTGCAGAGGTTGCTCATCGACATGTCCAACAAGTCCATCCTCGTCATCGAGGACATTGACTGCAGCTTCGACACCATGTCGAGGAAAGGTCGCAAGGTATCGCAGACGGCCGACGTGGACGACTCCGGTGAGGACGATTTTGACGGCCAATACCAAGGCACGGGAGGTTACCGTGAGGAGCGCAAGATAACACTTTCGGGGCTGCTCAACTTCATCGACGGGTTGTGGTCCACGAGCGGCGAGGAGCGCATCATCGTCTTCACCACCAACTACAAGGACCGCCTCGACCCGGCACTGCTGCGGCCCGGGCGCATGGACATGCACGTCTACATGGGCTACTGCTGCTGGGAGGCGTTCAAGACGCTGGCCCGGAACTATCACCTCGTCGACGACCACCCTCTGTTCCCGGAGATACAGGAACTGCTTGCAGTGGTGGAGGTGACGCCGGCCGAGGTGTCCGAGATGCTGCTAAGGAGCGAGGACACCGATGTTGCGCTACGGGAGCTAACCGAATTCCTGCAAGAAAAGAGAGGGGCAACAAAAGAGTCCAGGCACAAGCACGACGTAGCACGGTAGCAGAGATGGCAATGTGTAATCTTGCACTACTACTAGTAGGTTATTTTACTTCTCTAAGAGAAAATGTCAAGTGTATACAATTTAAACGGAGTAGATGATACCCCGATCGTTGCTGCGAAAAACTATGGTCAAATTACTTTGTTTGGATATGTTGCTTCAAAATAAACATGTTGCATTGCTTATGGTCATCGACGACAGAAGTAACAAATATAGAAAACCATAGCATAACAGAAAAGCTGTAATATGGAATACTATCAAAATACCCGTGCGTTGCTACGGGCTAATAAATATTTTCATGATTTATTTTTCACACAGAATATCTCTCTAGGTTCATCCAAATTTGGTATGAGTGAGGTCACTATCTTAAAATCCATCTTTCCTGCCTCACTTTGACCTCATTTTGACAGTAAAACCAATGAAAACTACACGTTCAGATAGTATACCAGAGTTGCAGTTGCTTAAAACCCCCTTATCTATCATAAGAACATTGCATCAGTTCGCTTCACGACTGAATCATTGTGCCACTGAATGCGATGCAGAGTCGCATACCAGCCTCAATGGAGCCCCTCCGCTCCATACTTTCTTTTCCTTGATGAGATGTAATAGATCAATGGACTTATTGGGGATTCTGTGATGAATTCAACCTGGCTTAACTTGTACGGAGTTACTTGTACGCAGCATTGTTGTCCACATGATGCTCAGGTTCAGCTTGCACAATCAGAATCGATGTCAGCATAGTGGATCACCGGCTTGAGCGACTCCGCTCTTATCTTCGACATGTCCAGAACTGCATCCAGCTCGACGCCGTCCGCCGGTACCATGCTCGCTGCCTTCAGCCACCAAAGTGAGAGAACGATTCGGGAGGATCCGTATGGTCTGAGAGGAAGGGAGAGATGCGGGAATCAGGTCCTCGCCCCTGTCATGCTCGCCAAGTTCCACCGGCACCAACGCCGCCATGGGAAGCTAGGGAGGCATCTGAGGGCGAGTTGTGGTGGTGGCCGCACTCTGCGAGGGCGATCGTTGCGCGCCACTGGCCGGGGAGTGCCGCCGCATGGCACCACGCAAGCGAGACGACCTGCTCCCACGCCGTTGCTTCTCCCTCGGCCTCAAGAGCAAGATGCAGGGCTGCGCCGTCCTTGCGCCTGCAATTCGACCGGGCACGCAAGCGCCAGAGTCGCGAGGCGCGACGGAGTTCCGTGCGTGAGGTGCGGAGGAGATCGATGTGTTGTCCAGGGAAAATAACGTTTCAGGCTAAGTTATGTACTGCGGGTTGATAACCCGGTTTCTGAGGGGTCAAATTGCAAAATAGGCATGACGTACCACGGACACCGTTAGCGATATATTATATAGTAGAGATATAACTCAATTTTGTTTACAACGTATATATTTTTTAAAACTTTTTGATAAAGAATATATATTAATATCGTGAAGATACAAATTAAACCCAAACTTTTTTAATTGCACATTAGCCTAATGACATTACAGGTGCACAGAACTGAAGAAGAAAAAAGGATTACAAAAATGGTGCGGCTTACCGAAAATTTGCATTCTTATGGTCATCAACGACAGAAGGAACAAATTTGAAAAACCATAGAGTAATAGAAAGAGCTAATAACACCGGACATACATAAACTTGTGTGGTGGGAGCAATTTGGTACACAAACTTGCAATCTGTGATTAGGTGGTCCAAAAACTTGTTATGCAGGAGCAAACTGGTA
The DNA here is from genome assembly GCA_947311845.1 of Poa pratensis. NCBI lineage: Eukaryota > Viridiplantae > Streptophyta > Magnoliopsida > Poales > Poaceae > Poa > Poa pratensis. The sequence goes on along the minus strand of CAMZMU010000107.1, from coordinate 110,265,916 downwards.
CAAAACCGATATGGAGCTGACACGTGATATGTTGTTTTTTTCAAACAAAGCCTTTGTAGTTGTGACTGTTAAACAGCTAGGCCCACGGTTTTTCGGCTCACGGGTGTAGATGCATCTGTTGGGTAAAAAATATATAAACTTTTCAAAATGTCAAAAACAATTCAAGAAAATCTGGATATACATAAGGATATTTTTTTGTTAGCACAAAAGGTTTCACACAAAAAGACATTTTTTTGTGTCATGTGCAAAAAAGACCGAAAAATGTCTCATAGTAAGTAATTTTGGAGCCATGGATTTGTCTTTTTTGCACATGTCAAAAAAAATGGTTGTTCTTCACGATTTTTTTATTAACATAAAATGTGTTGAGGTATATTCAAAATTTTATTTTTGAATGTTTTTATATTATGAAAATTATTTTTTGAGTAGTGGATGCATCTGCACCCATGACCTGATATGGATTTCAGATATATAACTCAATTTTTTATAACATATTGATTTTTTATACTACTTTCCAAATTCATTTACCAAGTGCATGGAGCTATTATCTTGAGATCTGTTAAAGTATGAAGAACCCAGCATCTTGTTGAAATTTGACTCATGCTAGTATCACGTGTACTATATATGTTCCAGTACAAAAGTTTTGATTGCTCACATTTCATTTAGCTGGTAACTGGTAGCTACAATCAGTATGATTGTGATTTATCAGTGCATTCCGCTGCTTTTCCATGCTCCATATTCTTACACATGAATATATTCTTACAGATGAAGGATAACTCAAAGCAACATTTGTTTGTAACAGGATGACAAATTCTAGTTGAAACATAATATGACGTTTATATGTCTGTCAATTTTAACTCCGCAAAGGATATAATCTCCTAAATCGGATGTAAGAACCATAAGTTAGAATTTCAAACACTTCCAATACAGCCATAATAAATGAAAAATATCGTAAATGTGATATAAAACACACGTACTCCAAAGTACTTAACTTTCATTTGTCGGGATATAGATATATCTATACATTCAAGCAAAATAGTGGGGTGCCATGAGGGGTAGTGGTGCATAGGGTTATAACCGTTGGATACACTATAGGGACCACAAGATCTTGTCCAATGCAAACGGTAGAATGTGACGCCGTCACAACGAGAGCACGAAAATCATCTGTATGTGGCTCATTCTCTCTCATATCCATAGCCTCTAAACATTTTCACATCATATGGAGTGGTGGAGTGGTTTTGTTGCATGGTGCAGGTTGACTCTTTCTGTCTCTCCTATCCATATGCTCTAAACATTTTCACATACCATGGAATGGTTTTGTTGCATGGTGCAGGTTGGCTCTTTCTCTCTCTCTCGTATCCATATGCTCGAAACATTTTCACATACCATGGAGTGGTTTTTTTGCATGGTGATGGACCACAGGCTTGAAACATTTCAACTGTGGGTGGACAACTTTGCTCTAAACCCAAAATCTTTTTCAGTGGCGGGAGAATAAAAATGCGCGGGAGCCCAGCTACCCCATGCATAAAAATTCACGCCACTTTTCCTTAATTTCCACCCCATACGGCCATTGGCATGAAAATGTTGCATGATGTGGTACTTGGGGACCACAACCATCCACCACCATTGTAGATTACCTCCATGGCTATCCACCACCATTGTGGAATTCCTCTATCCACCAAGATTATGATATTCTTCCATGGACATGGCCAGCTAGCACATGCAGATAGAGAAGAGTAGAAAATGTCCACCTTTTGGATCCATAACCATACGATAATGTCCAATGTATGTGGAGAGAGCACATGCAATCTAATCAAAGTAGTAGACGGAGCCTGCCGCCGTTGCATGCACAGTTAGATTTTTCTAGCCATGGATCTATCAAGGGAGCAGATGATTGCTTTATCCAACGGTGTACACCCTATGCACCACTATACCCCCATGGCACCAAATCCGCGTTGATACATACATATGTGAACAATGATGTGTCAAGAATTTTAAAACGGAGGGAGTAGCTTTTAAAACATGGAGGCGACGGGCGGCTGAGTTCATCGGGCAAGTAATGATAAACTAGGTGAATGTCCGTGCGTTGCTACGGATATGAGCAACTTTCGTAATGTTGTCTATAGAATATATGCAAAAATTATTGTGTAAGAATAAAACATCCACTCGATATTAGAAAAGAAGAAGATTCCAATCAAATTGAAATGTATAACGACAAAAGGTATAATTTGACATCCTTCAAACACTAAATTAGCATATCTACTCATTCTCATTGATGCTAGCTAGATATTGCCGTATAATCTCAGGAATGTTGTCTTCCGCTTCATTTTCTTGGTATTTGAGCAAGTGTAACAGAAATTGCTTCCTCAACTTAAAAGCATCCTACACAAACAGTACATGTCATTTGCTTGAACAATTCATGTGGAAATAATAAAAATTTGTAGTGGTAAAACGCACCGTGCATGCGGCTTTTATTCAGCAGAATCATTATGTTGAATAGAAATAGACAAAATAAAACACTCATAGTTTATTTCGTAAGATAGTCACCTTGATGAGATTGTTGGAATACCAACTGAAGTTCTATGTGTGCCCAGAAAAAGTTATCAGAATCCCAACCGTCTTGTGCTATTGCAAGCGCATCATTGAAGTAGAAATAAATTAGTTGTAATTTCAATTGCATGCCATGAGTTCGTATCATTGTATCCTCCAGCGATGATGATACAGAAAGAGGATCCAAAACGTATACACGAGAGTCTTGTTTGTCGATACAAAACAAGACGAAGTGATCAATGGATGCATAAGGAAGAAAAACCTGCACATGGACAATCATTAGAAAGATATAAAACATGACAACAATGTACAAGTAAATTATCTTTACCATTTTGCGAGTTGAGATTTTGTAATCTATCCCTGGCCAACTATGGAACAACCTTGCCAAAAACTGAAAATTTGGCTTCACGCGCCACTTGCTGCCTCTTGTGGAATCAACCATTGCCGTCTAACAAAAAAATATACTTAGAAACATAGTGATACAAATGATAATACGTGATTATAAGAACTTACACAAAACCGCAGATCCATGTAATGCACGTCGGTCTCAACCAGCTGCAACAGTACGTTGCATGCCACTATGCGTATGGCCAAGTTGAAACAATCATTGTTCATAGGCTGGCCCATCCTGAATTTTCTTAAGACTCAAACCTATAGGATAAGGTTTGGAGCTCCGCACTCATTCCGTTCTACAACATAAATGTTAAGTTAAGGCTTACAAAATCATAACAATGCATATTAAAAACTTTTGAATAAGTAACATGTTATAAATAGTACTTACTCCAAAGACTTGGGGTCTTGAATCTGTTAGATATGATCTCCACCATTATAGCCCAACGGCTATAATGATCCCTGTGATCACGCGCCCTGATCGGGGGCGCCCGACCCCTTAATGGTCGGTGGGCCCCTGTGACCTGCGCCATATAAAGAGGTGGGGGGGCTAGGGCACACGGTACGAGGTTCACCGCGCCGCCAGCACCCCCCACCGACACCCCTCCGATTAGGGTTTGGCACAGTGCTCACGGGAAGCCCACTGCGCCGCCACGCCGTCGCAGCCGCCACCATCGACCACCATGGCCGACTCTTCGAGCTCCTCAGGAGCTAATCAAGGTACCTCTGCCTCTCCCTCTCGTTTTCACTCACTCACACTCATAAACACTTGATGTACACATGATCTACCGAATCCACTAAAGCTAGGACCCTAACAATGGTATCAGAGCACGTTTTGGTTCCTAGTTTATTTTCGGTAGAAGGAAAGGAGAATTTTTTCTCATCGAAACCCTACCCCGGTTCATCCCAAAAGCAAATCCCGAAAAGAAAATCAAAAGAAAAGTGTGCCGCCGTTACGGCCGCGCCGTTCCTCTCGATCCGATGCGCACCGCAAGGGGCATCGGACGAAGAACTCACCCTTCGGGGGCAAAGAAACAGAAAGCAACCTAACCCTAACAGAAAAGAGGGAAGGGAAAAAGAACTCACCGGAACTCTCCGGCAAAGGGCGCAGCCTCTGAGCCGCTTGACGGCGGTGCGCACACCCGCGAGTGCACGCAGCGCCGGCAAGAGGGCCAGGGCGGCGCCATATCGTCGTTCTCCGGCCGAGAATTGCCTTCGGGCTCTTTATTTTTTCGGTGGAGAAGAAAGGGGAAAAGGAAGAAGGGAGGCGGGGAGCACGGCGCGGTTGCGGCCGCAACGCGGCGCAGCCGTCTCCGGCGCAATCTCTGGCCAGCCGCCGTCGAGGCGCCCACGGCGCGCGCACGGAGCGCACGGCTCACACGTGCGCGGCGCGCACGGCACGCGGCCATCCTCGCGCGAGACGCAACGGCGCGAGGCGCGAGAGGCGCAACGGCGCTCGGCGCGGTCGCCGCGGCCGGCGGCCGGCGGCCGGCGCGAGTTTTTCCGCCGCCGGCGGCGCGGGTTTTTCGGGAGCGAGCGAGAGCTCGAGAGAGAAAAAGGAAAGAGCGCGTTTTGCGGCTCGGGAGGAGGCGTTGCTGGGTTGACCCAGCGCAAGTGCACCTGGACCGTCAGATCGGATGGACGGCCACGATTGCTCCGCTGGAAACCCTAGCTGCGAGATGGGCTTTTGGGCCGAAAGTAGCCGGCCTTGGGCCGCTGCGGGGCTGTTGCCGCGTCGCCGCGAGCGGCTGATAGCGCGGACGCGCGCGGGCCGCTGGCCGCTGTTACGCATCGCCCCGCGCGACAGATAGCCGCGGGCTGCAGATAAACGGTTTTTTTTTTTTTTTTTAGCACAGTTTTGGCAATTTTCTGCCCAATTTTGTGCTGATTTAGCATAGTTTTTCCTATTCAAATTATTCCAACGAAAATTTGTTTAGGAAATACAAAAGTACACAGAAATGTTTTCTGAAAAGTATAAAGTTTTGTGAATTTTATTCATATTGTTTTCCGCTGCAAATAGTCAAAAGAAATTGCATAAAAGCAATAAAGTGAAAATTAAAAGCATGATTAAAATGATATTAATGATGATTATGATTCTGCTATTATTTGACCAACGTTATTAATAGCATTATTATGATTTAAAGTGAGAATTGAAAGCATGATAAAGTGATTTTAATGATGATTATGATTTTGTTGTTAAATGACCAACGTTGTTAATAACATGATTATGATCTGTCTTAAAGGTGCATTTATTTCTTTTATTGCCCAACGGTAATATAGTTTTAATTGCACAAACGGTTGTATGTTTTAATTTATACCAACGTTGGATTATTACATGCAATTGTTTTTGTTATCTTATATCCTTGTGGTTTCAGGAAGTTTTCACCTGATGAGTTGCCTCAAGGACGTTCCGACGCTCAGGGGTGACAACTACGCTGAGTGGTGGAAGAAAGTCGAGCTGGCTTTTGTCTGCGCTGAGGTCGACTGGGTTGTGAGTACTCCACAGCCAGTCAAGCCAGCAGAGCCAGTGAGAGCATCTGATGATGATGATTCTGCTTGGCAGAAAAAGCAGCTGGACTATGGTCCAGTAGAGATGGGTTACACCCTAGAGAACCAAAAGTGGGTGAACGCCAACAAAAAGTGCATGGCATTCATAAAGAACACAGTTGAGAACGCTATTGTGGGCTCAATTGAAGAGTGTACCTCTGTGGGAGAGTATCTCCAAAAGATAAAGAGCCAGTTTACTGGTTCTTCAAAGACATATGCTACCCAGCTGCTCAACAGCTGGTGACAGAAAAGTATCATGGAGGTTCACATGGCATAAGGGAGCACATCTCAGAATGAGCAACATGGCTGCTAAGCTTAAGTCCATGGAGGCTGATCTGGAGCTCAAGCCTGCACTCATAGTTCACTTGGTGATGGCTTCACTGCCACCACAATTTGAAAATTTCATCATCAACTACAATGTGTCGCCTGAAAAATGGGACATTGAAAAGACCATTGCCATGCTGTCGCAAGAAGAGGAAAGGCTGAAGTCCCAGAATGGGGGCTCCTTGAACTTTGTGAAGGACAACAAGAACAGGAACTACAACGGTTCCCCTTCTAAGCCATATGGCAAAGGTCCTCACCAGTATAAGCCACATGGCAAAGGTCCCCAGCAGTATCAGCAAGTGGACAAAGACACCTGCCACCACTGCAAGAAGAAAGGGCATTTCAAGCAAGATTGCCCAGATTGGCTCAAGATGATAATGGAAAAGAGAGGTAAAGACACAGTTTCTTTTGTAAATGAATCCCTGTATACACAGTTTTCAAAATCTACTTGGTGGATTGACTCAGGTGCAACTGTTCATGTTGCAAATTCTTTACAGGGATTCCATTCGACAAGGACTTTGCAAAGAAGCGAAAGACACATTGAAGTCGCAAATGGAGTTCAAGCAGAAGTTGAAGCTGTTGGCGACGTCTCCTTGAGCTAGCTGATGGTTTCAATATTATGCTTAGAGATGTTTTATTTGTTCCTTCGATTCACAGAAACTTAATAAGTGTATCGTGTTGGATAAAGACAGTTATGAATGTTATTTCGGTCATGGCAAGTGTGCCATATGGTTTAAAGATGCTTGTGTGGGTATTGCTTTACTTCATGATAAGCTTTATTTGTTATCCTTGCGTGAAAAAGTGCATTCTGTGAGTAATGTGAATGAACAAATTCCCTTGTCGAACAAAGAACAAAAGAAAAGAAAGCGAACTCATGACTCTTCGAAGTTATGGCACTGTCGATTAGGCCATATTTCGAGGGGAAGAATAGAAAGCCTCGTTAAAAATGAAATTCTTCCTCCGTTAGAGTTCTCAGATATCGAACAATGCATAGATTGCATAAAAGGAAAATACGTAAAACAAATTAAAAAGGGTGCAAACCGAAGCACAGCGACACTAGAAATTATTCACACTGATATATGTGGACCATTTCCGGTGAAAAGTGTGGATGGTTATGACTCGTTCATAACGTTCACAGATGATTACTCCCGATATGGTTATATTTATCCAATTAAAGAAAGATCTGAAGCATTGGATAAATTTAAAATATTCAAAGCTGAAGTTGAAAATCAACATGATAAAAGAATTAAAATAGTCAGGTCCGACCGTGGGGGGGAGTACTATGGTCGGCACACTCCATATGGTCAAGTACCTGGACCTTTTGCAAGGTTTTTACAGGAAAATGGAATAGTCGCCCAGTATTCTATGCCGGGCGAACCACAGCAAAATGGAGTAGCTGAAAGGCGTAACCGTACTCTTATGGATATGGTGCGCAGTATGATGAGTTATTCCACACTGCCATTGGGATTATGGATGGAGGCGTTAAAAACCGCCATTCACATTCTCAACAGAGTACCAAGTAAGTCGGTGCCCAAAACACCGTACGAGTTGTGGACAGGGAAAGTTCCTTCTCTACGCCACTTAAAGTCTGGGGGAGCCCAGCTGAGGCAAAAGTTTTTAATCCACACATTGCAAAGTTAGACCCCAAAACAGTAACTTGCCATTTCATTGGCTATCCTGATAGATCAAAAGGTTATCGTTTCTACTGTGCAGACAGATACACAAAGTTTGTAGAAACGAGACACGCGGTCTTCTTAGAGGACGAAATGATGAGGGGGAGCATGGTAGGCCGGAAAATTGATCTTGAGGAGAAGAGGGTGTGTGCACCTTTTCCGATGATCCATGAGCCATTTTTCGCCCTACCTGTTGTACCTGCACCGATAATCCCAGAGGTTGTGGTGCAAGCACCTGTTGTAACTCCACCCGTGACCACAACGAGGCAAGATTCGGAACCTGTCCGTCAGGAGCCGACTCAACCCGTTGTTGAGCATGAAAGGGAGACGACAGCCACATTTAGAAGAAGAGTCGCACGTTGAGACACATGATGTGCCAGAGAATGAGACTCTCAGAAGGTCTAAAAGAGCTAGGAAATCAGCTATTTCTAGTGATTATAGAGTTTATAATACAGAAACAGTTCATATGGAAGAAGATCCCACTTCATATGAAGAAGCCATGAGAAGCGTTCACTCTTCGAAGTGGCTGGAAGCCATGGAAGACGAGATGAAATCGATGAGTTCTAACAATGTTTGGGATTTAGAGGAAATTCCTAAAGGAGCCAAAACAGTAGGCTGCAAATGGGTCTACAAAACAAAGTATGACTCCAATGGAACGTAGAAAAGTATAAAGCGCGACTTGTGGCAAAAGGCTTTACGCAAAGAGAAGGGGTAGATTACAATGAGACATTTTCTCCGGTCTCATGTAAGGATTCTTTCAGAATCATCATGGCACTAGTTGCGCATTTTGATTTAGAGTTGCATCAAATGGATGTAAAGACGGCATTTCTAAATGGAGATTTAGAAGAAAATGTTTACATGAAACAACCCACGGTTTTTTCATGGAGGGGAAGGAACATATGGGATGCCGCCTAAAGAAATCCATTTATGGGTTAAAGCAAGCCTCTAGACAGTGGTATTTAAAGTTCAATAATACAATTAAAAGTTTTGGATTTAAAGAGAATGTTGAGGACAACTGCATTTATGCAAAGTTTAAAAGTGGGAAATATATTTTCCTAATTCTGTACGTGGATGATATCTTGCTTGCAAGCAATGATGTCAGTCTACTACTAGAAACAAAGAAATTCTTGTCCTCAAATTTTGATATGAAAGATCTTGGTGAAGCTTCATATGTTTTGGGCATAGAAATTCACCGGGATAGAAAGAATGGAGTGCTAGGACTATCACAAAAGGCATATTTAGAAAAGGTTCTAAAGAAATATAATATGCATAAAAGTAGCGCATCACCTGCTCCGATAGTCAAGGGCGATAGTTTTGGGAAATTTCAATGTCCCAAAAGTCAATATGAGATCGATCGAATGAAAGCAGTACCATATGCTTCGGCTGTTGGAAGCTTACAGTATGCACAAGTGTGCACTCGCCCTGACTTAGCTTTTATCACCGGGGTACTCGGTAGATATCAAGAAAATCCAGGCCATGAACACTGGAACATGGTAAAGAAAGCATTGCGTTATGTGCAAGGCGCAAAAGACCTCATGCTAACATATAGAAGATCTGATTCCCTAGAGATAAGAGGGTATTCAGACGCAGATTTTGCGGGAGACAAAGATGATAGAAAGTCCACGTCAGGGTACGTGTTCACTCTCGCAGGAGGGGCTATTTCGTGGAAAAGCTCCAAACAGTCATTAGTTGCATCGTCCACGATGTATGCAGAATTTATAGCATGTTATGAGGCCACGGGACAGGCGATATGGTTAAAGAAATTTATACCCGACTTGAAAGTGGTAGATTGTATTGACAAACCACTAAAGATGTACTGTGACAACCAGCCCGCAGTATTCTATGCTCACAACAACAAGTCGAGTAATGCTACAAAGGCAATAGATATAAAGTATTATGTTGTGAAAGATAAGATCCAGGATCAAACTATAAGTCTCGAGCATATAAGGACAAAGGAAATGCTTGCGGATCCGCTAACGAAAGGCTTACCACCCGATGTGTTCCAGAAACACATAGCCGGCATGGGATTAATGGAAAGCCTATGATCACTGGATCATAGAGGCCCAAAAGTAACAGTTTATTGTTTCAAAACTGAAAAGTATATGTGGCTGTCTGATTCTATCGGCAATGAGCTGTGACGATGAAACATGCTCTATGTACTAATCGGTGATGAAACGAGTAAAGTAAAAGGTAAAAAGTTAAAAGTAAAAGTTGAGATCAAGGGGGAGAATGTTAGATATGATCTCCACCATTATAGCCCAACGGCTATAATGATCCCTGTGATCACGCGCCCTGATCGGGGGCGCCCGACCCCTTAATGGTCGGTGGGCCCCTGTGACCTGCGCCATATAAAGAGGTGGGGGGGCTAGGGCACACAGTACGAGGTTCACCGCGCCGCCAGCACCCCCCACCGACACCCCTCCGATTAGGGTTTGGCACAGTGCTCACGGGAAGCCCACTGCGCCGCCACGCCGTCGCAGCCGCCACCATCGACCACCATGGCCGACTCTTCGAGCTCCTCAGGAGCTAATCAAGGTACCTCTGCCTCTCCCTCTCGTTTTCACTCACTCACACTCATAAACACTTGATGTACACATGATCTACCGAATCCACTAAAGCTAGGACCCTAACAGAATCAACATTATTTTCTTGCAAAGGTCATTATATAACTCGCGTGGGTCCATGGGCATGACTCTATCAGGCAAATATAATTGATTCGGGCCCCCCACCATTATAACATCAGAATTAGATCCATTAGATGTATCCTCAGTTTTTGGATATATTGGTGTTCCTTTTATCTCATTCAAAACAGATTCATGCAGAGTCATAGCTACATGCTCCCTAAAGCTTTTGATACCCGAAGTACTATATATTAATTAGAATCAATTGATTCTAACAGTGTATCTTTATTGATTAGTTTGAAAATACCTTGTTACAACATGTGGAAGACCTTCACCCGTAATGTATTCCATGAATTGCAGCATGAACAAGCCGCATGATGAGCTGCAATAGTTAAAAAACACTTTCTAAAATAAGTATACATGTTAATATTCATATTTGATCATATAATAAGTTTTTAACGTACCCATCTGATTGAATTCGCTCATGAACACACTCAACTATAGGCCATTGAGTTACTCGAAGGTCGACCCACTTATCACCTATGTTAAATTCACTCATTTGTGAAGCAATCATAAAGTGATGCTCGAGCCCCAGAAGTTGTTAAATGAAAGAGTGCATATAGATAATATGTAGAATATGTAGAATTAAATATTATGGAAAAAGGAAAGAACGTTACGGCAGCAGTAAGTACTCACCGTATAGTGTAGGTCGTACCGGCCCACCGCAGAACCAAATGAATCGAATACCTCTATCTGACATTTTTTGGCATCGATACGACATAGATACCAATGGAAGTTTGTCACATTAATTGGGACGAAGAGCTGACAAAAATAATGCAAGTCATACCAGAATTAATAATACACTAAACCCAAAAAGTTATCTAATTAGTCTTACCATGTCATGTTCTAGATAATTAAGAGCTCTTCGAATCATTTTGGGATGACTTTTTGCACTTATGGGAATTTCACCATCTCGTTTGAGTTTAATTTGCAGAAATATGCGTATCCACTAAAAATGCATATCCACCCGCTCTTTTAAATAGATGTTCTTGAGTCCGCAAGTAGTAGATATATGTGGTGATAACCTATAATTTCAATTAAACTTTATAACAAATAAATTGGACACTATTATGCAAATAAGTTTGTTTGTATGCGAAAATGTTAACTTACTTCGCCATCCAACCATTTACCATCATGTAACAAACATTCTAAATCCGCACGTGTCAACCAAACATCCTGGATCCGCACCAATATGGTTTTTGGTGGGAAGGACATGATGTTGTCCTTCATTTCTGCAAAATCAACTTCAACATCCACAATATTTTCCCTTCTAAATTTGGTCATCTATACCTCCATATAGAATATCATCTAAAAATGTTTCCTTTTATATGTTCTTAGTTTTCCAGTAAAACATCTATATTTAGGACATTTAAATTCTCTCTCATATATTTTAGTATTATCTTATAAGTATCATTCAACAGTTTTGTTTTTGGCTACTCGAATCCGGCAAATAAGAGCGAGCAGTTGTGTTTGGATGATCCTCCAAGCGTTCTTCACATGTGGATGACGCGTACGAGTTTGGAGATCATCTATCGATAGATGACGTGATAAATGAGCTGTTGGGGACGTATTTTAGGCCTGGGTCATCTATATTTGTTTTGGATGTCCGTTTAGATAGGCTGTTGGAGATGCTCTTAGGTCCGAGAGCCAATCCATTACACTTCACCCCGATCATGTATATTTGTTTTGAATGTCCGTTTAGATAGGCTGTTGGAGATGCTCTTAGGTCCGAGAGCCAATCCATTACACTTCACCCCGATCATGTCACTTGCTCATGTAGTCCTTCATCGGGTTAGCAGTTAAACCAGTCATATTAGACAACTAAACAGAACCGACTTCCTGAGATTGTCTCCACACTTGTCCCGGCCTGTCTCCAAATTTTCTTTTGCCAGCGTCTCAACTATGTGAATTGCTGCCGTAATTTCATAACATCATATTTTCTAGACCGAAACCCTAACCTAGAGGATAATGAGTTCTTCGATACCCTGTATGTTTACAGAACCACGACTACTGTAAAATGCTTTTAAATGTGAAATCAACAGTATCAATTGGATACCACATAACAAACGTTGAACGAAGCTAAATCTGGCCAAGGTTGGGCACCTTGCATTTTATCTCAGCAGGTAAGATTTCGTTTCTCAATACAAAATAATATCATAATCTATGTACATATTCAGGGTAACAATATGTATACTTGTTCAGAAAATACCTTAAAACAAAAAAAATGATCGGACTTTGCATACATGATGTAAAACCGAGAAAAACGTGGCTTTGGTAACTGCCTTAGTAGTCTACGTCCTACGGCGTCTTAAAGAAACTTGCAACTGAATAAGAGAACTGAATCAGAAGGATCGTATGTAAATAACCATGTTGCACTTTATCATCCACCACCAACCTGCCCTTCATATATATCTTTCCCCCACTCTGTCTAGCTCTTGGCCTCGTCTTTGATAGCTTAACAATATAAATGTCAACTAATCACCAAGGTACAAATATATTCTGTATTATGTTTTCCACTCTTGGTGCAAATGAATGGGCACGATTTTGAACAAAAACAACACTGATTTACTTTAAAATAACGAGAATACAGCAGGTACCATGTAAAATAGTTTATCTCAACACTCCATGGTTTCGTCTCACAAATCAATTCATGCTACCTAGAATAATGGTGTCCACTTTTCTTCTAGCCAGAAAACAAGGACACTGCAGCTAGGTCGCCATGAGTCACACATTGTCATGGCAGGTTGTTTTTCTTTTCACATGAAGGATTGGCAGGTTATTTACACGATTAGAGCATGAGTCTGCTCCCAGTGGAATGAAAACATACAAGAGTCACCATGGGGTTAGTGAGGGGCACAGCTCAAGCTCTGGTCGATGAACCCGGCCGATGTAAATAACAGCTTGACTACAACATGGCATGCTCCACGCAACATCTCAACACGTATGATGTCGGTTGCTTTCCGTTTCTTCTTTCTCCGCTCTCAAGAAATAATTCAGGTCCCTGTAATATGAACACAAAGTGCACATCATCAAGTAGGAGATTTGGTATATGCATCAAGAGACTGAAATCACCCGGAGTACAAAGATATGATAAAAGAGCATTACCTTGTGTTGCCTACTTCTCTAGATCATTTACTGATTTCTCTCTTTAGACTTAGCAAGGTCAGGCTTAAGTTTTCCATTAGATTGATGCAACCCCGGTATATATTTACTATATGTCTTCATGCCCTCATACAAAGCTACAGTTGAATTTTATTTTTGCAACTTCAACATGGATAGTAGATGATGTATATTTTTAGGTACCTAAACACTTAAAGTGGATTGTCTGGGATATCATTATGAGCATAAGATATGTATTATATAAAGTAATTTTAAAATTCTGGCAATATAAAATTTTGCCGTCATTAACGCTTCTTCAAATAAATGAAACTTTCAACTATTTTAACAAGTCATGTAGTCTATTTGCTACCTTCTAGCCCCTGGTGTTGCCATTACCATAGTTGTATCATTATAGTAACTATGGCATTTCCAGCAACAAATATGCCACGAAAGATTGATATGCAAAATCATGGCATTGCCTTATCAGTGCTGAAATAAACCTTCGATGCAGCTGAACTGCCTAACAAAGTTAGAAGAGATTCAAATTACAGTACTCTAGTTATCCAAGCCCAATGTAAAATTGTTCTACTTTCAAAAAATGTTCAAATTTGAAAAAAATCAGTTTTTGAAAGATGTTCAGAATTAAAAATTGTCCTTTTTCGAAAAATGTCCTAATTCAAAAAATGTTAAACTTTGGAAAATATTCATTTCTAGTTTTATAAGTGTAAAAAAGCAAGAAAACGCCAAAATTAAACAGAAAATAAAAATGAAAAGAGAATAATATCGGCTACTGGACCGCGATTTGGGCGCCCATGAAGAATCCGCAGCGGGCGGAGCGCATTGCGCTCCGTGTAGCGCGTGAACTAGGCGCTCCTCTGTGCAACGCCAGCACCCCCGTAAGGCGCCCCACCTGGGTTCGGTCCATTGTATTTTTCTCTTTTCATTCGCTTGATTTTTTACGTTTTCCATTTTCTTTTTTGTTCTTATTAATGAGTCTTTAAATTTGAAAATGTTTTAAATATAAATATTTTATTGATCTAAATATTTTTCAAACTTGAATCATTTTTAAATAAATTGAATATTTTGCATATGAAGAATCTTAAATCTAAAAGATTTTTAGGAGTGTACATTACCCAAAAAAGAACAATTTTAAAAATGTGAGCCATTTTAAAAACCTGAACCTTTTTTTAAAAAGAACATTTTTCAAATCAAACCATTTCCAAAAATGGAAATTTTCCAAGAAAAAATATATCATTTTCAAAATCTGAACCATAATCAAATATGAATAATTTTCAAAGCTGAACATTTTTAAGTATATTAAACCAATATTTTTGTCAAAATTAATGACAACATATAAATTGTGCCTAAGTGGCCGAGTTGTCTAGCCTAGTAGAAGGCGCTTGCTACACTCCAGCTTCCTGAGGGAGCGGAGGGAGAGCTTGGCGCGAGCGAGGCGGGAGTTTAGATCTCTCTCAAAGTAGTGGCTTGAGTAAAGGGGCTATCTACCATATTCTTAGTTTAGATTTTCCCTCGAGTCCAGTCTGAGTCATATCTCTCATTATAAGATGTTTGAGATATTCCAATATAAACTACGACTACATACGCAAAATAACTGAAGCTACAAACTATAGACATCTAATTCTGAAAAGTTAAAAAATATTACAATATAAAAGCCAAAACGAGCTGAAATAAGTACTAACAATCTCTCTCGGAGTTACTTTGTCGTCTAAACCTACAAAAGCCCTATGCGGTTATGTTTTCTAGTTCCGAGATTAGGTTACCGTCGAATTACCGCAGTAACCAGCCAATAACCGGAATTCTCGGTCCCCTGGCCTCCAGTAAACAAGTTTATCGGTGAAAAAATTCGGACTGTTTGAATTTGAGTTGAATTCTTTCTCCCAATATATGTTTTTACATTTTCTATGTTTGAAGTATGAATTTCAAATTTTGGCTGAGAATCCATCCGGTAATGTTCCAGTTATTGTGGTTAGCGGAAATCCTGAGCCCCTCCGAAGTACTTTTTTAATATGGGTCTTGGTCTACTGTCTACTCTCTCCGTTGATGTCTCAACATTGTCTAAATATTGTATCTAAACACTAAATCATGTCTAGATAAATAAAAATTTAGATAAAATTGAGACATCCTTTATGTATGGAGGAAGTTCTTATGAAAACCGGCTTTATTCATCTGCCTTTCATTAAAAAAAACTTAGCGTGCCAGCATTTTTTAAGGAACTACAGTACTAACGTATTGCTTATTTTTTTATTATAGATTCTAAAAAATGGTGTACAAGAGGGTTGTACAAAAGAAAAAAGAAAACACTATGACTAAGAGAGTTCATATGAAACTGTCCACCCAAGAGGCAAAAGAATTCATACGTCCCAGTATTATAACTAGTTCTAAATCAGCCTCCAATCATGTTGAGATAGACAACTGCTAATAGCTGGAGAACATTAGTTAACGAGACAAATCCTTCATTACAAAATACAAATCAGCTCCGAGACATATGGCCATATGGGAGACATACATACAACTGCTGATAGCTAGAGAACGATCGACTGAGCAGCAGTAAACAGTTCAGACAGACAACAGTTAATAAGAACATAGTAGAAACTAGGACACGGTTCGTCCCCACTGAAACATACATGCAAAACAGAATGCATGGTTCTTCTTCATTTCAGTACCACCTGATGCATGATTGCAGTAGTACTCCCCTTCATGCCTTCCCTGCATCTTCCTCCTCCCCCTGCTTCGTCTTGACCGTGAGAAACTCGACGAGCCCCAGGAGCGCGACGTGGACGTCCTCGTTCCGCAGCAGCATCTCGGACACCTCGGCCGGCGTCACCTCCACCTCATCAAGCAGTGCCTGTATCTCCTGGAACAGCGGGTGGTCGTCGACGACGAAGTAGTTCTTGGCCAGCGTCTTGAACGCCTCCCAGCCGCAGTAGCCCATGTGGACGTGCATGTCCATGCGCCCCGGCCGCAGCAGCGCCGGGTCGAGCCGGTCCTTGTAGTTGGTGGTGAAGATGATGATGCGCTCCTCGCCGCTCGTCGACCACAGCCCGTCGATGAAGTTCAGCATCCCCGACAGTGTTATGCTACTCTGGCCACTCCCACCCTTCTTCTGCAGGGCTCCCTTGTTTGGCATTCGGAGACGGAATGGTCAGAAACTCACAAGATAGATGCTGTATCAGTTCACCAAGATGGACGCTTCTCTGTTCGTTCGCAACGTACCGTGTTTGTGCAGTCGTCAGAGTCATCGTCGGCGTCGCCATCCTTGCCCTGGCTACGTGCCGGCTTCTTGCGCTCCTTGCCATCTTCCCTGGACGCGGCGCTGAAGCAGCAGTCGATGTCCTCGATGACGAGAATGGACTTGTTGGGCATGCCGATGAGCAGGTTCTGCAGCGCCGTGTTGAAGGGCACCTGGCCGAGGTCAAGGTCGTAGAGGTTGAAGCGGAGGTGGTTGGCCACGGCAGCGACAAGGCTGGACTTGCCGGTGCCGGGCGGGCCGTAAAGAAGGTAGCCGCGCTTCCACGCCTTGCCGATCCGTCCGTAGTACTCCTTCCGCGTCAGGAACCTTTCGAGGTCGGCGATGACGGCCTGCTTGGTGGACGGGTCCATGGCGAGGGTGTCGAACGTGGCCGGGTGGTGGTGGTTGATCCCGCGCCACTGCGTGCACTCGTTCATGAAGATCCTGAGCGGGCAGTCCTGGAGCCGCGCCTGTTTCATCTCGGCGGTGATCGAGGGCACGTACCTGCCCAGCGCCATCTCCGTGTGCTCCGCATCGAAGCTGAGCTCCAGACATTCTGCTGCCGTGCGGCGGCCTTCCCCTGCAACGGACGTCCACTTGAACCGGACGCCCTCGAAGACGTCTGTCATAGAGTCGCCGACGTCCATGGACATGACCTTCTTCGAGTCGCTGCCGCTGAGGCAGATCCGGCGCATGGACTGCGGGTCGATCTTGGTGGCGAGGTACTCGTTCACGTCGTCGTAGAAGGTGTTGTACTTGGCGCAGTTCATGCCGCCGCCGCCGTCGAGGCGCCTGATGATGACAGTGCGGCGCTCGGCGGGCGGGGGCTGGAGCCGCGCGCGGACGAGCGAGACGCCCCAGCTGACCACGGCGCACAGGTCGTGCGGCAGGAGCTCCCGCGCCATGCCGCGCGCCAGCACGGCGTACGCGGTCACCGAGGCCGCCGTGGCCGCCGCCTTCTTGTACGTGTCCACCAGCTTGGCGTAGGACGGCGGCGCAGCGGCGGACGGGCGATCCATCGCCTCCGAGCAACCAAGCGAAGACAAGGCAGTGTAGTGTAGAGTGGCTGGTGCGCGCGTGTAGCTTCTTCTGTTCGGCGAGGGCTATTTATCTTGCCACGCTCGCTACTGTTGAGTTCACGGACCGCGAAATTACTGCTTGGAATCTACTGTGCATTCGCAGTGGTAGCAGTAAAACAAAAGAGTCGACCAGGCGACTACTAGAATGGGAAGCGATTCCGATGATGGCGGAGCTGCTCGCAGGATTCCGGGGTTCCATTTTGGTGATCGGCCTCGTCGGCGAGCGCGCGGTGCCGTGCCAGCGCCATTTTTCGCCTGCAAAGCAGAGGTGAAAGCATAGAGTTCTTGTCATGTTGTAGCAGCTATAGCCTGCCTGCTGCAGTCTACTAGCCGTGCAGGCTGCAGAGCCAGCATGCCGTGCAAGCAGCAGCAGCATCTCCGGTGGCAGTTTGAAACTGCCAAAGCAAAAGGAGTGCAAGCTTTTATTTTCTTCGAGCCTTGTCGCGTTTCGGAGGAATGGTGGTGAGCACGCCACCTCTCTGTCACTCTGCCCGTTTCTCTCCTTGCTAGCACAATTTTGATTTTAAATCACTGCAACCAACAAAAATACAAATGAATCTTAGAAAATCCATTATATCTCTGCAAATTGTAAAATCAAATTGATTTAGTTTTCTTCTTTTAGAGCGAATAGAAAAATTAGAGCGAAAATTTGGATTATTAGTTGTCTCACTAGTTGTAATATCTCCGGATCATGCACATAAACATAGTTTGCCAAACTTTAATTTGCACTCTATACAAGTTGTTATATGACGTTCGTCATCCATAACCCCACAATTTAAACTACACCGGCACTTGCTCTATGCGATTGTTTGTCTATGGCAAGGTTATCTGTTTACTCCATTTTCTGAACTTTGGTTCTTAGATTTTCTTTTTCGATAAAGGGAATTTATTAATAGGAAGCATATATCAATTACATCCAGCCTCTCTGACAATATAACGTCAAGAGCTAGTCGAGACATTAAGGATGCACTCAGCTAAAAAATAAATAACTAAACAAGGCGAACTGATCAACAAAACAACAATAACTACCATCACCAGAGCCCACACCCGAATTAAAAAAAATGTTCTCGAAAAATGACGCCTCCAAGAAGGGAACCGTGCACAAATACCATCGTTGTCTGATCCTAGATCATTGGTTTTCACCCCAAATAAAGTCCGACTGAACCAGCCAATGACATCAACAAGGAGATGAATAGAGATCCTCCATTGCCAGATACAACCAGTAAAAGTCAGATCTGAAGTTTTCACTCACGAAGTCGACACTTTCTCGCCAAAGAGCACCACCAAGAAAATGTCCCCATGTGTCGCCGTACCCGCTTGCCGAGAGTGATGCAAAAGACCGATCATCCGATTCACAGTCTTCACCGCATCCAAACTCGCCTCTGTCATAACTTGCAATCTCGAACCGAGAGCCATCGAGATTCACTGGTCCTCCGCCAGAACAATCTTGAAATTCCCCATCATTGTTAGCACCACGGTAATCGCAGCTAAATATGCTATGGCGTACCGCATGGTGCCCACAAATCAAAGTGTGACAGGTTCACAACCATGTCTACGGCAGCGACAGAATATTAGAGCGATTGTAGGCGAGGAGATCTTGTCGAGGAGATTAGCCGCACTGACCTCGCAAAGCAATTCATTCCATGTATTGTCCCTCCCAAGAATGTTGCTGGGGACGATCACTCTTGGCGCCCGACGGCCCATGTGTTGTGACAGTAGATTGCCAACAACATCACGGACATCGCTCGCACCCACGAACTCACTCCAGTCGCAGGTGGCGTCGTGCAGACCAGCCGCGCATAAGCGAGCGGCTCGGCACCTGGCGGTCCATGTGTTGCGGCGTCGGATTGCTGACGACACCACGGACTCCACCTGCACCCATGAACTCGGTCTGGTCGCAACACAACGTCGCGTAGAACAGACCTGCGTCCACGAGCAGCTACCGGTACACCGATTATCTGAGCGTCGCCATCATGTGTCTCCAGCCTCACGATCCGGCAGCCTCCTTCCTGCGTCGCGGCCGGTCGATTTGGCAGGTCACTTGTCTTCCTAGCTGAGGACAGAGCTGGACGCACCTCTAGGCTCTAACTCAGTTTCTTAGATTTAGTGGTCTTATTTTTTTTCTTTTTCTCCAGCGGCCCTCTAACTCAGCTGATTTTCACAATGTTGATTGCATATATTGATCTTTCTGCTTATGTTTTGAAAGAAGAAAAGTCGAGCCCACTCCATTATGAAAACGTGTTGTGATAGCACCAATTCGTCCATTGGTAACAGCTCTTATAGAATATCACAACCTGCGTCGACCGAAAATTTGGCCACTATTTCACAGTCGTGAGCAATTCTCATGAACATGGGTTATACTAAGTAGTTGTATAAATAAATTGGTGTTTATGTTTAGGTATAAAAATGAACAACTTTGTTGTTCCACAGAAACAAGTTTGGAAACTTCTAGATTTGATTAGATGTGACTTGGTGGACATAAAAGTAACTATTCTTTGGACATAGATATAGCAAATCGGTATGAGTTAGAGTCGCTCGAGTAGACTACCAATCCCACTACCAATATCAATATACGTGGAAGACAAATGAACCATCCACCAAATTAGGGTTTCCTATCGCCGTCACCTCGGCCCCCCTCCCTTCCACCGTTGGACAATCTTGGCATTGGCAACAGGGGTGAGGACTCATTCTTTCGTGTTCTATTTCTTACTGGTCTTTATTTGAGTTAGGTCTCTTCATGTATTTTTGGTTTGTAATAATCGAGTAGTATCTAGTTTGTACTGGATTTTGTATTGCTTGATAAAAATCACAAATAAGATGACTTTGGATGTCTTTTCTCAACAAAAAAATACATGCAAAATCTGTGCTCCGGTAAACTACCAAATTCACCTCCAATACCTTTTCTTTTGTAGCCACCATAAGATGCATTTTTTACACCAGGATAGGGTGTCAACCCATGGGAAAAAATAGCGTGCTATAGCATATATGGAGAGTACACGCTAAGGTTTACTAGTTTTGCTCGCTATGGTGCTATTCGCGATAATAGCACGCTATGTCGCGCTAAAAACGGCATAGCGTTGGCACGCTATTTTTTCAGGCTATCGGCTAAAGGGTCCGAATTTTTCAACTTAGGAAGAAGAAGAAGTTACTTACTACTCCTCTTCTGAATCGGTAGATGGTATCGCTAATCTAATGCAAATGATTCTAAATAAGTAATTTATGATATGGTGTTGCTTGGTGGATGTTGATGTTAGGCTTCTAGACAATTGGAGAACAATTTTTCTATGTGATTATGCATATATTGTTCTGACATTTTTTAACTATATTGTCCTTTATTCTTGTTAAAATCCTATATTTTTTATTTATATCTTATATTTTTCAAAACGCTATTTGAAATATAACACGGTATTAGCACGTTATATTTCAAATAGCGTTTTGAAACAGGCCTGGGGATCTTCTTGTTTTCCAAACCAAACAAAAAATTGAATCTTCCGCCCCCAATTAGAAATGCAGATCTGATCAAGATTTAGAGCATCTCCACCGGGGCCTCCAAGTGACCCCCCAAAGGCCCATTGGGGGTCCGGACGGGCATCCCCCAAAGGGTCGCCCCGAGCGAAATCGTGTCCGGCACCCCCGAAGGGCCTCCAAGTTTGGAGGCCCTCTCGGGGTGCCGGACATGGGGCGGACATGCGCCTGACAGGGATGGCCCGCACGTCATACACACAGCGCCCCGCGCCCGTGTTAACTTGGGCTTGGCAGGAGGCAGTTGCGCCGCGTTTAATGGCGAGGACGAGACGGCGGCTCGCCTGTCAGCACGCCTCGCAATAAGCTCCGCCCGTTTCCCAGGCGGGCGCAGAACGAAGCGATGCCTCGCAATAACGCCGCGCCCGTTCCCATGGCGCAGACGGAAGCGACGCGTGCTGCAGTCGCAGCGGCTGCCCGCGGCGGCGCCCTGCACACGCGTCGTCGGCGTCAATGTGTGGCCAGGCGAACCGGTGGCCGCGTTAATGCAGGCCACCCAACCCCGCTCCTCCGGCCGCCTTTAAAACCCGGCGCGTCGCAGCCCTCCTCTCCCCACGCTACTCCTCTCCCTCTTCCAAGTCTCGCCACCAGCAGATCGGACGCCAAGCATGGCGGGCAACCGCGAGACGCCGGAGGAGCGCGAGCTCTGGCGTCATCGCGACTTCCTCTCGGCGGAAGGCGAGCGCCGCGGCCACCAATGCCACGAGCAGATGGAGGAACGCCGTCGCCGCAACGAGGAGGTGGAGATGGCCAGGGCGTATGAACGCGAGCGGTGGCTCGAGGACGCAGCCAACGCGCCTCCGTACGTGGTGTCACTGGAGACCGCGCGGCTGTGCAGCCGCCATAGCGTGCCGGTGGAGGACGACGACACCCTACCCGAAGGGTGGACGAGGAACGCCGTCAACGTGCCGGTGGCGCCGCGGCTCAGCAGCAAGGAGCGCGTCGACTTCATCAAGCGGAAGTGGCAGGCGATGCCGTACGAGCAGAAGCTGGACCCCAAGTACTCCATCTCGGCGCCCTACTGGCACGCCGTGGTGGACGCGGAGTACGAGGCGCGCTGTGCCGGTGACTTCCTCCCTACGGCGCGCGGGAGCCAACGCCGGAGTTGTCTGCATCGGACGACGACGACGCAGCCGAGGACGACGACGACGACCCCGAGCTGCCCGATCTACCAATAGAAACGGCAGCCACATCTTGGTCAGCAGCGTCGCCGGGGAAGGGGGCGCCAGGAGAAGCCGGCGAGGCTTCCCATCAGGCGCGCCGCCAGTAGGGAGGAAGTCGCCACGCCGGCCGCGAAACCAGAAGCCTCAGCCACGGCCGAGGCTTCGTTTCTAAACGCCGTAGCCGATGGGAATAGCAGATGAAACTTCCGCGCTGGATCATCGAGACATGCAAGTCTGTTGATGATTCCGGCGCTTGGTTCGCATCTTCTTCCCCTTCGCTAGGCCATGGAGCGGCATCTCTCCTCGCCGCCGGCGCGTATAGTGGTTGGCTAGACGCTGTAGCGTGTAGCCGGTACCGGCGTAGTTTAGGTTTAGTTTGTTAAATCTCGTTTAGATTTTAAATTGTAAGTTTGTTAAATCTCGTTTAATGAAATCCGCCGCCCGCAAGGTGTTTGTTGTTTGGTCGGCATGTCGGACCGTTTGGGGGGCGGACGTTTGGGGTGCGCCGATGTGGGCGGCGTCCAAAACTTGGCCGGACACGGGGTGCCGGACACGAATTTGGAGACCCCCGTTGGAGATGCTCTTAGGTAAATTGTTTCAATCAAATATCAAGAGTCGTATCATGCATTAAGCTAAAGCATCGAGGACAAGCAATAGTATGAACTAGTACAAAATATCCAACATAAATAGTGCCTGCATAACACCACGATCCGAGAACGATCCAAAGAGCATTTGCAAGACTGCAACTATGATGCTAAGCATGATTGAAGACTTGCAATCTTTCCCCGCAAAAAGAAAGAAGACTAGTAATCTTGCAGCAGCGGGACAATGTGCAAGACATTTGCTAAACAAATGTAGTAGCTCGATCATGTTATTCCCAGACTAGCTAGTTACTTCTTGACGTGAGCTCTGGCTG
This sequence comes from Poa pratensis, assembly GCA_947311845.1. Lineage (NCBI taxonomy): Eukaryota > Viridiplantae > Streptophyta > Magnoliopsida > Poales > Poaceae > Poa > Poa pratensis. The sequence continues at coordinate 110,242,725 of CAMZMU010000107.1, read as the reverse complement.
AATTACTTCCCTGCATGCCTTCCATGGATCTTCCTCGCCCTGCTTTACTTCTCTTCATGCCTCCCCTGCATGTCACTTTGTCCCTTCTTCTTGTCTCTGAGGAATTCTGTGAGACCTCGGAGCGCGACGTCGGGTCACTGGTCCTCAGCAGCATCTCGGACACCTCTGCCGGCGTCACCTGCACCGCCGCGAGCAGTTCTTGTATCTCCGGGAACAGGGGGTGGTCGTCGACGACGAAGTAGTTGCGGGCGAGCGTCTTGAATGCTTCCCAGCAGCAGAAGCCCATGTAGATGTGCATGTCCATGCGCCCTGGCCGCAGCAGCGCCGGGTCAAGGCGGTCCTTGTAGTTGGTGGTGAAGATGATGATGCGCTCCTCGCAGCTCGTCGACCATAGCCCGTCGATGAAGTTGAGCAGCGCGGACAGGGTAACCTGAGGTTGCCATTTTGCCAAGGTTAGACAAGCACATATCGGCATTGAGAAAGGTATGTTCGTACTTAGAGTGGAATCGTTCGCGGTTGCTACCTCAGGTTTGCGCTTGGGCAATGCGGGAGACCCAAGTTTTGAGAAGAGTCGCTGCTGTTGTCTTCGCCAGTCCCCGCGGCCGTCTTGCTCTCCTTGCCATCGACTGCCCTTGACATGGCATCGCAGCAGCAGTCGATGTCCTCTATGACGAGGATGGATCGGTCGTGCATGTTGGGGAGCAGCCACCGGAGCAATTTGCTCTGAGCGTGGTTGAGGTCGAGGTCGTAGATGTTGTAGCGGAGGTGGTTGGCCATGGCGGCCACCAGGCTGGACTTGCCTGTGCCGGCCGGTCCGTAGAGCAGGTAGCCGCGCTTCCACGCCTTGCCGATCCGCCGGTAATGGTCCCTCCTGTTGGCGAACAGGTCGAGGTCGGCGACGATGGACTGCTTGAGCGCCGGTCCATGGCGAGGGTGTCGAACGTGGCGGGTGGTGGTGGTTCAGGCGTACCACATTCGCCCCTCGTTCAGGCAGATCTTGAGCGATCGCTCCCCTCAGCCTCGTCTCCTCGGCCGCCGCCATGACGAAGGGCACGTACCTCTCCATGGCTAAGTCCGTGTGCTCAGCGTCGAAGCTGAGCATCAGCACGAACTCGCGGTCACCGCCGGTGCCGGTCTCGCCGTCATCTTGTCTCCTTTGCTGCCGCTGCTCTTCTCGACGGACGTCCACATGAACTGGGCGCCGTCGAAGACGTCGATGGTGGAACTCCTCGGGTCGATGAACAGCCGCTTCCTCCAGCTTCTCCGGCCGGTGTCGTCCCTGGACTTGCAGAGCGTGAGCCCGAGACGGAGCGCATGGCGCGCGGGTCGAGCCTAGACGACAGGTAGGTCCGCGCAGCGTCGAAGAAGAGGTTCTCCCTCCTCTGCCTGCCGTCGCCGGTCTGGCTCCGGACGACGAGCGTGCGTCGCTCCTTGCCGACCCACCCGAGCCGCGCGCGGAACACGGACGCGCCCCA